>CM030854.1:4498104-5098104 GCA_018105865.1 Metaphire vulgaris
ATGGATGGAAAGAATGAATGACAGAATGACAAAATGAATGAACGAATGAGTGGATAAGTGACTGAGTGAGTGAACAGAAAGAGAAAGACCCTAATTCAAGATAAGACTGGATCAGAAGCCATCGACGTAGAAATGCGAAACAACAACAAAGTCAATGAATAAAGCATTGGCGCTGAGGACAGAGAGAGACAGAGACAGAGACAGAGACAGAGAGGCAGAGAGACAGACAGAGACAGAGACAGAGAGAGGGGGAGAGAGAGACTAGAATGGATGGATGGATGAGTGGATGATTATCATACTTACGTTTTGCATGACAGTAAAGGTTAGGTTATGGGTTTTGCTGAGAGTGATGATTATCTTACTTACGCTTTGCATGACAGTAAAGGTTAGGGTTAGGTTATAGGTTTTGCTGAGAGTGATGAGTATCTTACTTACCTTTTGCATTACAGTATCCTAGGTTAGGTTAGGTCATGGGTTTTGATGAGAGTAATGAGTATCTTACTTAAGAACAGTAAAGGTTAGTGTTAGGTTATGGGTTTTGAAAGTAATGAGTAACTTACGCTTTGCAATCCAGTATCCTAGGGTTAGGGTTAGGTCATGGGTTTTGATGAGAGTAATGAGTAGAATGTATTAAGTATCCAATATTTAGAATATATAAAAAATATATAGAATAGATAGATAGACGGATTGATTGATAGATGGATGGATGTAATGAATGAATGAGCGAATGAATAATGAGTGAATGAAAAGTCCTGAGAACTTGTGCACGGGCACAATCTTCCATCTTGTCTTTTTTCAACGGCGTCTGTAGAATTAATTGAATTGATTCCGTATGGTGTATAGGTCATTAGTTCCTTAATCCAGTAGGAAGGCGTATCTGTTTGTTTTTGCGTTCATCGTTTTCGTTTTGTAATTGCTCAATTGGTATTATGGATAGATCATTGACAGAGTGGTCTTTCTGGGTAAAGTGGTTTTGAGAGTCGCATCTCTGTTTGTTCTGATAGTGGACCTGTGGTTGATCAGTCTGGTATTGAGTGAGAGCTGTCTCGCCCACATATTGGAATTTACATTTTTTACAAGTGATTAAATAGATTATATTTGAGCTCTTACAGTCTAGAGTAGACTTTATCTTGTACGAACGGCGCGTGTATGAGCTGGCAAATGTTGTAGAAGGTGTAAGATACGGACAGGTTTTACAATCTTTTGATTGGCATTTTCTGGATCCCAGTGTGTTTGTATTAGTAGTACTAGTATTTTCAGGGTCTATTATTTCCAGAGGCAGTTAATAATTGGTCAGGTTCTTATGTCTGGTGTATGCGGCTATGACTCTGTAATTAACGAAAGTGGGATGCGTGCTAATAGCGCGTTTCCATTCTCTGATCAGGTGTGTTGATAGAGGTGAATAGGGATTACGATCGGCAGCAGTTGTCGTTGTTGTTGTAGTTGTCCTGTGTCGTTGTCTAGGATTTGCGGGTAATCATGCCAAATGTCGTGCTTCATCTTGCGTAATAAGCGTCTGTTGTAGCCCCTCTGTTTTAATACGTGGAATAAGATTTTACAGGCCGAGTCAAAGTCCGATTTAAAAGAAGATAACCGTTTGAAGCGCAGTATCTGTGACTTTAAGATTCCTGGAATTGTGTGTCGCGGATGAAAGGATTTTGAATGTAAGTTCGTGTGTGTCTGTCTCTTTGAAATATACCTTACTTTGTAACGTCGTGGTGATGTCATCATTGGCGGTCGTGGTGTGTTTAAAGATTGTCGTGTCAGAAAGTTCACTTCGAGTTCGCTGTGATTTAGCGTAATCTTAATGTCTGGAATAAGTCCGTTAAGATATGTTTCAAAATCTTTTAATTCCTCTACGCTAATGGGCCAGATGAAAAAGACGTCGTCTAGGAATCTAAAGAATAAAAGTGGTTTTATTGGGTAACCGTTCATGGCTTTATCGTCGAATTCTATTAGGTACAGATTGGCCAGATTAGAGCGAAGCTCCTGCCCATAGCCATGCCAAAAATTTGTAGAAAGACATTATTGTTGAACGTAAAATCATTATTTTTCATTATTAATTTCAGTAATTTCACAATTTCACAGTCCGGTCTTTTTGGATCTGGGTTCGATTTAAAGTTTCCTCCACGACTTTTATAGTACGATCGATGTTCATGTTGGTGTATAAAGCCGTGACGTCACCCGTGACCAGTAGAAATTTCTTATCGATTATTTGATTTCTAATTTTATCCAGAAAATCATCATAAGTGTCCTTAAGATAAGAGGATGTTTGCAAGCCAGAGGTTTTAGGAAATGGTCAATATATTCGCTGGCGCGTCGCGATTCTGTGGCGCAATCGGATACTATCGGTCTGCCTTCCGGTACTGCACCGGTAGGCCACCTAGTACTTTCGGTAGTAAATAGAATTGTCGGATCGTCCATGTCAGCGCTCAGATAGGCATGCTGTTTCGTATGTATATATTTCTTAGCCAATAATTGGTCAATAACAGAATTTAATTCTCCCAGGACTTCAGTTTTCCGTAATTGTGTGATAGGCTTGTAGTATTTATTGTTAGTTAGCTGTCTATAGGCTTCTCTATTGTAGTCCAACTTATTCATGATGCAAATCATACCGCCTTTATCTGCCGGTTTTATGATAATTTTATCGTTATTTCTTAAGTTCGTAATAGCCTTTCTGCCCTGCCCCGAGATGTTAGATTTTACGTTTTTCAAGTAATAAAAGTTATTTTTCAATTCATATTGTCTGACGGTCCGTTCTGTGTTTTCCCTAAGAGTTTTTATTAGAGGTGTCTTTTGAGGAGATATTCGCTGGGTGTCCAGGTGCTGGGATATGTAAACAGGCGTTTTGTGGACTCTATCGGTCCGTCTCTGTCTTTGAAAAAGTCCCGAAGCATCAGGGGATCTGGTCAGGCGATCTAGCGAGGCGTGTATTGACTGGGCCGAGACTCGAGAGATAGAGGAGAGAAGGAAAGACCAAGTTTTAAGGTTTCGGAGTTTCTGTCAGTACCTGACCGGAAAGATTAAGAATGTTATTTTTGATTGCAGTGTTAGGTAATAATAGTACACCTGATGATGTTCCGTGAGTCGGATGATGCACTATTAGTTTTTTTGATTGATGACCGATACAATTCTAGTCCAAACCTTTTTGTAGTTTCTTCTGTATAGTGGATGCCGTCTGGTCCAGTTTTGACGTCTTGTGGAAGGATTGGAACGATGTAGCGTTCCCCGTGGTCTGCGAGAAGTCGTTCGTTGACGGTCGGAGCGCTTGCTGTTCCGTCGCTGGCAGGTGTGGAGAGATCGACACTCCCAAGACCATCGCAGGAGAGCGGCCCGTAGCTGTTCGAAGGCCGCGTACGTATTTGCTGATGGAAGAGTCCTGGTGGGATCGATGGTTGATTCCCACGCAGGTGACGATGTTGGTTGGAGCGTCGGTTCCCAGTTCTTCCAACAGCTTGGAGACGTGGTCGATCTTTGCCCCGGAGAATACCTCCAGCTGCCAGTCATAAACAGACGGATGAATGCATAGATGGATGGATGAATGGATGCATGGATGAACGCATGGATGCATGGATGCATGGATGAACGCATGGATGCATGGATGCATGGATGGATGAATGGATGGATGAATGGATAGATAGATCGATAGATAGATAGATAGATAGATAGATAGATAGATAGAGAGATAGATGGATAGATAGATAGATAGATGGATAGATAGATAGATAGATAGATAGATAGATAGATAGAGAGATAGATAGATGGATAGATAGATAGATAGATAGATAGATAGATAGATAGATAGATAGATAGATAGATAGATAGATAGATAGATAGATAGATGATACTGTAGATTGATTTATGGATAGATAGATATATAGATAGATAGATAGATAGATAGATAGATAGATAGATAGATAGATAGATAGATTGATGGATAGATGGATGGATGTTATAACAGAATGGCTGGAGGCCAGCAGTGGAAGGCCATCCGGCGTCTAGATGGATGTGTGATGTGACGGGGCCGGTGGGGGTTGGAAGAGGGGTGGGGTGCGGGCGGAGGGATTCGGACTCGGACCAGGAGAGGTTTAGGGGGTCTCGGGTGGGTGGGTGGGTGTCGGCGGCGGCGGCGGCGGCTGTTGGGCGATTGAGACGCCCGAAATCACTTCGACCGCGGCGTCGGAAATTCCGCCGGACAAATTATAACGGGTCGGTCGTTGTGTGTCGGTGGCGCGTAGATCAGCGCCGAAACAATTACGGGTGCTGTCAGCGTCCGCGACTCGCCGACGTCCTGGTCGCCGCCCCCTCCCCTTCTTTGTCACTGCCGCTTTTCCATTCCCTGCCCCTGGCCAGGTTTCCCTCGTTCTCCTTCGGCTGCTGGTTTCTTTCGTCTTCCGTCAGTGCGCGCACCGTTCCGTGTCGTCCGCCGTCTGTTTCCACGCACGTCTCCACAAAACACAGGCAGAATGACCGACATTTTGACTGACTGACTGGCTGACTGATTGCCTTCCTGGCTGACCGATTGATTGGCTGATTGACTGTTTGACTGACTGACTCACTGATTGGCTGA
Organism: Metaphire vulgaris; assembly: GCA_018105865.1. Taxonomy (NCBI): domain Eukaryota; kingdom Metazoa; phylum Annelida; class Clitellata; order Crassiclitellata; family Megascolecidae; genus Metaphire; species Metaphire vulgaris. The sequence continues at coordinate 4,502,675 of CM030854.1, forward strand.
CTGATTGGCTGATTGGCTGACTGGCTGACTTATTGACTGTCTGACTGAATGACTGACTATTGATTGACTGACTGATTGACTGATTACCGATTGACTGATTGACTGACGTAAATTTACAATTGTTTGATGGCAGGACAGCAGTAATGTGACTACGTAACCTAAATTAGAATTTATATTTTCCAAAACCAAAACTTCCTGTCGTTTTCGTAACTCTTCCTACTCTGATCTACTCTGATCTACTCTGATCTACTCTGCTAAAACACCGGTGCATTCCAGAACTTATCGCCTGTGGGTAAATATTTTAAAAGACAAAGACAGACAGACAGACAGACAGACAGACAGACAGACAGACAGACAGACAGACAGACATAGAGACAGAAACACCCGTCAAGCACGTCGTCGTCGTCGTTTGACGGGTGTCATGATCGTCACGTCACATGACGCGAACGGGCGTCACGCGATGACACAACTCCCGACGCCGCCGCCGCCGCCGCCGTGGCCGATAGGTGGCGCTGTAATTGTCGCTAATTACTCGCCGCGTCCTGTAACTGCAAAGACGGAGCGCTTCGCTTCAAACGGACGCCTGAAAGTGTGAAGGGACAGGCCGTCGGGTCCGATTAGCGCGCCCTGGGCCGCGAAGGCGTCGTCGCGGGAGCGGTGACCGGACGAAGCCCCCGCCCCGGGTGCGGTGACGCCGTCTCGGGCGGACAGCTGGAAGGCCAGGCGATTGGGACACGATGCGGAGTTCCCGATGGGCAGCTCTTCTATATACTGCGTCAGAGATTTCAACCGATTCCCATTTCAAAGCAGTTATCTTTAACGAAATTTCCACTAATTAAAGGCATATTATAACTAATTATTTATATATATGTATTATAACTAATTAATCGTCTGTATATTTTAACTATTTAGTGATATATTGAAATTTAAAAAATTATAATTATCGATGCTTTATTACTTTACTAGAAAGATGCTCGCTTCGCTCGCGCTCGCTTCGCTCGCAGTGCAGGATAATACTAATCCAATACCTATACCTAATACCCAATCATTGAATTCATGCTGAACAACATTTCAATGATCGCCACCTAGCCAAGCTCTGCGACACGTAATAATTAGGCCTATGTACGTTAAAATCACGCAACTGTGGCCATTTGTGACGCTGTACACGTATTTTTTGTGTACGTTAAAATGTACGTTAAATTGCGCAACTACCTCCGGCTGCGAACAATTGTTACCAATAGCAACGCCGTCGCACGCCCAGCCCTCTGACGCTGCAATGACTCGACTAAACCGTGTTAAACTACGATTCTACGAACAATTGTTACCAATAGCAACGTCGTCTTCGAACATCGTCCACCAACGCATCGCGACGTAAGGACTAAACGGGTCTCAATAGTCAACGCTCGCCCACCAACGCATCGCGACGTAAGGACTAAACGGTCTAAACCGTCTACCAATAGTCAACCAATCAGAACGCTTGAAGGTAACAGACAGAGAGACATACAGATAAGGATTTTAATATGATAGATAGGTAGAAATTCGCTATAAACTACTTTGCGGGTCTGTAAAATATGGCATGCCGTTATATCCGAAATACGTTATATCCATCACCATCCAATACGGTAGCACATCACACGGGACCGGACATTGCGGTACGTTTACGACCGATTATGCCATATCAAGAAAGGTACACTCCATGGGCTCAGCGCGCGTACGGAGAACAGAAGGGTTAGCGCCTTCAGTTTTACATGGCAACGGCTGAACGAGGGCGGATTGCCTCCTTTTCCCTCGCCGCCTTTCCTTCCATCGTTGCCCTCTTTCCCCGCCGCGCGGTCGATCCGAAGGACGTGGAAGGAAAGGCGACCCAATTACTGGAGAAGGAAAGACGCTAATAGAATAGTCACCGAAGAAAATGAATTATAACGAACCCTGGCTACGCCGATGATACGCCAAAGATTAATCATGCACCAGTCCCTGTCTGTCTGTCTGTCTGTTTGCATCTGTGTGTGTCTTTCTGTCTCTGCCATGTCTCGCTTTCTCCCTGCTTCTCTGTATCAGTTTCCTCTGTGTGTGTTTCTCTCTGTCTCTGCCTGTCAGTCTATGTCTTTCTGTCCACCTGCCCCTGCTTGTCTGTCTGCCTGTCTCAATCTCTGTTCATCTGTCTGTCTCTCCCTCCCTACTTTTCTCTCTTCGTCTGTCTATCTCGCCGCCTCTGTCTCTGTCTTACTCTCCATCTGTGTCTGTCTCTGTCTCTGTCTCTGCTTCTCTCTCCCGATCGTAGCCTCTCAAGGTCGCTCTCTCTCTCTCTCTCTCTCTCTCTCTCTCTCTCTCTCTCTCTCTCTCTCTCTCTCTCTCTCTCTCTGTTTCTCTGTCTGTCTATATCTGTCTGTCTATGTCTGTCTGTCTCTCTCTGTCTGGCTGGCTGTCTCTCTCTGTCTGTCTGTCTCTCTCTCCCTCTCTTTCTCTCTCTCTCTTCGTTGCATTGGTGGCTTATCTGTGTCGCCTTCAGCTCCACTCCGTCCAGCGCAGCAATTAAATCATTTCCTGCTTCGTCTCAGGATAAACGGAGTATTTAACTCACGGATTCCAAATGCGGAAACACACACACACACAAACACACAGACACACAGACACGCACACGCACACATACACAACGGCGTCGGAAACGAGGGAACGGTGGTGGTGGGGTGGGGTGGGGTGGGGGTGGGGTGGGGTGGGGTGGGGGTGGGGGTGGGGTGGGAGCGATCGTCCTTCCGGGTCTATATAACTATAGATCTTTAGAACCCCGACTTGAAAAATCCAGGAGTGACATGCGTCCAACAAAGTGCTGTGCATGAAAAATAGCACAACGTCACTTTCAGCAACTCAGTTCTCATCTGGATTGAAACTAACTGTAAACTGACTGACTGACTGACTGCTTGATTGATCGATCCATCCATCCATCGATTGATTGGTTGATTGATTGGTTGTTTGGTTGATTGATTGATTGATTTATTGATTGATTGATCGAGTGATCATGAACTGCAATGTGTGATAATTTAGCTGTCTGCTTGGTGCTTAGGCACAACTTTAAGAAAATAAACAACATTGCTGCCACCTTTCGAACAACTCTATCACCACAAAGCCACCTTCCGAACAGCGTAATACTAATGGAGGGCAAAAGATCAAGAGGAAAACAAAGATTAAACCATACAGACAGAATGAGAGAGGAAATGGGGATGGGAAATAGCATCGAACTCCTGAGGAGCACTAGAGATCGGGAAAAGTGGAAGTCCATGGCCGCCGACGCAGCAATGCATGACACCTAAAAGAAGAAGAATACTAATATTCGGTGGCGTAGCCACGGGTGTGTGGGTTGGGGTTAACCTCCCCTTGGACGGCGGGAAAATTTTTTTGATATATTTCCATGCAATTTTTGTTTTTTGAGGCGATTTTTGGGGTGAAAACCCCCTTTGGCGGTTATCGACGAACTTTTGTTTCAACCCCCCTTCCGTAAATCCTGGCTACGCCACTGCTAATATTGCTAAGACATTGAGCGGCGAACAGAAAAGATGGGACAAAACTGTGATGATGATGATGTTGTTGTTGTTGATGATGATGATGATGTTGATGATGATGTTGATGATGATAATGGTGTTGTTGATGATGATGATGATGTTGTTGTTGATGATGATGATAATAATAATAATGATAATAATAATAATAATAATAATAATAATAATAGTTTGTCAATTATGATGCCAGTTTGTCAATTAAGCAAATGCCAGTTTGTCAATCAAAATATGCTATTTTGCGAGAAAGGCTGCTAGTAAGTACTTTTGGTCAGGGGCGTAGCGACGGGGGGTATATCGGTATATACTATATACCCTCCCAAATCAGTCTACCTTAAAGTTTTTATGTGATTTATATGTGGTTATATGTGGTTATATGTAGTTTATATGGTTTATAGTTAAGGTTTATACCCCCCTCAAATATTTATACCCTTCCAAATCAAATTCCTGGCTACGCCCCTGCTTTTTGTATTGCATACCTCAGACACGTTGAGCGTTAAGTTTGTCGCTAATAGCGAGTATGTTGTATTTAACTAATTAATTTTAAATAATATTATAATTAGCTAACCTGAATGAGTGGCAGAGTTAGACTTGTAGTGGACTGAAACAAAGATTTCTGGGTTTTTAGACGACAAACAGCCACTTGTTTGTCAAATCTCAGCTTGAATAGCTGGATTTCCGAGCATTCGATTTTTAAATCTATTTTATATTTCAACTGGGTTGTTGATCGTATTTAAGCATCGACTCGTGATTTTTACGGATGATTTAATCTTTCTAGCTTTCTATGAATTACTTTAGAATAGCAAAAATTTGCGAAATTTGCAAAGATCTGGACATACAAGAAATGATTAGAAATATTCGAATCCTGTTTTTTATCTTTAGATTTCTCAAAAAGACAAATTGTTGGGAAATGCTCGTGATACTGTACATTTCTGTCATTTAGAATCTACTTGAATCGCCGAGGCGCAAATGCGGTCGTCTACTAGATTTTTAATTCTTCGGATCGTCTGCTCGACGTGTGCGACTGCACCTGTGACTTGATTGACAGCAGTCTTAACAGACGACAAACGTAGGCCGACAAACGTATTGGGCGCCAACAGCTTCATAAGAGCATTCGTCCAACACGACTGTCCTAAGAACAGCCTTATTTATTTGCTCGCGATCTGGAGCAGCGGTTCTCAACCCGTGATCCGCGGACCAAAAGTGGTCCGCGAGAGGGGGTCTAGTGGTCCGCGGCAGATTCTGAAAAAACGTTAATAAAAATTAGACTTTCTTCAGTAAGTTGCGATAGGGTTTTTTTTCTTGTCAAGAATTTTAATAAGTTGCGATGTTATTTTATTTGCTTGCCAATCGCCGTGATTTTTCTCAATTTTCAGGTTGTCCGCGAGAAATTTTTGATCTTCAAAATGGTCCACGAAACAAAGGGGTCAGATAACCATTGATCTGGAGCATCTCATCTCATTTTGCAAAAAGGCTATTAGACTTGGTTTAAAGTTACCGGATCTGTAAAGTCAAAACCTTTGACATGACTGGGCAATTAATATATGATTGAAGCAGAGGCGCAGATCACGGGGGATACTGCGGGGGGGGGAAGCGGTCCCACCCAATAATTGGTGAGGGGTATTATAGTATCACTTACCCCCACCCTCCACAAAGCTTTGCGTTTCTTTGCGTCTTTATTTTAACGTTCTAAAAAGTCTGACAAGGAAAACATGGAAAAAGATCATCACTAGAGTATAAACGTATTAATGGATGTACTGTACAAAATTTCTGTACTGTACAAAATGTACTGTATTGTACAAAATTACTGTATTGTACTGCACACAATTTTTTTTCTATCCCCCCTCAATGCTTACGGCATGAAGAAACCCCTGGATTGAAGTGCTAGAATCTTTCCTGAATGAGACCCATATTTTTGCTTCCGTTCCATAACAGAATATAGCGCGTGTTTGATTAATTATCGAATGCAACGGCGTTCCATAGTTTAAAGTTCGTGCCGGTGCAGTTACGCCCACCCCGTGTTGGTCACCCGCTGTTTTGGACTTAATATAACTCATCGGCAGAAGAGTTTTCAACCCTCGACAGACTCATCCCGGGGCACTTAGGACGTCCAGGTTAATTTTCAACATACGAAGGCGATCGCACCTTAGAAATCCCTACTACCAGATTTTTCAAACATCAGGTTGTATCGATAATACAGCTGTCCGTCTCCTGTACGTTCGTCTGAATTGACCATGACGGCAATCGACAAAGAAGCTATCCACGAAGCTTACGCGGACGTCAGAAACGACCAAACGCCTACGACGTGGTGAGAAAAAGGCGCTATATCAATTTAAACTGACGGGTATTTTTTGCTTTGTTAAATTTAAATGCTGTATTTAAATAATTAATTTTAAATAATAATGGAATTAGCTAAATTGAATGAGTGACAGTGATAGATTTGTAGAGGTGTGTGTGTGTGTGTGTGTGTGTGAAAAAGTCCGACTTCCCACTGGTGAAGGGGGCAAAAATGGGTGGTGGACCGCGCGGTGGGAATAACCTAACCACCGTTTCTCGGTGAAAATCAACCGCTGACTGGTGGACGCATTGTCTTCTACCGGAGAAGGGCAGTGGCGGTTCCAGGATTTGGCAAGTGGGGGGGGGCGTTGGAGTGGCAACTTCTAAGCATGGGGCCAACCATTATTTTCGGACGCGATTTTAGGGTCAACCCCCTGGCTGCCGACCCAAAGTAATATTAGTGTTCGATCTGATTAATTTAAAGCAGAAAAATATGAAATTTAAATTATGTAGCTAGTCCATCTTGCCCCGCCTTCCCCTATACATATATTTAAGAGGAAGAATTTTTTCTGTTCAGTGACTACATTTGCCCTCCCAACTTCTACCCCACCCCCACTCCCCCACCCGTGAAATGACCCCAAAATCCACTCGAATACAAAATAATCGTAGGCCGTAGCTATGCACAACTCGAATTCCTTCCGAGACTCTGACTCCATGCACATTAATATGACGGAGTGGGCAAGGATGTGAGTTGAAGCACTCCACTTGGGCGTGGCCGGACGAGGGCATTTAGTGCAGCGGCGTGTAAACGCAGCCCTTACGGCCAGTGGCGTAGTCAAAGGGCGGGGGCTTGGGGGTTAAACCCCCTCTTGGCTGCCGACGAAAAATCTTTTAATGCGTCTATACATTTTTTATTTTCGGGCGCGATTTTGGGATCAACTTCCTTTGGCTGCCGACCCAAAATTTCTAATAATAATAATTATGCACTTCTATAGCACCAGTTCTAATACCCAAGGTATCAATCGATGGTACTTCAAAATCAATCCGCAAAAGATCCAGGTCATTCCAGAAAAGATCCAGGTCATTCCAGAAAGATCCAGGTCATTCCAGAGAGATCCAGGTCATTCCAGAGAGATCCAGGTCATTCCAGAAGTGGTATAGATTCTAAGTGGTATAGAATGTAAGGTATCAAGTGACGACCCTTTTTTCTGTCAGCATCTGCAAAGGAAAAAATAGAAAAGGAAGGAGAAGATGAGGATGACATTTTTTTGCTTGTCAAGATTTTTTCAAAGTTGGTCACGGTCAAAACCAAACCCTCTTTCCGGAAATCCTGGCTACGCCACTGCTAAGACTGCTTACGGCGCTACAAAAACCCTAATTTGTTACACTTCTGTTCCTTTACTATACGATATATTCAATATTGACTCGGCGTCATTGATTGGTAATGGCTTATACACTATAGGCTACATGTAAATAGTGTTTAGCCTACGTACACGCGTACAGTGTATAAACCGTTAAGTATGTGTTTATACTTCGGGAGAATAATAAAATTAGCCGTTATCAATTTATCATAGGCCCCAGCTATTAATTTTGATGTAGGTTACTGTTGTAGTTCCTGCTGTCTCTTCGTATATCATTAGTATAACAAACAATGGCATAACAAGACATAAGTCGGATGCATGCTAATGCCAGGCTGCCAGCTTAGTCCTTGGGAAACAAGCGAGGACCGTTTTTCTTGTTGTCAGCGTCGAATTAAAAACGATGTAGACATGAGCGTATGTCTGTCTGTATGTGTGTCCGTATGTTTGTCTGTATGTGTGTCCGTATGTTTGTCCTTATGTTTGTCCGTATGTTTGTCTATATATGTGTGTCTGTATGTATGTTCGTATGTGAGTCCGTATGTTTGTATGTGTGTCCGTATGTTTGTCTGTATGTGTGTCCGTATGTTTGTCTGTATGTGTCCGTATGTTTGTCTGTATGTGTCCGTATGTTTGTCTGTATGTGTCCGTATGTTTGTTTGTGTGTCCGTATGTTTGTTTGTATGTGTGTCCGTATGCGTGTGTGCAAATTTGAAATCATTCTTTATAGGCCTAATGTATTCGCTACTAATTTATCATTTTATCAGCAGATCGGATGGAGAGGAGGTGGCTGTAGGGGATGACGCTTTGAGGGTGACACGTGTCAAATCAAGATTTCTAAATCTCCCCACGCCCTGTTGGTCTGATAGGCATCTCTCTCTCCTCTCTCTCTCTCTGTCTGTCTGTCTCTCTCTCTCTCTCTCTCTCTCTCTGTCTCTCTCTCTCTCTCTCTCTCTCTCTCTCTCTCTCTCTGTCTCAGTCTCTGTATCTGTCTGTCTGTCTCTGTCTCTGTCTATCTCTGTCTCTCTGTCTCTGTCTCTGTCTCTGTCTCTCTGTCTCTGTCTCTCTGTCTCTGTCTCTTTATCTCTGTCTCTCTGTCTCTCTCTGTCTCTGTCTCTCTGTCTCTTCCTCTCTCTCTCTCTCTCTATCTACTGCACATAGCCATCGAGGCTAACAGGATGTTATAGGAGGGCTGAGGAGGCGTGCTGAAGGTAAAATGAAAAGCGGAGAAACACAGCACTGGGCATTTACTTTATGGATGTTCACTGTTCACTGTTCACAAGATCAAGGGGCGAACAGACAGTCCTCTATCCCCAGAGCCATAGCTAGAGTATTTTGCGCCCGGGGCAAGGTATAACGTTTTCGCCCCCAAAAGTTTAAAAACAGAAAACTTGGTGATGACCATTTTTTTGCCTATTAGACTTTTCACAGACTTTTTACGACTTTGGAGGGGTAAAATTGTGCAGAAAGCGGGTGATGACCTTCCCCCTTGCCATACTGGCGCAATACCTTCGACGGGCGTTTAACTTGTTACAACCATGGTTTCTGGCGCCCACCCTCCCCCCAGACGCTGCCCGGGAAGCATGCCTACCAGGGGCGTAGCCAGGAACTTGATTTGGGAGGTGGGGGTATAATGCGATTAGGAGGGGGTATAAATCTGTAAGAAACGTTGAAAATCTTAAAAAACCACATTTAAAACCTTAAGGTAGCCTGATTTTGGGAGGTATATATATCGATATAACCCCCGTTGCCAGGGGCGTAGCCAGGAATTTGATTTGGGAGGGTATAAATATTTTTGGTGGGTATAAATCTGAACTATAACCCACATAAACCATATAAACCGCATATAACCACATGTAGGCTAAATCACAAAAAACTTTAAGGTAGACTGATTTTGGGGATTATATATACACCGATATACCCCCCCGTCGCTACGCCCCTGTTGCCTACCCCAGCCCCCACCTAGCTACGGCCTTGCAGTCTATCCCGTGCTTTGTCCTTGTCATAGTAAACCGCCTGTTGAACGACCGACGAGAAGCCGAAAGCCATACGAAAAATGACTGAGAGTGCCTACGGCTTTAGAGTTTAAACCAGGGGTTTGGAGCGGTGGGTCCAGTTGGACGGCGGCGTCGTTTTGAATTCTGTGCACGACTTGGATGATTCAGAGATGACGATGCTCAATACTGCGGCCCCCTCTCCCCTCCGCCGTCAGCCGAATGCACTGCCAAACAGAGGGCTGCTTCAGAGAGAAGTTATTTACTGCGCTGCTTCAGAGAGAAGTTATTTCAAAGCCACAAGAGAAAGTCAGCATGAGAGAGAGAGATTTCAGAGAGAGGGAGGGAGGGAGGGAGAGAGAGAGAGAGAGAGAGAGAAAGACAGCATGAGAGAGAGAGAGTGAGAGAGAGGGAGGGAGGGAGAGAGAGAGAGAGAAAGACAGCAGAGAGAGAGAGAGTGAGAGAGAGGGAGGAGGGGAGAGAGAGAGTGAGAGAGAAAGACAGCATGAGAGAGAGAGAGAGAGAGAGAGAGCAAGTGAGAGAGAGAGTGAGAGAGAGTGAGTGTGTGTGAGAGAGAGTGAGAGAGAGAGTGAGTGAGAGAGAAAAATAGTGAGAGAGAGAGTGAGAGGAAGAGATAGAGAGAGGGAGGGGGAGGAGAGAGAGAGAGAGGGAGAGAGGGAGAGAGAGGGTGTGAGTGAGAGAGAAAAATAGTGAGAGAGTGAGAGAGAGGAAGAGATGGAGAGAGAGAGAGGAAGAGATGGAGAGAGAGAGGAGAGAGAGAGAGAGCGGGCGGAGAGAGAGAGAGAGTGAGAGAGTGAGAGTGAGAGAGAGTGAGAGAGGAAGAGAGGGAGAGAGAGAGCGGGCGGAGAGAGAGAGTGAGAGAGAGAGAGAAAGAGAGAGAGAGAGATTAACGGACGGATAGACAGAGTGGAAGAGAAACAGAAAGGGCGAGGGAGGTGTGTGTGTGTGTGAGAGAGAGAGAGAGAGAGAGAGAGAGAGAGAGAGAGAGAGAGAGACTGACAGAGACAGAGACAGATACAAATATACACACGCAGGCACAAGCACAGGCACACATATGCACAAATGCAAGGACGCAAAACAGCCTCAGAAAAATACGCGCAAACAACCAGACGATGACGCTGCAAGTGGGGTTAGTAATTGCTTGAAGAGAGTAACTTTAGTCAATATTAAAATATTAAGTATTTTCTCGTATCCGGCTGCTCTGTCTGTCTGTCTGTTTGGCTGGTTGTCTGTCTGTTTGGCTGGTTGTCTGTCTGTGTCTTTGTCTGTCTCTTGCATTTTTGTCTCGTGTCTTGGTGGCTTCCTCGTTCCAACTGTGTCGACAGACAGACAGACAGACAGACAGACAGACAGACAGACAGACAGACAGACAGACAGACAGACAGACAGACAGACAGACAGACAGACAGACAGACAGACAGACAGACAGACAGACAGACAGACAGACAGACAGACAGACAGACAGACAGACAGACAGACAGACAGACAGACAGACAGACAGACAGACACGATTTAATAGAATGATATTATTAGAGCGTGTTTTTATGGAGGGACATCTGTGAATCATCCGCATGATTCACCCGGTATATATCCTCAGATACTTTTATGGAAATTAGAATTGAGTTGAGTGACTCTTAATAGAGAGACGGACTGTCCGCGTTCCAGCGCAAGCGACCCCCTCGGTTAACCGGAATCAGTCGAATGGACGCATTCCTCTTGTCCCAAATCCTTGTCGTGACCTGTGTCACCCCGTGACGCGTGACGCACCAGGGGGTCTGAATCAGACATGGGTCAATTACGTTTTAAGCAATTACAATTACATTACAATTATACGGATTTTTGTCAATTACAATTACAATTACAATTACAGCCAATTACATTGGGACCAATTACAATTACAATTACAAACGTCTCAATTACAATTACAATTACAATTACTTTTCATTCCTCTTTCTGCTTCTTTAAAAAAACTTAAGTGTCTAAAATAATTAACATAAATTAGTTCAACAAATTCATATGCTACGGCCTATTTAAAAAAACCGTAACACAAAGTTTCACAAACCTGCAAATGAGTCAACAATTTTGAAGTAGCCTTTTTCGAGCATGACACTAATTCACCACAAAACCGGCACTTCACTTTAACATTTGCATTGGAAACAGCATTATTAAAGTCATCAGACTTTTCTAAATAATTCCATATTACTCCTTTGATCTACGCTCATCTTTACTGGCATTAAACTTTCATTCACAAAAGTGCAGCAGCGCAGAACAGGAAGTAGACAAATGATAAGCTGGTTCCCTTCCAATTTGAAAGGCAGTAAAAAGTAAATGCCGGTAAGTAAATGTTTGCATGGCAACTGACCAGAGCAGTGAGTCCATTTACCAATAACCGTTGTGCTTTGACAATTCACTAACCATCCACTGTATTCACTGCGATACATTCATAGACTGACAAGACTTCGGCTCATACATGCTAAGACGCTATTAGAACTTATAAAACTCACATTCCTGTAATTGGATAAATCAATTACAATAGCTCAATTACAATTACAATTACACACATGACAATTACAATTACAATTACATGTAATTGAACTTTCCACAGATCAATTACAATTACAATTACATTGGCAAAATGTAATTAATTACAATTGAATTACAATTATAATTGTAATTGACCCATGTCTGGTCTGAATATTAATATAGCTCGTGCAATTTAATGTAAGGATCAGGACAGGAGTTGAGATGTTATTATGCATGTGCACAACGATAACAGATTTGGCAATTTGATTAGCCTACTCTATTAACTGCAGTACCTATGCTCCGTTTGGCAAATGTCTCCACTCCCACAAGGAAAAAAGAAGAGTACCCCGCCCGCCCAGTGTTTTATCCAGGCCTGTTACGGGGGAGATTCCCCAGAGTCAAAAAATTTCCAAAATCCCAGAACTGACAAATTTTGCATCAGACTATGTCCCTTCCCTCCCAACCAAGTCAACCCCCCCCGAAAGGCCTGGAGTCTGGACAAAACACTGGCCCCCACCGGTGTGCTTAGTGACTCGCGCCCCGACTGGTCCAGTCTAGTCAGAGAGAAGAAGTATTATTATGTGTTTAACTTATTTAGGTTAACGAAACAATAGTAAATTCTTTCCCCATACCCACCCCACTGGTATAACTTTCAAATGCCCCGCCCCCAAATAGTTGTCAAGTTTGACAGTTGTCTTCCTGAATGTGTATCCCGTCGATAACAAACGGTGACAGGCATATTAATAATTCATTGTAGCCTATTTACAGTTAACCATGCCTAAGAAGACTAAAAATATGATTAATGCATCAGCAGCATTACGCATGTATTTTTCATTTGCAAAAACAAAGCATGGTTTCAGTGGCGTCGCCAGGAATTTTTGGTTGGGGAGAGGGGGGCAAAAGGGGCTAGCGTGTCAGATTCCTTACCCACCCCTCACACCCCCTTCCACAGAAAACTTTCTCACCGGATTTGCGCGAATCTGTTAGGTGGTCTGGGGCAGGTTGGGGGCAATTGTCCCCATTTGCCCCCGTGGCGACGCTAATGCATGGTTTGAATTAGGGTTGCCATATCCCTGTCTCCAAAATACCGGACACCCGAGTAGGTGACAAAATGCAAACGTAAGAAGATGGATCGAGGAAATCTTTGTAGTATATTTTGGTCGTAGCTAATAAATTAGTGTAACTTGGTGATTTTACGAGTTCATTCTACTGTAAACTTCAAATCCGTTTTCTCAAATTTTTACTTTTCTGGTTCTCGGGCAATCTCAGCGCTTCAAATAGGCCTAACATACATTGTAAATAAAATAATAAAATTGCTACTGTCTGCTTTAAATGTATGTAAACTGCGCCGTTTACAATAAAGAAATAAAAGAAACTGCCACATGACTTTGTATTTAATTACTGGACTCGACTGCCTGTTTTTTCAATTGTATGAAATATACTTAAAAATTGCACCTCACTAATTCTCTTCCATGTAATCAATAAATCAAGTTAGCCAATAGCATGTGAGTCAATACAGGCGCTTGAAGATTTACACTGTAATTAACAATATCAACACTTTTTAAAATTAATCTTATTTCGTAATAACACAATGAAAAGTGTATTCCGACCATTTTGCTCTGAAACATCACTAACAAGGTTGAGATGTTTTTGGATTTAAACCTACCGGTTAAGCGATTTTGCCACACTCATAGGATTTCTCAGACGCGTTAAAAAGGTATGCTCCTGGCAAAATTTAAAAAGATAATTTAGAATAAATTTCAATATCTATTTCTTTCCTTTTGTCTTATTTGGCGAAAATGTGAATAATTCTGCCTAATATATCTGCCACATTTTCATTTTAATTGAATCGGATCGTTTATTTTGCCATTTATTCATTTATTAGCCAAAATGTTGCATTGTACTAGGCTGGAAGTGACTTGCTGTAGTTTGGCAGCTTGCAGGAAAATACCGGACACATGCATGTCCGAGATTGCCTCAATTTTTCACCGGACAAATAGGCAAAATACCGGACAGTCCGGTTAATAACCGGACATCTGGCAACCCTATTCGAACTTCGACTTATTTCAAGTTAATTTGTCGCGAAACAAAAATTGTATACAAAGCGCCAAAGTTCAAACAAATTTTGTCAGGCCCCTTCAGAGGCTGAAGGAGGCCCGGGCCAGTTACCGTTAGTAAGTATGACCTTGTCAGGGGGTCCGCGAATTTATTACACCTTTCCAAGGGGGTCCCTGTACAGAAAAAGTTTGACAACCCCTGTTCTAAATTATTAAGTTGACCTGGTCCTTGTTCTTTATCTTCCACTTTATCTCTGGTTTAGGTTCAAATGTTGTTTTTTCCAGGGCGGTTCTTGGCTACGAAGGGAAAACCATTGTCCTCGACTCAACTGGACAAGATTACGAAGAATTTAAGTCAAAGTTCGGAGGTCAATATTCTTTACCGGCGGACAACACACGTTTTATGGGGCTTTATTCGATTAAATTTTGTGAAGGGCCACATTTTTATGACTGGTGCCTCTGATGTTTTAGAAATATGGTTCATAAGTAATTGATAGCATAAATTGAAAACAATACCTAAAACATTTAATAAGTGTTAGAAAAAAGTTATTTCTCGCTTCATTTTCTTCGCGGGTCAATTCATACCCCTTGGCGGGTCTCATCATCATCATCATCATCATCATCATCATCATCATCATCATCATCATCATCATCATCATCATCATCATCATCATCATCATCATCATCATCATCATCATCATCATCATCATCATCATCATCATCATCATCATCATCATCATCATCATCATCATCATCATCATCATCATCATCATCAGGGCATCATCATCATCATCATCATTTCATCATCATCGTCGGCGTTGTCGTCGTCGTCATTGTCATCATCATCGTCGTCGTCGTAACTGTAAACCATTGTCACCATCATCATCATCATCGTCGTCGTCGTTGTCGTCGTCGTCATTGTCATCATCATCATCGTCGTCGTCGTTGTCGTCGTCATTGTCATCATCATCATCATCGTCGTCGTCGTTGTCGTCGTCGTCATTGTCATCATCATCATCGTCGTCGTCGTTGTCGTCGTCATTGTCATCATCATCATCATAAGCAGCAGCAGCAGCAGCAGCAGCAGCAGCATATTTGGTCTGTTGGTGTGGCTGTTTGTTAGTTTTGTTTGCACTCAATCAGTCTGAATGGTAATTGTCTGGCGTGTTTTACTTTTAGACGACGACAGACTCTACGCCTTCCTACGCTTCAACACAGGAGACGAGTTGAGTCGAAGGTCAAAGTTCGTTCTGTTGACCTGGGTGGGGTCAAACGTCGGAGCCTTGAATCGGGCGAAGATGAGCACCGACAAAACTGTTGTCAAATCAGTCATCAAGGTAAACAAAAACACGCAGGTCTCAGAACAGGCATCCTCAGTGGCGGCTCCACCGGGGGAAGCCAGAGGGCCTGTGTCCCCTCTATTGAGTGCCTGGCCCCCCCCCCAGTGGCACCCCCAGTTGGGACCCTATACTTAATGCTACATACATTAAACAACAAATGGTTGGCCCCCATGACTAGAAGTTGCCACCCCAACGCCCCCCCCCCCCCACTTGCCAAATCCTAGAGTCGTCACTGGGCATCCTTAATTCAGTTCTACCCCCGGAGATGTGAGACAAGATGGTGCGCCCCCTATAGCGCGTCATAGATAACTCGTCTCCAATATCTGAGGCCAGGAATTTTTGAATTTAGGAGGGGCTAGAGCCAGAAGCATATTTTTATCGAATGCTGGGCAAAAGGGAGGTTTCAGCATCGTTTCAGAGGTTTTAGACCATATAATATAATCCATGCCTGGCGCAGGGCTTATAACAGTGGTAATTCCGTTTTTACTTAGGAGTTACTATAATCGCTCGAAGTAGGCTCCTACACAACGTATAACAACAACAACAACAACAACAACAACAACAACAACAACAATAAACGTATACTTTGCCCCTAGCTACGGCTCTGGCCTTTCCTTCCGCTTTCTAATGCTAATTTAGTTAAAGTTCATGAAGTTTTCCTCTGAATCCGTTATTAAAGCTTATCTATTAGACCCAGGGCCGCCGAGAGAAATTCTGGACCCCGGAACAAAAAAATTTGCGGGCCCTTAAGAAAAATTTATCAAGTCTCCGAAAAACCTGAGAAGCAAAAAACGTTAGAAACTCTCCAAAACAAACTGACAAGCAAAAAAACGTTATCGTCACCGGATCTTGGCCCCTGAAAACTCCATGGGCCCCGGTACAATGTATCGGCTGTACCCCCCTCTCCTCAGGCCTGATCAGACCTTTACTGTGTGGCAATTCAAAGAATATGCCTCATGGTGTTTTTGTATGATGGATTGCAGAACTTTGCCATCGAAGTGACGGCCAGCGAACATGACCAGCTGGAGGAAGAGAGCATCCTGGATCTGCTACGGAAGGCAGGAGGAGCCAACTACGGAACTGGAACCAGGGACTGACGATAGTTTGTGATGCTCGGATACATAGACCCTAGTCTATAGTTGCACCATTATGGAGGCTGGCTATAACAAGCATTTCAAATTGATTAGTTCTAGATTTGATAATAATTTGTATCTATCACATAATTGCAAATATTGCAATTAGAGAGAAGACTCATTAGATTTACTTATGGAAGTTAGAAAGTTAGAGATGTTTTGCGTTTTACATTCGGTTTCCTTTGTTATATATATATATATATATATATATATATATATATATATATATATATATATATATATATATATATATATATTTTTTTCCTTCTTTTGATAGTTCATGTTGGTCAGGTCTTCGTACTCCAGTTGTGTTCAGCTATCGACTTCTCCACGACATCTCTCCAAAGTTCTCTGTCCTTTGTCTCTTCCAAGGTCATTTGGCATCTTCCGTCAATTTTTCCATTGAGATTCACTCCTACCATGTTCAGATCCTCTTCCAATTCATCCACCAATAAATCGTCTTTTCGGTCTTCTTTTAGATCTTCTCCCCTCTGGTTTGTAGTTGAAAGTTCGTTTTGGGTTTCTTATTTCTTCCATTCTGAGTATGTGTCCAGTCCATTTCATTCTTCTCTTTCTGATTACATCAATGATGCTCAGTTGCAGTGTTCTCTCTCTTACTTCTTCATTTGTTATATGTTCTTTGTATCCAATCCTTAGTATTCTTCTAAGCCATTTATTTTCTGTCGCTATTATTTTTTCTCCAAATCTTTTTTATGGAGTTTGGGGTGTCGTGATCTCCCCCAATGGGGGTCTATGCAGAACCCTAACCATACTTCAGAGTAATATTAAAGTTAGGCTATGAGCTTTGGAACATACTTGAATTTTTGTGATTTATTATTGAGCAGCCAAAAGCTGTAGTACAACCAAGTACATAGATTCTGCCAGCAATCACCCTAGCCCCGAAGAAACTTCGATGAAATCCCCTGAATAAAGAATAGGGGCGGCACCAGGGTTTAATCTAGGCCGTTTCCGGGGGGGGAATTGCCCTTTCCCCCCGGAAATTTCAAATCCCCCTCCGGAAATTTGGCATACTACATCAACTAACAGCAGCCTCCTAGCAAAATTCCCCCCAGCCAGGGATATTTCTAGGATTGTGAATTTGGGGGTGTCGACCTCAAATTTGGGGGTTTGGGGGGTTGGAGCTAAATAGTATGCATTTTGTATGCATACCAGCATACCATTGGCATTTGTCGACCTCAAATGGGGAGTGTTGGGGGTGTAAAAATATCCCTGCCCCCGGCATTGTCAGCTTCCCCCGGGGTCCAGGAGTCTAGATTAAACACTGGGTGGCACCTATATCCCATCGTGGTTACACCAATGAAAAGCATTGTAGTTAGGCCTAATTAAGAATCCACAGAAAAATATTGTGTGCCCACAAAATTTGTCGACAAGCCACAATTCCAAAAATCTTCACAACTCTTAATACTGTATTAACATAAATCAGTGTGGAACAGCACTACAATGGAAGCTGGTTCTAGATAGGTTAGGCCTACATGTTCTTTCATAACAACTGGCTGGGCTTTCTCTCACACTTTGGTTTGGGGCAACTCCGGGCAAGACACCATCAAATTGTAGGCAGTTACAATTTTCAGAAACTTGCTGCCAATTTTATCAAAGTTCTTCATAACTTGCTATTTCTGAACATGAAAGCAAAGCACAAAACTGGTATCTGGCAACTGCTACCACTACCACCTCATACGATAAAATATAACAAAGGCATAAAATACAGTATTAACATCCAGCAACAACGATCCAACACTGTATTTCATACTTAACACACAAAGCAAATTAACATATCAACTAAGTATATTTTACATTCACAGTTGAAATAATAATCAAATCAATAAATAAAGACAGTAAGATCTAATTCTTTTGTGAAGGAGTTGACCTCTCACAAAAATCTATATCCCTCCAAGAATATATATATATATTGGCTACAAAATACAGCTTGCATCACAAAAAATACCCCTTATATCACCCAAAGGCAAAGAGGGCAAATTAACTTCCTAATGTAAGAAAATGTGAAGAAATCTTATAATTTCACATACAGTAGTGACAAATAAAAAAAATAATAAGCTACAAAGGTCCAGAAATTGTCAAACAACTTGAAACATCACTCATTGTTTCATTTGTTTAGGCAGCGTTGTAAAAACAAAAACTGTAACGGTAAAAAGGTAGCTACAGATACTCCACAAATGGAAAATAACACATAAATGCACAAGAAAATACACCGATTTGATCAAATCTACTGAAAAATAAGTTCACGGTGAAGTCAAGTAGTAAAATTCTACCAACAAAAATCCAGGGAAATGGTAGAAAATGTCCATGATAATCAAATCGAAGACACCCCATCAGTTCGGATAGGTCCAAAAAAATTTGTGCTAGGACAGCAGAATTCCTACAATACTGCTTAAATCCAGTAATCATTATTATTATTTTACTATAATTATTACTATTATTAACAGGGTTTTATTGTACAAGTCAACAGATAGCTCATTTATATTACTAAAATATAAAGAAACACTCAGGTACTCAGTAAAGTAATAAAGACAGTTTTATAATGATGACATACAAAGTACCATATATGTTCGACAGTACAGTAATCGTGCAGCAATGTAATCTTACAGTAATCTTACAATGTAATCTTCACCATTTGAATTTAAATTTCTCAAAATCAACATAAATTATTTGATGTCATATTTATCAATGCCTGGAACTTTGAAACATGCACACCAACACAAAAACTGAAATATGGTAATCATTCTAATAATATTTATATTAAAGCTTTTATCATTAATAGCCTTTACAAAATGCAACATATCCTAATGCTGGGGTCTGTCTCCAGAAAATGGATATACAATTTTTCCAGAATCATGAAAACAAAGGAAAATCACATCAAATGCAGACATATTTGAACTGTGCAAATATGCATTTCACCTTTAAAAGAGTGTTATAACTTATAGCAATGGATTTACCACAGTACAAATGGTACAGTTGTACCGGGTCCACCAGCAAAATAAAAATTTAGGGGCCCATCTTTTCTATTAACAATATTTTACAAATGATTTTTTAATTATTTATTTAAACAACTTTATTTTCCGATATGCAACCATTTGTCACGCAACATGTCCTGAAAAAAGGTTATCGCCACTATTACTCACACACCCGATCGGTAATTCTTCCGCTCTTCCAAAAGTTTCCCGAAAAAAGCTTTAAAAATTTGACACGCAAAAATGTCATCTCGCCACTTTTCACACTTGATCTGTAACCTTTTAGAAGAAAGTGTACCGGGGCTTAAAGAATGTAAATCTACCACTGATAACTTCTATAGAGGCTAAAACCAGGTAATGTAATGGTAAAGATCCATGTAGCCAGTGGCGTAGCCAGGATTTTCCAAAGGGAGGCCTGAGGAGAGGGGGTGCAACACCATTCAGGGGCCCAGATCCGGTGATGATAGAAAAGTTTATAACGTTTTTTTGCTTGTCAGGTTTTTTGGAATGACAATTTTCCTAAGGGCCCGCTTAATTTTTTGTTCCGGGGCCCAAAATTTCTCTCGCCTATTGTTTTGACCATTCATGAGAAAAGTTATGACCAAACAATTTCTTTATTGTGTATTATTATTCTGTGGGTAGAGGGGCACCAAAATCGGGTTCAAGATAGCAGAAAAGGAAAAAGCAAAGAAAAAAATCAATATAGTTGTATAGGCGCTGTCCGCACGCAACCAAGGAGGCTTTTAATCCCAAACCCCCTTGGCTATACCACTGCATGTAGCACATTTTCTACAAAAGAAAGTCTTAGTTTAGGGGCTGCTTAGCAAAGAGCACATGCTTGGTCTGACAAAAGCTGTATATCTTGCATTGTCCTAACACAAAATCAACATTACATTTATACATACACTGTGAAAAAATTTGCCTAGTAATTTTGTAAGATTAGTAATTTTCAGAGTCAAATGCAGTCTCACAGATCTTACATTACGAGAAATTACGAGACATTACGAGTCTCACAGATCTTATGTAACATTACGAGAAATCACCAAATGAGTATTACAGCATTCAGCATGTTCACAAGATGCTCGCTTTTCTTTGGACATCATTTCCAGAACTTCCCTCCATCCAATCACCAAAATTTTGCAATTTGATAGGGATCAGTAGATTCCAGGACCTCTTTTTCTCCAAAGCAAACCCTGTATTCTATCTTCTAATAGTGAATCAGGTCAGGTTAGGTCAGTGTTTTATACAGGCCTGTTAGGAGGAGATTCCCCCAAACCTCAAAATTCCCCAAAAAAAAAAAAAAATCCCAGAACTTACACAATTTTTGCATTGAACTGTGTCTTTTCCCCTACAACCAAGTCAATTCCCCCCCCAAAAGCCTCAATTTCCGCCCCCCCAAAGGTCTGGAGTCTGCATAAAACACTGGGTTAGGTTTTTGTCCATAATAGTGAATAGGCTAACTGAAAAGAAATAGCTGGTGTCTGGTGCATTGGTGATTACTAAAAGGTTATAATTACCAACTCAAGATTGACCACACACTAAAAGTGATGCATAGTGCCAATAGTAAGCCCTTAATTATGGATACATATATCCAAATTTAAAATTTCTCATTGACCAATAAAAGTCCACGTTAACTTTACCCGAACAAACAATAGAATACCCATAAAAATCATCAACATCTGCCACAAATTTCCATTTGAGCTGGTGTAAGTTATTATCTGCCTTTTCAGTAAACCAATGCTGTCATAGAAAGCCAAATCATATACAATGAAGGGTAATCTATTTGCGTTAAAAATAAAACATAAAACATAGAAACTGCACAGAAACTTAGAAAACAACCAAAAGGCAAAACTGTCAGTTACATATCAACAAAAAGTCAAAGAACTTTTGCCTCATTTAGCAGAATA
The DNA here is from genome assembly GCA_018105865.1 of Metaphire vulgaris. NCBI lineage: Eukaryota > Metazoa > Annelida > Clitellata > Crassiclitellata > Megascolecidae > Metaphire > Metaphire vulgaris. The sequence continues at coordinate 4,523,826 of CM030854.1, forward strand.
ACAGGGTAATGCAACTGGTAAACACCAGGGTGGTATTTGAGAGTGGGTGGAAAAAGATTGTCATTTCCCCATTTCCCCTCTCACTATGTATACAGTACATGAATAAGATCCCCTTGCCCCTACAAATACCAGACTAGTAACCATTCTATGCTTCTTGGCCCAGCTTCATTAGGATAATAATAGTAATAATAATTACGCACTTCTTTAGCACCATTTCTAATACCTAAAGGGTATCAATCGATGGTACTTCAAATCCAAATGCAAAAGACCAGGTCATTCCAGAGATCAGTCAGAGGGAAACAGCAAGACAGACTATGGAGGAAATGCTAATTGGAAGAGATGTGTTAAGCCTAGATCTGAAAATACTCTTGAAAGTTTATTGGAAGATATGACAACCAGAGGGAAAGTGTTCCGGATTTTTGGCCCAGAGATAGAAAGAGCTCTCTTACCAATTTCAGTGTTGGTTCTAGGTACATTTAACAATGAATCAGCAAATCTTGTTGAATGGCAATGTTTCAGGTGGTTTGACATAGTAGAGTGAAAGTTCCCTCCATCTTGTCTCCCTCCAATGAGCAAGCACATGATGTACTTGTATTGTTCAGTCAACAAGGTGAGGTCCTAACACAAAAACGACCAAAAGGTTACAAATGTTTCAGCCACGAGTGTCGCTTGAACAACAGACCTCAAAATGGAGCATAAACCAGTCAGTTGCTGTATTTTTTAACAAATAAAGTAGAAAAATTACAGTAAGAACAAACAAAATGCAGAAAGGTACCGTAATTAATTGACAAGAATTACTCATGTGAGAAAGGTCGATTCATAGCCATCACTCAAATGCAACGTGAAACATTCAACGATGCGTGTCAATTTTTTACTGAAGAACCATCAGCTATCGAAAGCACAAGATGAACACAGTTTATTATTATAGTTGGGACACATTTATTATTATTATTATTTATTATTATAGTTGGGACACAGTTTATTATTATAGTTGGGACAACTTATATCAGTGCTTCCCAAACTTTTTCCAGCCATGGCACACTATCCAAGAAATATACAGTCAACAGCACACTGCAGCCAAAATGCACACATTTTTAAATGATACATTGTATAGGCTTACTAGTACTCTAGTCTAGTATACAGTATGATATTGACTACCGTTCTTTATAAGTACCGGTACATACTTTCTTTGCAATCTGTATCACTAAAACATGTTTAACTTCATTGAAGAGATATTATTCAACTTATACTGTTAACAATTAATGCAGCACCATTATTATTTTACTATTTTGAAGTATTTTCCAACATTTTGCCACGGCATACTTCCACCATTGCTGTGGCACAGTTGTGTGTTGACAATGTTGACACATCACCAAGGATCTCAAGATGGCAATATTAATAATAAACTTTTAACATATCATTCATGCACAAATGATAAGAAACACTACAATAGTAATTAAATTATTACTAACAACATAGCATAAAATGAAAGATTTCCCTATTTAAACAAAAACAAAATAGGTTTGCCATCATTACGCCAAAACGGTATCATGACAATTTGTCTACAGACTTTTGGTCTACCGATACCTGTAATAGTTCTACTACAATATCTGGGCTATGGTTAGGGTTGGTTTAAGTTAGGGTTATTGCTAGGGTTTAGGATTATAGTTAGGGGTAGGGTTATGAATAGGTTTGGGTAACATAGTAGACCTACTGTCGGTAGACCTAAAGTCAGTAGACGAACTGTTGTAGATGAAAAGTCTGTAGACGAAATGTCGCGGAAACCGCCAAAACGTCTCACAAAAGCTGAAAGAATATCTTACTAGCTGGACCATTTGATATGCAATTAACAAAACAAAAAACAAAAACTAGATAAATGCACAACAAAATAAAGTCTAATACGGTCGCAAACAAGCACTGCCGTCTGTCCAAATGTTCAAAATGACAATCAACATGACTTAAGATACAGTTAAACTGCCACTGTTGGCGCTGCCGTCTTCTGGCATCGTCAGCTTATCGTGCTGCACGACGTGCGAGTTGAGCTGGCGCTTAAAGCGAAACTGCATATCGCACTTGGCGCACGAGTACGGCTTCTCGTCCGTGTGAATACGCATGTGGATTTTCAGGGTGTCGTTGCGCACAAACAGCTTGTCGCAGACGGGGCACCGGTGCTTCTTCTCACCGGTGTGCGTCATCAGGTGGAGTTTCAGGTTCGTCGGCGACGCGAGGCGCTTCTCGCAGAGCGTACACTCGTACAGTTTGACCGGGGAGTGCGTCAGCATGTGCCGCTTGAGACTGCTCGACTCGGCGAACCGCTTCTCGCAGTGGACGCAGCTGTGCGGCTTCTCGCCGGTGTGAGTCCGGATGTGCGCCTTGAGGTGACCGCCGAGGCGGAACTCGCGGCTGCACAGTATGCACACGTACGGCCGTTCGCCGGTGTGTACGCTGGCGTGGACGCGCAGCGTGTCCGCCCGCTTGAAGAACTTGCTGCACAGCTGGCACTGGTACGGTTTCTCTCCGTTGCTGCTGCTGCCGCCACTCGTTCGGCGCTGCACGGGCTTCGCGTGTGGGCTCATCGGTTTCTCGCGGTCGTGGATCTTCATGTGTCGCGTCAGACTGTCAGCACGGCTGAACTGCTTCTGACAGCCAGTGCAGTTCAACGACATCTCGCTGCACATGACTTGGCTCACGGGAGGCAGCTGGGTCGACGTCACGGGCAAAACTAAAACGACGCAATGATGCACAAACATTTTCTAATAACTAAAAAACCACAAAGCTATATGCAAAGTTCCTATTTTAATGCAATGTAAAAATCTATATAGCATCCGTACAAAAATTACCCACATGCATTGTATGCAATAGATGAGATACAACATGTCTTACGATAAGAGTGGATATTGAATATAAGAAATAGAATCATCAGCCTAAAATTCAATGACAACAAAGAATTCAGACTGGCTCTGGTAGCAAACAAATCAAGTATAAAATGTGTTCATAATGCAAAACCCTGGCTTGATTCTCTTGTACAGTTGAACAAAGTGCCGTATGTACAATGCAAAACGTACAGTTCAACCAAATCAACTCTTTAAACTAGGGGCGGTCAACAGGTGACATGCGGCCCACCAGCTGCTGATTGGCAGCCTACAGGCATCTTTCCAAATAGATTTAATTGATTCTATTCATGCATACAATATTGAGTCATGAGAAAGACTTTTAGTTCCTGTGCTTAATTTAGTAAAATAGTAACTTATTTTAAACTGCTGTTTAATTGTAATTGTTACCAGCCACTACCATTATGTGACTGCAGTGACTGTACTATTGTTGAAAACAATGATGTGCAAAAGGCACGAAATAATGCAGCCCTCCACATGCCAATCAAACTTATAATGGCCCGCTTGTAGCACAAGGTCCTGCTTTAACCCCTTAACTGGGGATCCCGGATATATCCGTCCATTTTACATTGAGTAACAGTTAAATACACGGTTAAGGGGTTAAACTCTCTCGATAGCTGTCCTCACACTACACTTGGCAGAGCATTGGCTCTGTGAGGGGATGACCGATTTGCATTCACAATTATTAAGTAATTAAGTTTCAAAAGGTTTAATTTGTGACATGAATTTATGAGGCCTTTGTAAAAGTTATCAGATTCACTGGAAAGTCATGCAATTAAACTTACAACACCATTAAGCGAAACACTGACAACAGTTCAGACTGCACTGAATATTTGGGTGCACAATTTCACACTTATCTATTATTCAGTTATCCAATATAAAACTCAGAACGGAAACATAGGCAATCATGACCTCCTATAAGTGTACCAATGAATTAGTACGCTACAAAAATAAGAAACCTATGCTACACGAACCAACAACCCTTTGCAACTTCGCTAACCTGACTGGGCACGAAGATCGTTCGACGACATACGATAGTCGAAATGCAGGGCGCTGAAGTGCGGCCGAGACCCGTAGTCGTCCTGCACACCCGGACAGGGGCCGCTGCCCAGGGGCTTCGCCAGACAGCTAGGGCCTCCGCCGTCCGCCAAAGACATGTTCATCGAGGGAGAGAGAGGGGTACTTCGGGTATAGTTTGTTCAAAACAAAGCCTTATGAAACTATACTTAACGATATTTGACCCGTAAAAATAATTAATTAAAGAAATTAACGATAAATCTTAATTTAAATGCTTCGATTGTTTCAAAATTATTAAAATAATTAAACGTAAAATTCCACTACATGCAAAGCCAAAGACTGCATATAGCTCAAGCCTGGATGCAAGTAAGTAAAATCTCGCGTATTTATGTAGCGCGGAATATTTACATTAGCATACTTGCTGTCTGTTCTCAGACATATAATCCAGCATTCAAATAACTATACTTCATATGTAACGGTCAATCGACGGTGACTAGAGCCTCCGGACACTGCTAGTTGCGACCGTATCACCACAAACTCATTACAGCTTATACGATAGATCTAATGACATGCAGTCCCCTTAAAACTTATAGAATAAAATAAATTCCGAGGTTCTAATGTCTACTACATGTACTACCATCCCACCATTGAAGCTTCCGATTAGGTCTACAGTATATGCAAATGCTTTGATAACTGCTGAAATCACAGCCATTATTGCAACCAAACATTATGTTGTATCCCCATGTATATAAAGTGGACAATAAACACAGAAACCGAGAAAAAGCAGTTGCAATATTTTTTCCACAAGGCAATATTACAGTGCACAAAGAAACTGAAGTTAAATAAGTCAAGACAACAAAACGAATACATTTGATCATGATATATAATATGACTTCTAAATATTATTTAAAAGTAATATTGTAAGCAGATTTCATCAAACCAATATCATAATACAATACCATTATCTTTCTATTGTATTGTATTATTAATTGTGGAGCCTTTCTGAAATTACTATTGTAATGTGTTGATATGCACTGGTTTGGCTACAATAAACTGTTATTGGAATAGAATTGGAATAATATAACTAAAGAAAGATTAAGTGCATAAGAATAAGCAGCTACTGCTGTGTTGCTTTCCGGGGCGCTGTAGAAGTTTACGAGATTTTACTTTACTTACTTACTTTATTGCACATGCATAAGAACCAAAAATTCTTTTGGAAAAGGAAATTTATTTTTGAAAGAAAATAAAAGTTTCTGCAAGTATGTTGTTGGACACCCAAGTAATTTTTTTCTTCAAAACTCATTCTTAGGTGACAAATTTTACACTACAGTATTTTTCTCCATGGATGGCTGTGTAAATTAGGCCAAACCAAACAACCAAATCAAGATTACAATTATCGACACATAACTAAATGTTTCAATGTCTTTGCTTTCAATACTCCAACACACATTTAGAGCATATGACCAATGAGAAACAAACAGCCAAAATGAACCAGAAATTAATCAGTTGCTTCACATAATCAAAATCAGTGATCAAATCAAAGTACTTAGGGTTCATCCATACAGTACTATGCAAAAAGACATCTTCACACCCCTTCCCCCTCTGTTGCACCCTGTACATTTTTTGGACCCCTCCCCTATGCGTACGTACAAATTAGCTGTTCTATCCCAACCCTGGTTGAAAATTAATTCTTAGTCATAGACAATCCCCCCCATAAACGCTCCCCCTCTGCCAAGCCTGCTGGCCAATTTATTTAATAACTGTGGCAACAATTCTCTTGACCCTTTGTTTGCCCCTGAAGAGGTAATTGCGATCAGATCTAATGTCTGTGAATAACTAGTCTTCTCCCAAGCGGTTTCTTTATTGTTACCTAGGCCAGTGGCAGTTCCAGGATTTCTTGGTTGGGGGATGAATGAATTCATAGGAAGTTGGTGGGGGGGGGATGAAAATAGAAGGAAAAAATCAATAAATTTTACTGAAAAAGGCTGACAAAAGGGAATTTTATCTCTAATTTTACTACACTTTTACTGCAAAAATAAGTTGGTAAGCAACAAAAAAGAAAAAAAGACATCTGCAGTTTTCCCCCATAGTTTTACTAGACTTTTACTGAAAAATGGGTTTCACAAGCAAGAAAAAGTAAGTCCGGAAGTCCGGAGGGGACGCATCCCCACTCATCCCCCACTGACCTAGGCTATATATAAATTTGTGCATAAGAACGCATTCAGTCAAGATTCCTTCCCCTCACTGTACGCAAAATCCCCTAAATCAGTGGTTCTCAGACTGGGGTCCATGGTCTCATAGGGGACCGCCAAGAGGTTTCAGGGAGACCGTAAAAGGATTACTTTCTTAAGATATCTCACCAACACCTAAAAACACAAAAACACACAGATGGTTTGAAGAGTGTCAACTTAATTTGAATTTAAATTCTATGACCAAGATTTGCAATTTTCTGATTAAATAATTTATTGTCAAAACAAGAAGCCTATGTGTTAATTACAGTTAATTTATAATTCAAATTTTATAAGGTCCGCAAGTCTTCAAAAAAATTTGAAGGGACCGCCACACAAGAAATCTTAAAAGGCTTGAGAACCACTGTCCTAAATCCAATCACCCCCTTCCCTCTCAGTACATACGCACTATATGGATGGACCCTTATTCAAGCAATCGTGCTTCAAAACACTAGAACGCTACAATGGCTCTGATCAAAATCAAAATAGTTGATAAGTAACTAGTGGCTAAATATAAAGAGAGAACGTTAATAAGTTATCAAAAAACGGCTTAAAATCTTTTTTGACGTGAGCAATTCTACGCTGGTCGCACAACGCTTCACAGCTCATCTAAAACAGTAAAAACATGGGCTAAAACAGACAGAACACAGCATAAACAAATTAACTATTCATTAGGACATGGGATGGACATATGCTAATATCCAGTGGCAGTTCCACATTCTTGGTGGGGATGCAAAGAACTTTTAGGATGTGTTGGTGGACATCAAGAGATACTGACATTATAGGAAGTTGGCCCTCTTAAACTGAAATGAAATCCCAAAAACATTTGACAATAGGTAATTAAAATGGAAAATTCACAAATTCAAATAAAATTTACACTTTGGCACTTGATCGTTAGGTCAGAAATGATGCTTTTAATATTTACTAACTTTTCTTGGGACTTGACAGTCTTGGATTATTAATACTGATAACAACAGATGCACAGCATATATACTGTAATACAACATGTTAAAGTTGTTTTGGAAATATCTGAAACCATAAATTACTAAATGCCGAAAAAATACTGCAGTATTCATATGAAATCAGATTTTGCAAGATTAATAAAAACTGAGCCCATCACTGAATATTAGGATAATGCAGTTTACGGAAAAACTATTATGCCAAAATCCAGTGGTGCTAAAAGAAAATAAGTCAAATCAAATTGATTCTGGCTGGCCCCATGCGTCCACCACTCTCTGCACGCCACTGCTACCCACCACTGCTACCCACCCTCATTTGCCTTTGTTGCTCTTCGATCGCATCTTTCTCTTCCCAACGACTGGCGATTGGAAGGCATCACTTTCAGAATTTCTGCACAACAATACAGAGACAAGACAATAAACTCACAGCAAAGTTGTATTACACACTACTAATTGCAACAATTAGGAATTAATTCCAGTAGCAGCATTTTACACTTTTCTTGGGGTAGGGGAAGGGCAAGATAATTTGTTGGCCAATTTTTGTCACTTTTTGCACATTTCACATTTATTTATTTAATACATTATTTCTTCATTCCCGAGCAGATAATCCCAAGACCTTAATTATTTCAATAATCAGGCGTTTAAGACAGAGCTGATTAATTCAAATAACATGTGTCTAAAGATACATCTGTTTCAAAAACCCTATAACTTGGAAGATCCTTAACCAAATTTTATTTCATCTCCATACTTTCTCTGACAACAAGTATAATATATTACATGTACTGAGAAAAGTCTCACTTTGTAATGTGCCCTTGTTTCTGACATTATGTACCATGGCACATAATTAATTGTAAGATTAATAATAACAATGAAATAATAATGATGAAATAACAATAATGAAATAATAATAATAATAATAATCTTTATTGGTGAAAAGCACAGCATCAAAAAGCGTAGTACACAAATAATAATAATATCAGACCATGAGATAAGGTGTCGTTGCATAATTATGTAATGTAATGTAATGTGGCATTTGTATAGCACCTCTTATATTTCTACTCAGACCGTAGTGAGACTTTAGCCTTCGCATTGAGCAGAGCGAGGAAGTAAGAAGTGATTCCCGAATGGATGGGTTTAAGGCATTCCAAAGGGAGGGTCCAGTCACTGCAAAAGCCCGACGCTGAGTAAGAGCAGTGCATGATCTAATGTTGGAAATGTAATGTTGGAAATGGTAATTTTTGGCCCACCCACCAACCTTGTAACCATTAGTAACGTTTCATTAGACCCACCTCAGCAGTGGGTAACAAATACCTTTATTATGTTTTGCAGGCTATCTCCCAACATATTAAAGGAAAAAATTAATAATAATAATTATTCAAAAAATACTATAAAATAATCAGAAAAATTGGAAAAAATAACACACACATAAGCCCAGCACTCTACCTGTAGCTCTTTACCATCGGAAAATCAGTCTTAAAAGCGCTACGTAACGTTAAGCTCACACCCGCCCACCAAAGTAACTTTGTAATGTTTTCAAGGACCCCACCTACCCACCCGCCCACTGTATTTATGCAATGGCCCAAGTTTTCTATTTAAGAATCAAGATATGTAAAGCAGAATGACTGAATTGCTAATTTAATAAGTTGCAGACGACGTCAAACGAGAAGTCTACTTACTCGTCAAACGGGTCGTCGTCCAGATTGAATGGAGGAATTGCAGACGAGCCGCGAGGGGAACTTCCAGAACGAGACGACGACAAACTTCTCTCGTCAACGGATAAAACTAAGACAAAAGCAGATCACAGACTAAAATTCATTTACAACTAATCACGGAAATCTCTTAACAACACAATGTTTAACTCCCAGTCGATGTCTTACGTATACTAGTTTCCAAGACCTAAGTGCATACGCATGATGATGATGATGAATGATGGACATGGGTGCAAACCTGGTCAGAAAAACGGTCATGTCCTAATTTTTTCTCAGGTGATGACCTTTTTAAATAGCTTTTTTACTTTTTAAAATTTAAAATTGCTTAAGTGTGCAGATGACTTTTTACTTTTTGACTTAACATTGCTTAAGAGTAGTGATGACCTTTTTGCTTTGTTGACTTTTGACAACAAAATAAACCATGGCTTTTGTTATTTCATAGCCGAAAAACACCCGTGTCCACACCCATAGGGACGTGACCTTCCCAAAAAACACCCGTGTCAGGACACGAGGGACAAAGCCATGTTTGTGCCCTTGATGATGGATGGATAACATCATAGAAGACTTGGACATGAAGATATTCGACAATTGTAGAAGGAAGCAGAATAACATAAGATTGCGAAAAAGTGGAATGGTTTCTTATCTAACTACTAGTATTGCTGTCATGAAAGCAGAAAGTGAGGATGATGATGATGATGATGATAACCCATTGCAGTAGCGTGCAGAGGGGACTGGTGGCCCCAGGCACCGACCAAATGGGGTACCAAAATTGACCCGGCAAATTTTTTGTTGGTCCCGGGCGCCGACCAAATGGGGCACCAAAATTGACTCGGCAAATTTTTTGTTCGCCAAACATTTTTTATAGACTTGGCTCCGGGCACCCTCTCTGCACTGATCCCCATTGCTAGCAAGTAGGATATAATCAAATAATAATTGACAGATGTAAAAGTAGGTTTGATGAAATACTGAAAGGAAGTGTAACACTTTCAAATGATTAGGATTTACTTAAACAAGATGTCAACCATCTCTAATCATCACCACTTTTGACTTTTATCAAGAAGTCACGATTAATCATACATGAGCTAACTCATAGCACCTGTGTATGTATAAGATGGAAGGCCAGCTGAAATTACAAACATTCCTATTATCATTAGGGGTCCATCCATATAGTACGTGCGTACTGAGGGGGTTGGATTTAGGAGATTTTTTGTATGTACGGTGTGCAAACAGGGGGGTTGAAAATATGCCTCTGTTTGCATATGTACTATATGGACGAGCCCTAGACTAGTTAACCATTGAGTATTATTGTAGAGACAATTTCAACACAGAAATTCATAAGAAGCCCTTCCTTACTCCTGCAACTTTTCAGCTGGATGGGATTACTGGTCTTACGAGCTCGCATGGAGTAGGGACTGGCCGTCGGAGCTGCTTCTGTCGGAAGTCTTGCATGGCGCTTGCGAGTACTTGTTGCCCCAGCCTTTGCCACCTGAGTAAAAGTGGTAAAATCCTGAATTACTAACAAACGCACCAAAAAACAAACCAGTGTAGGTTATGGGTATTAAAATGGTGGCCCGCAGGCCAGATCCGGCCAGCCAAGTGGCGCGAAATGACCCACAAAGATACTGAAACAATAAATAACTTCTTTCTAAAACTTGCAATATTGTTTAATGTCTTGGTAGCAATTTACCTATTTTCTATGACTCATGTCTTTATAAGTTTTTCCTAAAACACCAGGCTTTCAGGTACCAATCATAAAAATTTGGTCCTTCATAAAAATTTAATCAAACACCCCTGGTGTAGGTCCTTCAGAACTAAGTTTAATGTAAGAAAATTAATACCAAAACTTAAGCACGTATCATCTACTGCAAACAGCGGCCCGCGGTCCACGTCCGGACCGCAACTATGGTTCTTGTGGATTGCCCCAGCTCTTTGTCTATGTGTATGAAAATTTTTAATCGGAATTTCAGTGGCTTGCAAACAACCAATGGGAAGTTTCCGATAAATAATGAAGCCACACACAATTGGAAAATAAGATACTTTTACTTGAGAGTAAAAATTAAAGGCCTCAATAAAAAAATTAAGATTAATGAAAAAATGAGACAAAAATGATGTGTGATTGCTTACCTTGGTGGCCTGCTTCTTTTTAGCTTTGCTCTTTTGCAAATTCTCTGCCTTTTTCCCTTCTCTGTCTTCATTTCCATCCTTCTCTTCCAGTTCTCCATTTCCCTCTCTATCTTCGTCACCCTCTTCCGCCTCTCCTTCTTCATCATCCTGGTTTTCCACCAGGGTTTCCATCCCTTCCGCGTTCTTCTTTCCTTCTGGTTTCTTTCTACCAAGAAGAAGATCTTTAATCGTTCTCTGAAACTTTTCCAAGATTCTTAAACTCTGCTTGTCCTTAACTTCCTGAGGAAATTACAAAAACACACACACACATAAACAGTCGTCAGAATTTTAAAATTATATTGCAACATGTTGCAAATTTATTAATTAAATAATAAAATTATTTTGCACACCCACACAACACACACAGTGACACACACACAGTGACACACAGTCACACAGTTGTTCACTGCACAACGCTGTACCATTGGCAATATGCAGTGAATCATATTTTATATGTCACAGTATTTCTGACCTCTATCATTCATTCATTCATTCATTCATTCATTCATTCATTCATTCATTTTTTAGAAGCAAACATGAAATATCAATGTTAAACAAATTCAACAGCTGTCAATGTCAATTATTCAACTGTCTAAACCAGCGGTTCTCAACCTTTATTTATAGTGCCGCGACCCTTTGAATTCAATTCCCCATGATGTGGCGAATTTCAACGGTAAAATTATTTTCATTCACATTGTAAACTCTAAAATTAATGCTACGACAATCAAAATGTTCAAATTGTTATTATTTAATTGTCTCCATGTCTATCCTCGAATGACAATTATATTAAAATCAGTACGTCGTAACTACCACTGAGAGAATTTTGTACAATAACAATAATAACAGAGACAACCTCATATTTCTGATGGTCTCGGCGACCCTGACAATGTCAATTATTCAACAGGTTGCTGGTCTAAACGATTTATCAATTTTCTTGAAAGAGCCACTGTACCCTTTAACCCTTTGGCCATGTAAATCCGGTATTTTGGCTTCATGACATATTGGTTATATGGATTACTGGAGTGAAAGGGTTAACTAAATATTTTTTAATCTTTCATAATCATCATAAATCATCATCATCCATCATCATCATGTGCCATCTTTGAGTCGAAGGTTGGCAGTCACAATTTGTTGCCATTTTATTATTATAATTAGCTAGACAATTTATGTAGTGCAATAAGCATGGCAATAATGGCCAAAGACAAGAGCGCTTTACAATACTACGTATAACGTAGCGCCTAAGCTCGGCGAAAGATCAGTTATGCAGGGGAATCCAATCCTCTGGAATGGTCTCCCCAACTGCGTCCCTAACTTGAACACTAGCGCCCAGTTTGCAACGAACCTTAAGACGCATTTGTTTAGAATATCGTACGATTGTTAGGTGTGAAGCGCTCTCGACTTAGGCATCGCTTTGGGCATAGCGCTATATAAATTGTCAAAGATAATAATAATAACCTATAGTGAATAGGTAGGCTGTCAGATTATTTAGGAAATGTCCAAGAGAGTCAGAGTTTGTAACATAGCCCAGTAGTGACTTGCACAGTTCTGGATTGCCCCGTGCGATCCTTTAGGTCATAGCTATTTCAAATTTAGACTACATGGCCTAAGAACGAGCAGAAACTGCAGTACTACTTTCGAAAGGGCAATATAAATTCCCGAGATTTTACTTGTAATGTAATGTAACGTAATAAAATATTTGTATAGCGCCTCTTCTGAAGAATCACTCAGAAGCGCTCCCACAGCAAATTACTGTGTATTGACACAGAGATAAGTTTTAAGTCATTTCAAAAATAGGGCCATAGAATTAGGAGTTGCTAAGCCACTTACTAACTTACTGCCATTAACTGTTGGCCACGAAATATAAAGTTCACTGTCAAATTGCTAGGTAATCAATCACAAAACATTGGCGAACCGTGAGCATCCTCTCGCCAAGCACTTTCAGATCTTTGAGCAAACTTTGATTCGTTTCTGAGATTTCCAACGAAGACAGGATCTTAACGTAAGACAGAACGTCCGCCCCGTCCGGGTCAGACAAAATCTCATTGGCCAGTTTGATGGCTATGTCGTCGTGGAAACACTGATCCTAAAAGGCAACAAAAGCGCACTTTCTATTTTTTATTATTATTATTATTATTATGCGACAATTTACATCTGCCTGGCGAAGGCCATAGTCGAGAGCGCCTTACAGAGACATTTCGTATGAGATTCCAAATAGGCCTAGGTGCGCTTTTAGTTTGTGTGCGAACCGATCTTGGGTGGTCTCCCTGGTTATTTCCTCGGGGAGGGCGTTCCAAAGTATGGGATTACCCCTCGAGACAGATCTTTCCCCAAATTTAGCCATCTTGGATGGAGGGGGACAACCTATATACATTAACACAACATTGCCAATAAGATTTGAGACCGTAAACTGAGTTTTATGAAAAGATAGATAGAAGTCTTATAAGAGATTTTCCAGGACCAAAATTCCAGTAAAAAATATCTTAAATCGAGCAAGTTGCTCAGAAGAAGCAAACATATATTGAAACTTAACCAACCAATGAACATGAAAAAAACAGTACAGTAAAACTTAGTTATCATGGATACTCAGTTATAATGTATACTAGGTTAAAAAATACCACAATGTACAGTCCCGTGTGATGCGCAAACCGTGTTGGATACAATGAAACTCGGATATAAAGAACCAAATTTTACAGAATGTTGTAACAAAGTCCTACTGTAGATAAACAAAAAACGTGGTTAACAATTGGAAGAAAGTGGACTTTACCGACATGATGGCCGAATTCTTAGTGGCAGCTGGCTGCTGTCGGCTGACGCTTGTCAGCTGCGTCAGCAGTTCGGCAACCTTGAGCACCTTCACCTCGATCAGAGGACTTGTGCCGGGCGCAGCGAACAGCGTCTTCAAAATTGGGATAAAGGCCTCGGCAATCACCTCCTGAAAAGTCCTGGAACATACATACAAAGGGTGCTAGGACAAAATGCCCTAGGACAAAATCTTGTGGGGACAAAATGTCACGAAGAAGATGTAATGGGGATAAAATGCAACCCTATCTTAGTCCTAACCCTAACCAGTGGCGGCTCCATGATTTGGCAAGTGGGGGGTCGTTGGGGTGGCAACTTCTAATCATAGGGGGGCCCCAACCATTTGTTGTTAGGTATGTAGTATTAAGTATAGGGTCCCAACAGGGGGAGACACTCGATAGGGGCACGCCCCCGGACCCCTGTGGAGCCGCCACTGACCCTAACCCCAACCTGTGACATTTTGTCTGTGACATTCTGTCCTTGGACATTTTGTCCGGCCACGATACAAAGCAGTATCGGGAACTAACGGGCAATGGACCAGATCAGAGCGTCAAGCACAGAAACAAAAAGAAAATACTTGAAACCCTTGTCTTAGGACAGCTTTCTCAATGAACGTGAGACATGGACCATCAACAAAGACTTGGTAAGAAAATGCGTGTCTTCGAAAAGAAACGTTACAGTAAAATATTTAGAATTGGGTGGATCGAAAAGATTACAAATGAAGAACTATACAGGAGAATTCAGTCAAAGCTGACCATGCTGCAAGGAATACAAGAGACCATTCAGGATCTCTCAGTTGTAATATGCCATTGGATTTACAAATAGACTGTCCATTCAGCTGAACATGAATTTATGATCTGGAAATAATTTTGGACTGAACGTGCATGTTGTTTTTCCATGGGTTGCTGCTATTCTTTATCCTCATCCTTTGTACTCCAACATAAACTCGAAGAACGTGACAATTGAGACCTCCCCTGAACAGTCTATTAAGTGTCTTAAGACAGTGGTGTAGCCAGGATTTCCGGAAGGGGAGTTTGTTTTTTTGGTTTTGACCATGACCAACTTTGCAAAAATCCTGACAAGCAAAAAAGGTCCTTGCATCTTACTTAAACCTTTACTGTCTATAGCCAAGGGAGGTTTTGATCCTCAAAGTCGTGTCAAAAAATTGAAAATGCATGGAGGCTTATTAAAAATATTTTGCTTTTGGCGGCCAAGGGAGTTTTTAACCCCAAAACCCCACTTAGCTACGCCACTGCCTTAAGACGCACATGTTTAACACTTGTTACAATGTCCCTTGTTAAGCACTATTGACTTTTAGCCTTCACTATGCTTACTTGGCAGGACGGTAGAGGCGGGAAGATAGATGAGTGGTAATATCACTGGGCAGGCACGCCGACGGAACGGGTTCAATCCCGTAGGAGCCCCTAAAGTCGACTCAGCCTTAATCGCTAGAGGGCAGTAGTAACATCAAATGAGTAGCAATGGCAACATTGCGAAAGTAACCATAGGTTCGGCGGAAGAGACTGGCCACCGTCCGCCGATGTATGGCTCAGCCACCTATGGGCTGTTGGCTACAAAATACGGGGATCAGCACCGGACCCTACGGGCATTGAGCCTACGGGCAATGAGCTTTACTTTACTTTACTATGCTCTAAATAGTCTTGAATTAAAAAAATAATAATAGCAATAATAATAATAATACTACTACTAATAATAATAATAGAAGAGGCACTATAGTACTATACAAATATTCTGTCATGTCACATTACATTGCCAGTTGTAGCTCTGTCTTACAGACAAACTGGTCTATAATTGTATAGACAATGTCCATTAAAACCACACATAACTTGCAATATTCAGTCACCTATGCTATTCACATAATTGCTGCCTTAAAGCAGCAAAAGTCAATAACAAAATTTAATAATAAAATGCATTTAATTAACTATTTCAGAGTAAAATGGGTGAGTGGTTTACCTGGAGCTAAAGGCATACATCGGAAAGAAGACACCGAGACACTGGCGCAGCCTGGTGTCGTCCTCAGTGACCGGATTGTACCAGTGCAACAGGAGGCGGGAAAACAGACTCGGGGATATGATACGACCGGCAAACATCAACTTAGCAAATCCTTCGGCACAGACAGTTCGTATCTCCGAGCTCTAAAAAGACCGCGAGCGTACAACGAATGTACCAATTGCTATGAAAACGGAGTGTCGAGAGAAGATTGACGACGCCAAGGATGATTTTGATTGATTTAATTAAAATAAAATCACAAATTAAATCAACACTAAACCAGAGTAGTAACCGGAAGTTAAACTTCAACTCTCACAACCACAAGATCTTAACTACAAGATCTCAACTACTACAATAAGTAAGTGACTACTGCAATAAGTAAGAAAAAAGAAAAACAATATAATCCACACAGTACAAAATAGCTGGACACAACACAATGCATATAAAGTAACATGAATCCAAAGTGGGGCAGGGAACACAAAGGGTATCGTATTGTATACTGGACTATTTATATAGCGCCGTAAGAATAGCATAACCAAAGACAAGGGTGCTTTACAAGGGGGCATGACTCCCCAAACAGAAGGTTTTTCAGTCTTTCGTTGAAGATAGGCCAAGCTTCGATCCTCCTTATTTCAGGTGGAATGGTATTCCATAGGAGTGGTCCACCTCGAGAGAAGGCGCGATCACCAAGATCCACACGTTTCCAGCATTTCATAAGAAGCACGATCTCACGGTAATAGAGAGAACAGGTGCAGGAATTCAAAGAAAGTGAACATTAAGCAGAGTTTTGTACAATACTTAAAGCAAACCTATATAGAATAATCAGAATAGAATATTAAAGACATTGAACAAAGAAACAAACAGAGCAAAATTGCAAATAAATTTTCAGGAACAGGTCAACAGAATTCTGCCAGGGACAGGTAAGTAGGAGATGAGAAAGCAAATACTATAATCAAAAGCATCAATTAAAATGAATTATATTTAAGGGAGGGGGTCTGACAATTATAAGCAGATTCACTATAATTTGCTTCAATTTCATTGTAAACCAATGGCCAATGAATCAGGTGATTATGTGACATTGTGAAATCGAATTGAATAAGTAATCAAGCAAAATCCTGTGAATTTATATAGCACTTTGTAAAAAGCAGTATCACAGTAGCTACATAATCTGAGACACTTAATAAATAAATAAATAAACAAACATCTTGCACAATCAAAACAGGATTTGAAAAACTCACATCGCTGTCCAGCAAATCAGTGAGAATAGTCAAGACGCTGAGAGCGACTTCTGTGTTCTTTTCAGGTCGTTCCGGCGTCTTTTGAACGGCGCCAGCATCCTCAAAGTCATCCGAACTAATGGTGCTGAGTCGCCTTCTACTCGCCTCTACTGGCAAGTTGAACTCCGGTGCAGAAGGTCAAAGATCACCTACTTCTGGCTCAATGTTGAACTCCTTCAGCCCGAAGAAATGCAGAAGGTCAAAGATCACCTGAACCGCTGTCACCTGAACGACCTCGATGTCAACCTTCGACACCTGTCATAGACAAGAAACTGAATATGGATTAAATCTCTTCTAACCAAACACAATGACAAAGAGTATAGAAGAATGGAGTTGAAACTCATATTATTATTATTATTATTATTATTATTATTATTATTATTATTAAACTGACAATTTCTTGTGCACCATAGTACCAAATGTCAGGAACAAGGGCACATTACAGTCCAGCTATAAAAAAATTAAATAAATAAAATAATAGTAATCATGTACAAACAAAAATGATTGAAAAACAATTTAAGGCAGAAAAGAGTATGATTTCCAGATTAGACTTGTCTTTAGATTTTTCTTGAGGGATGACAGAGAACAGGATGATTTCACAAATATTGGTAAATCATTTAATGTCTGTGGCTCTGACACTACAAATGACCTGGAACCACGATATCGTCCAAGATATAACCAGGGCGCGATTGATGGTATGGGGAATGGGGATTTTTCCCCCACTATTAAAAACTGCATCCCCTACTGCTACATCAACCCCCACCACTACATCCCCACTGCTAACAACACAACAAAAACATCAGCAACTAAATGCCTGATTCAAGCTCGACATATCTTCCCCCACTGCTCCAGGTCACAAATCGCACCCTGGATATCACCAGGACTCAGTGGCGGCTTGATGGGACGACATGACGATTTAATATGGATATTAATTTACAGATGTTAAAATAATTTAACAGATCAATCTCTAATGAAACAATCAATCAAATATTAATCAACAATCAATCAACAATCAATCAATTGACGTTAAAACCAACCAACACAATAAAAATGCTACATTTTGGCATAAGCTCTTTCACAAATCAGGCGCCAATCCGACAATTAATTTTACCTGCAGAAAGAGAATCAGGTAATCACGAGCCTCCTGAAGACTACGGAGACAGCACTGTCCAAGAGCTTTAACCGCAAGGTTTCGAACGGCTGGATCGGTGTTCTGTATCCCCGGCAAAATCTACAAACGATCCAGAATAAACGAGCGGCTTAAAGCAACGTCGTAACAAGGCATTTATATAGCACCTTTTCCACTCTTCTCTAGCTGTGTCTGGTTTTTCTTATCAGCGATGTTGCCTTTTCTTGTACAAAGATGCTTATCATGTGCAATTGTGCATAACCGCATCTTAAAGAGATCCATTTGGGAGACACTACCAGAGTTTCAACATAAAATGGTCAGACAAATTTTGTACTACATGACTTTACAATTTGAAAATAACTAACAATAAAATTAAAATGCCAACTTATAAAACAGTAAAGTAATAAAATTAAAATGCCACTTATGGAGTTAAATAATGTTCAAATAAATAAAAACGATTCAAGCAGCGACTGGAGAGTGGAATTCAATTTCTTGAATCGCTTATGAGACAGAGTTTCACAGACGATCGAAAGACACTTGATGAGAGTCTGTGAATCAGACTGAAACAAAGACAAATATCAAGATAAAATGTACACAATGACACTGAACCAAACAATGGGGAAAAAACCGGCAATCACATAAAATTTAATCCAGGAAAATACCCCTTAGCCGTGTATTTAACTGTAACTCAATGTAAAATGGACGGATATATCCGGGATCCCCAGTTAAGGGGTTAAAACAATAGATTCAAAAGGTAAACATTAGGCAACTGTATATTTTGGACATGCATGGTTCAAACTTAAAATGTCATAAAACTTTTAAAAATAAGACACAAGGAAACTTTTTTTAAATGCTGCTTTTCTTGTAAAAATGCACAAATGTGATGCAAAAAGAAGAAATGAGTTCAAAAACTATTGATCAATGAAGGGTTCCAATATTTAAAATGTCATCTATTTTTAAAAAAGACACAGGAACATTTAAAAAAAATGTTGTCTCATGTAAAAAATGCACAGATGTAATGTAAAAGGAAGAAACTAGTGCCAAAAAAACTATTGATTAACAGAAGGGTTCATAACAGAAAGCGGTTCGGTCCCAGCATAGGTACACCAAAGCAACAAACCTTCTCCACCCTGACTTCGTTTGTCTTCGGTTCAGAGTCTTCGAGAAGCGTCTGACGCGTACTTTCCAGACTTCTTATCTGTTCCTTAATTTCAGCAGCGCGGGTGAAATCCTGCCGCTGAACGCTGTCATCGAGTTCTTCTCTCAATTCATTCAACTTCAGTCGTACAGCGGCCAACTACGACCAAGTTGGCGACAAAACAGACATTTGCTTGAAAATTTTGCATTATTCGAAATCGCTCAGTTAATTCATACCAAATGTAAAGAACACAATAACACTGCACACCAATGAAAAAGATGTAAATCAATCAATCAATCAATCAATCAATCAATCAATCAATAAATCAATCAATCAATCAATAAACTTCTATGACACCACTATCATAATGCCCAGGTCATCACGGCGCACCAAATCAAAACTGAATTAGACCCAGGTCAAGCCGGAAAGATCAGTCAGAAACAGCGTGGAAACAATCTAAGGGGGATAAGCCAAGTCAAACAGGATTGTTTTAAGTTTTAAGGAGAGTAATCTCCAACAACACAGACAATGCTGTACGATGTTGCAACATATGTGTTACAGAGTCTTTGGTAACACAACTCTGATAAAACTTTTTTAATACAATAGACAGAAGTAACATTTCCAGACACTGAATTCAGGATTCAAAAGAAATTACAGTCCTTCCTGAGCTCCTACCCAAAGGCCAGAGTTATATTAACTTATAAAGGTAATGACAGAAGTCCTGTAAAACTTTCCACTTTATCATTATCGTAGCAAACAGTCAACATTCTACTGTCATAATGTCGAAAAACATTGCAATCAACTTTATTTCAACATTAATTATTCAAAGTTATAACAGTTGCATTTTAACATCTTATATTTATACACAAACAAGCAGCCCATGTTATCAAAATTTATAATGGTCCCCTTCAAGCAAAAGGTTGGCCACCCCTGGCACTTAAAATGTGATAAAGGTAGGTCTTGTACTTGAGTCCAGGCATTGGGTTCCGGCCCTTTTCTCCGGTTTAGGCAATCAGGGATGTAGGTGGTATAAGCCATTAACCTGGGATAGGTTGCCATTACATCCCCAGACCCAAGCTTTATCTCACAGCTTAATGCTGCTCCTCATTTCACCACTGCCCTCTAGTGAGTAAGACCGAGTCAATCTTAGGGCTCCTGCGGGCATCAAACCCGTGACTTTCTGCTCTATTGTCCAATGTTGTTACCACCCTGTTAACCTCCTGCCCCTAAAATGTGATACTTTTGACAAAAGTTCTGTATTTTCTACAGACCAAATTAGAAAACTAGAGCTAAACTAATGCCAAAGTAGTGAAAACACCAAAGTTTCCGACCACCTTGAGATCCAGTTGTCGTTTTTCGTCGAAGCTAATCTGACTCTCCACCACCGTCATCGGCTCTCGAATGTCGGAGACAATTTCGCGATCGAAATGAGACACTGGTCGTTGTCCAAGTGCAGCTGAAGATAGGGAGTGAGGAGCGACTTCACGATTGAGTGTGAGACATTTTCATTCAGCAGTAAGTCCTTTATCAGCTTGTCAATTGCTTTCCTATGAAACACGCAAGAGAAAACTTGGAACAAGTTTCACAAAGAAAACGTTCATATCCAACCTGCCTCCTTTCACGCACTGCGGCACAACACGTCACCTAGCAATCAACTTGCAGCTTGCACTTAAAATTTTCTCTCACTGTCACCTAATTATTCACACAAAATCTCATTTAAATGCCACTGTCAGATCTATAAATCATTGTTTTACATAGAATAATGCATTATGCTAAACCCAATTGTCTTATTTTGCATGATAAAATGATTAATTTACTGGAAGGCAATTTATTACAGAGAAAATAATAGTCCTCTTCTCTTGCCATTCTTTTTACCATCCCACCGTTAATGTTACTCTTTAACTGTACGCTAAAGAATATATGTTTGCGAAATAATTTTTTCGGGTTGTTTATTTTAACGCACTAAAGCACACTGTTCACATCTGCTTATCACACAAGCAATGAAGCGGTGTTTCTTAACTGTCAAGATATATAATTAATTGATGCAGTGGGACTTTTGTGGAGGATCACGTCTGCTTATGAGACAACATTTAGAAATGGTCACGAGTCAGACACTGACAAATTCTGTATGTTCTCAGTTGTAATGCTAACAACACTGCCTATTGCACAACACAAAGTCGTACATCCAGCACCAAGAACGATCTTAAGATAAAAATACAGATAAAAAAATTGTACAGTCTGAATTTACAGTTTACATTAGACAGCCATTAGCAAGAAAGTCAACCGAAATATCGTCAGGGAAATTATTGCAGACTTGTGTCAATTTATGAAATTATACAACATTTAGGTTTTAACTGCCACCGTATTATCAGTCGAGATGCAACAAGTAACTTGAAAAGATAACAAATAAACCCAATTATAAATACACAATATTTTCACCACCACCACCATCACTATTTCTGTAACAAATTTATCGGTAATTTTGGTAATTTTGTTTTTTAAAAATCCAAATTCATTATTATTATTATTCACATATACAGTATTCCTAGTACTCCTATAACGATCATCACTGTACACTGTAAGCCAACAAGTAGACTGTAGACAGGGCCGACGAGAGGGGGGGCAGGGGATACATTTTTACCCGGGCCCGGCGATAAACAAAGGGCCCGCACTAACCAGAAAAAAATAAGTTACAACCTTTTTTGCTTGTCAAGATTTGTCTGAAGTTCTCAGTATTTGTCCCCCAGCCAGTATTTTCTCTCAACGGCCCTGACTGTAGAGCATATTAAGGTGACCCGTCAAATGTGCGAACGACATTTGCGCGCCGACATTTGCGCGATATTTCATAATAATACGGGTTAGGGTTTGATTTTGGGTTATTTTGGGTTTCATTTTGGGTTATGATTAAGACTAAAGCACGGATGACTTTTAAAGTTGATTTTACGTTCACGCATTTGTCGTCGCGCAAATGTCGGTCGTGCAAATGTCGGTGAACCCATATTAAATGTGTTAGACATGCATGTTTAGTTTGCAAACATCGTACTGTGCAAGGATTGCAACTACATGTGATGCTTGGTTTGTACGAAATGCACGGCACCAGGTTACATGTTTGAAAAACAAAAACCAAACACAAAGTGTTTCTGACCTTGCAACAACATCTGATAAATCCAAAACACCGACAAGACCCAGAAGCTGCTGGAGCACGAAGTCATGCTGAAGACGGACCTCAATCACTTGTCCAGTCTTCATGTGATCCACAAATCTAGCAAAAGTAGCAACCAATGTGTTATAATCAGCCAATGTGCTATAATAGCAATATAATCAGCAATAGAGACAACAGCTATGGAATGCATTGCCAGATGAAGTGACCAAAGAGACCTTTTCTGAACTGTTTGCAAATAAACTAAAGACGCACTTATTTACTATCTCCTACAAGTGCCCCCTGTAAAGTGCTCTTGACTTTGGCCATCGCTATGCTTATTGCACTATATAAATTGTCATAATAATAATAATAATAAGCAGCTGTAGGATTTTCGTGTCTCCATCAAAATCTACAAACAATCCAGGAAAGAAACCAGCATGTTAATACAGTACAACATGGATTTGCAATAGTACCTTTCTGGGTGAAAACTTAGAAAAGTTCCCACTACAATTGCATTGAATAGTTCAGTTAAGTTGCTCTTCATCAAAACACGAAATGTGACAATGACATTCGGATTCGGTAGTTTCATGACATAAGTATTTAGCGAATCCGGATATTGTGGAATACCGTTTCAAATACTACACTATCCAGCCGGAGCGAATGTCCGGAGTGGTTTCTGGTCATTCCCTGATCATGACCACCACCACTACCACCACCCACCATCAAAAAATGCATCAACTGTAGCTGCAGAGTAGAATGTCAAGCGCAAAAATATCGAAGGAGCCCGCTAAGAAAACTATTTCTAATAAAACAACACTACAAGTGCTGAATGGGAGTCGCTCACTTGCGAATGTACCGATCAAAGACAACACCATTTGGGAGGATCTTATCCAGTTGCTCCTCCTCGGCTGTGCCAAGGGAACGAACGTGCTCGCATAAGCAACGCCAATAGAAGGCATTCTCACAGGTCAACTTCTCCAGAGGAATTAAAATCCTGCACAAATCAATCAATCAATCAATCAATCAATCAATCAATCAATCAAGCAATCAATCAAGCAATCAATCAACCAACCAATCAACCAATCAAACTTCTATGACACCACTACGATAATGCCCAGGCATCAGCCGATGGTGCACCAAATCCAAATAGAATTAGATCCAGGTCAACCCAGAAAAAATCAGTCAGAACAGCGGGGAGCAGTCTAAGGGAGATGAGGCCAAGTCAAATGGGTATGTTTAAGACTGGATCTGATAGGTGATAAAGTGTTATATATACAAAGTGATAATGGTAATGAATTCCAGAGCTTAGGGCCACACACTGTGAAACAACAATGCACTCGTGAAAATTAGTCAAATCAAAGTTTCACACAACTTTAGGCTTAGTAACAGCAAACCAGAAAATGTTCATAAATTATTTGTTATCATAATTCTAATAAAATCTGCCTATGACAGAGATTGATGTACTTTGGACATATAATGAGGAGTAGAGACACTCTGGAAAAAGTGGTTATGCTGGGAAAAATGGAAGGATCTAGAAGAGCAAGACAATGCATGAAATGGCTGGATGGAATTTATGAAGCAACACAAGAAAATGAATGAGCTAAATAAAATCGCAGAGCAGAGAGGACTGAAAAAAACATATCGTGGTATTGCCAGGAGTCGACGCCTACCATATATACTGCTGGATAAGTTTAGTGCATTTTAAGCAAATTTTGGAGCATAAATTTCTCGACTTATCCGCAAGTATATACAGTACTTTGTGGAAAAAAAGAAGAATAAATCCAAAGATAAAATTCACTCACTCTTTGGACAATATGTCAAAACCTGAAGACAGGTCTGCCGCTGATGCTTTTTTGAAGCTTATGCGGAGCATCTTTTCGCATATTTCCACTGAATTTTCCACGTCAAGGCAGTTGAGAAGTTCAAGCGCCTTACCATTGAATGTCCTCAGCCATGCCTGAAGAAGACGAGCTGAACAGGCCTCACGAACCAACTCTGTAATGTAAAATAACTGAACGTGTTACTGCTGTCGGAAAAAGCTTCTGTAAAAAACTCGATCTCTGTCTGCTGGAGACCTTGAAATAATATTATTATCATTTGCACAAGCTTGTTTATCACTCTACATGTCAGCACAGTTCAACTGTCGGCAGAACTACTGAAGCACACTTGACTGGATTATAAATAATATTTTAATAAATTAATAAATGTATAAAATCAAAAGTTCAGCATCAAGTCCACTCCAACAAAACCAGCAAGAAGAACTAAAAACTGAAACTCTCTCAAAACCACACCCTTTTCTACTTATATAGCCCAATATTAAAATCATTCTGACACTACATTTATGAAATTTAAGAGTGTACAGAGACCTTGATCAAATACTCAGAAAAGTTTTGGAAAAACTTGTACAAAACTGACTCATTTTAGGTCATCGTTATGACTGTATTGAGGTTCAACTGTTCTAACCTGCTCTGTCGCTAAGGCCTTGATGGAGCAGCTTCACACGCTGAGCGATCGTGAGAGCGCGGATGTGAACTTTCTCACCCAGAACCTGGTAGGCCAGCTTACGGACCGAAGGTTCGGCATCGCGGGTTCTTTCGAGGATCGACGGCAGCGTCTTGGAAGAGGCAGCGATGGACGAGAGCACCGATCGACGCACGGCAGAGTTCTGGTCACATCCGAGCATGAAAAGATAGGCTACAAACCAACACAGCCCGACATTTTAGAATACAAAAGATGAGGCAAACTGCTTGGTTATCACATATTTCGATTTAATGCAGAGTGGTCATAACATTGAACTGTTAATTAGCATATACAGCGCAGTCTCTTAATCAGAAACCAAATATTCAGAGAATTCTAGTTAACATCGAATATAGCAAACCACCATTATCTGAAAAATTAAAATTCCTAATGTGTAATGACCTTGGACTAGTGGTTCACCCCTAACTGTCTGTGAGGCTTGCAATGGGAAACCATTCATCTAATCTTTGTGCCTTGTGTGGTGTAAATTACAGAACTCCTCGATATCTCCATCGTCACTGCTGTCATCATCATTGTCGTCGTCATCGTCATCATCGCCACCGCTGCCGCCACCACCACCACCGCTGCCACCACCACCACCACCAAAATGCCCATTTAAATGCTATGGCACAGATGGTCGATCATAAGAACTTCACCAGCAAACTGGTCAAACTAACACGGAATAAAATGCTGGAACATTTCCGCACAAAATGACTTCAAGTACTGACATAATATATATGCAAGACAATAATTATGAAAGCGTTCCACGGTTATCGAGGAGAAACAATACAAACTCACCCTTAACGACAGGACAGTCCGGATCAGCGGGATTCTGCAGTCGGGACAGGGCCAACACCGCATGCACTCGGACGACCGCAAACTTGTCGCGAGTCGCGTCAACATGCACTCGTAGATTTTCTCGTAGAGTTCGTCATCGATCACTGCCTCTTCTCCCATGTCACAGAGGAGCTTGTTTATCAGATGGCAACAACGGAAACGGACAGCCTTGTCGTTTGCCTTATGACTCTGCAAAGCAGTCACAACGCTTAATTATTTAATACTGATTATTAATTGTTAACAACGCTTAATTAATTATTTAATTATTTAATATCTCGTTTCCACGTTCCTTGTAAAGCACCCTTGACTTTGGCCCTTGCTATCTTACGGCGCTATATAAATTGTCATGAACAATAACAATAAGGCTCTACACCCAAAGTACTTTAAGAATCAACTGCAACCGGGGTCGACGAGAGACTTTCCGGGTCCCCGTGCAAAAATAGTCACAGGCCCCTGACCTGACAGGTATGAAAAAAGCGTCAATGACCTTTTTTCAGTCTTTTTCAGACCAGATTTCTGGGCCTCCGCAACAAGTGTGAGTGTGAAAAAGTGTTGATGACTTTTTTGCTTCTTGCTCTTTTTAGGTATTACTTAAAACATGATCGCCCAAGCCCCCTGACATTCGCCGGGACCCTGTGCTCATGAGACAAATATGACATTTTTTTGCTTGTCAGTTATTTTTCAGGGTTCAGTCTATTGTTGATACATCATCATCACTGGGCCCAGGCCCCCTGCAGGCTGCCGGGCCCCTGTGCAATTGTCCCCTCTCAGCAGCCCTCACTGCAACATCAATGTTGTGTTGCATCTCACTGAACCCATCAAGTACTGGTACCAAAAAATTGCTTCCTGTAGAAGCTGAGAAATGTAAGAAGTGAATATTATTATTAGGCAAAACACCACACAGCAATTAGAGGCTGAACTATTAGTATTTATAGCATAAACTGTTACTTATATACAACTATTGTTGACATAGTTGGCAATTCTATCTGATAATCATTTGTAATTTTCAAACTCTGTAAGAAAAGATTTCAATCATCAAAATATAAAATTTCAAAAATTGCACTGAGAAAGTTTTAAGTGACATAAATCTGTAAGTCAACATATTGATAACAAATTTGTATAGAGCTAAACAAGCTTTGATATGAGTCAAACATAAAACCAAGATCAAAGGTTATAAATCTAATTGAATGGCTGGGTGGAATAAGAAGGTAACTGTATCCAAACCCCCAATGGTTTGAGTATCAATAACAATAAGAGGGGTAACTGCATTTACTTCCATATTTCACCGCACCCTTCAACTGATATTTTCACCACTAAGGGGATAACTGGATTTACTTCCTTATTCCTTTGGGTCCTTCAATTGACAACCTCACCGTTAAGGTGGCAACTGCATTTAACTCCTTATTTCACCCAACCATTCAATTATTGTATTTAATCAGTAATGGTAGTGAAACCTTGCAAATTAACCTGGAGCAGAAACTGAAAAAGCTTCAAAAGAACCGGGTGCATGTCCTGTTCTTCAGCAGCCGAAGGTGAGACTGGCTGCGCCACGTTGGAAGCAAGCTGCAGCGACGTGCAGAATTTGGAAACGAAATCCATCGCCATCTCCACGGCTGGTTCACGTTTGACGACAATCAGAAAGTGCTTCACCAATGAGATAAATTCCCTGAAAAATTCCTCCATCTCCATCTACATAAAAAATGTGCATGATACAAACTGCAGACTGCCAGACAGACAAGCTCTTCTTTCAACTATGTTAACCCATTAACCAGCTGTGACGAGTATACTCATCCATTCTAGACTGAGTTACAAATAAATGGCTGATTAAAGGGTAAGCAGAGTGGTAACAGCGTTGGATGATGGAGCAGAAGGTCGCGGGTTCGATCCCTGCAGGAGCCCTAAGGTCGACTCAGCCTTATTTTCCGGTGAGTTTTTGGTAAACTGAGGAAAAGCGTTAAACTGTGAAGGCTTGTCGGCCTTTTTGGGCCTGGAGAACATTTAGTGGCAACCTACCCCAGATTAATGGCTTATACTTTTTTTCTTGTTTTGCTTTAGACCGGAGATAAGCGTGAAACCCAACGCTCAAAGATAATTTTATGGGGCCCACCTTTAATTTTACCTTTACCAAATATAACTTACATAGATTTGTGCATGTTTCTCATTTCTTGCCAAGGCTAGATTAAAGGTCTTGGCGGACCTTATCCTGCCCACGGGCACTTTGGAGACCCCTCGTATAGATTACTCTGAATTGGGTTCTTGTAATGAAAAATTGATTTGATACATAGGGAAATAAATGCTTATGAAATTATAATTTTAGGTCACATAATGTTCCTAGCACTCAGAAGCCCAATTCTGAAATTATAATTTAAGCAGTCAGTCATATATATTAAATATAGAGGCCTCATGGGCCACTTTCTGAGAGTTGGTGGGCAAAAAGTTGCCAGGGACAGTGACTTGGGAACCTCTGGCATAAAGGTAAAGGTTGCCCTGTAGGCTCATCCCTATAAGAAAACTGAAGAGCCATCACCATTAACTTTTCAAGGCATTGGCTAAAGGTGGGCTCCCTGGTTGCCTTTCCTTCAATGTTGGGTGCACGGTGGAGCAGTGGTTAGCACACTGGTCTGCCAATCTTGAGGTCCACTGTTCAACTCCCAGCCGCGGCAGAAACCTTTCAGCTGCTTCCGTCCCAAGCGCCCCCCAGTCAACTCAGCCGTGAATGAGTACATCGGGTGTTAACTCGGTGGAAGAAAAGGCGACGAGGGAAAGGCTGGCAATCCGCCCTCATTCAGCCGTTGCTCTGTAAAACTGAAGGCGCCAACCCTTCGGTTCTCCGTACGGGCGCTGAGCCCACGGAGCGTACCTTTCCTTCAATGCAACTTGCCTATTCACAATCAAGTCACCTGGGCACCCGATAAACACCCAGGCAATAAACAACCGAAAAGTTTCTCTTATGACCAATGCTGTAACTCTAGATCCCATGATCCATGTTCCTCAAAGCCAGACGGCCTTGCAGTGGCTTCAAACCTGCCACACAGTCATCATAGACACCGTGCACTGCATGAAAACCAACACAAACAATAAAATGTCCATATTTTTTAAAGCATTGCAAGTCATAAAATATATTATATATATATATATATATATATATATATATATATATATATATATATATATATATATATATGAACACACTTTTTCCTTAGAGGGAACATAGCTCATGATTTGCAGGCTAGAGTGGTAACTGCTGGACTGTTGTGACTGCCTACCTGGATCTACAACCTCGACCACCACGGACTACGGATTAAGGACTATGGATTTACCTAGATCGAGTGCTCGTGAATAAGCTGGTGCACTGCGCCAAGCTTTTGGGCAGCGCTATAGAAATTTCATGTTTACTTACTTACTTACTTGCTGCACCACCGTAAGAGGGACAACACAAAGTAATACAAAAGTCATCATCTTCTTCATGTACCACGCATTGCTATGATTTGCACTCTTCTTTTTTCTGGCTTTCCTTGTCAGTTCGATAAGGAAAGCCAGAAACAGAGAAGAGCCATACTAACTTTATATACTGTACTGTAACTGTAGAATGAAGCAATGTTACCGAGTCATAGATCTTTGTCAGGCTTTTGACAAGTGATGTCTGGTTGTGATGTCCTGTCTGACAGTCTGTCAGCACAGACCGAATTGTGACACCGACAGTCATTTTGAAGAATCTGAAGAACAATTAACGTTTGAATATAAATATCCACGAAGAGCAAACAGAGTTAATCTTGTTTCTCGTTTAGTGTTTTACTTTATACGCTACATAAATGACTGATTGATTCCTTGATAAAATTAAATTAACCCCTTAACTGGGGATCCCGGATATATCCGTCCATTTTACATTGAGTTACAGTTAAATACATGGTTAAGGGGTTAATTAATATATACAATCCTTGATGCATGATTAAATGTAAAAAATTCAAAAAGTCAAAAAATTACAACTGCTATAGCCATTCTTCCCATACAAGGGTTGAGCAACATTTAGATGGTACAGATGGGAACGGCCTCCGAGAAAATGTTGGGATTGAACTGAATAACAGGCTATACTGTCCATTGACCAACTAATGGGGGACAACACTCAGTCATACGCTACGTCGACACATAACTAACCACACTACATGACTCTGTAGATGTGCAAATGACGAGCATTTCCAGGCCACTATTTGATACAAAGGTTTTAGTCACATAATTCATGCTGGCTTAATACAGCACATAATTCAAATTCCATCAATAATGGATAACAGGTTTGAAACTGTATTTTAAGAAACACTGTCCCGAGTAAATGTGCAAGACAGTACATACATAGTGTGTAATTATTAGAGTTATCTACCCCGATGCAGTGCTTGCTGAAGCTACTACAGTGTACACTGCTTTAAGACTGAGGCTTTGTTTACATTTTACAATATATTGTACTCATTTATTGAAGTTTACATTCAAGAGAATATCAACCATACAAAAAGCTAAAAACCAACTTAATTTGGTAAAGCGGAGACGTTGGGTCCCCGCCTACTTAGACTTACGGGGAAAGTATGGACGTAATAACAAGAACAATATCTAAGTTAAAAACAGATTCCGGCGTATCTAGACGTGACCTGGTAGAACATAGTGGTTCTAACGCAGGACGCATTCTACTGAACCACTCTAAACCCTGCTATTGTCATTACTGATATCATTAATTCGGTACTTTCCCGTTATCCGAACCCCAGTGAAGAGATATTAGGGTTAGGGTGAGTGTTCGAGTTTTAGCCTAACCATAACATTAACCCTAACGCTAACCCTAACCGCCACCCTAACCCTAAGCATTTCTTAGTATCTCTTCACTGGGGTCCGGATAACGGGAAAGTACCATTAATTCATTTAATAGAATTATTATTTTAGGGTTCTGACCATCGCGACGCTATATACGTTTCAGGCGCACCGATATAAGTAGATTAGGTTTGTTGGCACAGAAGACCGTACGTCTCCACTCTTACCCTGATTTAATTTAATATCCATCCACACAATCTATCTACACAAATAGCCTTCGCCTAATTCAAACGCATCGTATGGCGCTACATAAATTGCAAATCTCAAAACATAAAGGCCATATTCAAAATCAAATAGCGGTCTGAATAGCCTAACCAACGATACAAACAAATATAAATTACTATAATTTTCAATTTTTAAAATAGTTTATATAACTGATACAGAAATTGACCTGAAAACAATTATTTATTAACAATAATAAATAATTATGTTTTCCGCGCTCACAGATCAAAAGCAAGTCTCGCTTTTTCTCGCCAGATGTCACGCATGCATTTAATGTGCGCCTTTTTTATTCATGATAATATTTCTATCGCGCACTTTTTCAAATTCTCCGGCCAAAATATGAAACTCATTCGATTAAGCAGTTATTCATTTGAAATTCTTGACAGTTACTAAATAATTTTGTATGTATAAATTTTATAGCCTATATAAACATGATAAGAAGGACTACTCAATAAAATTTATTGTCCTACAGATAACTGGATTACAGAGCTGTAATTCAGTTATCCATTTCAGTCCTCGTTTCTGTATTGATTCGAGTATCGGCTCTGTCTTTTCTCTGTTTCCATTAATTACGTCAACAATTTAGGGGATGGGGTTTGAAAAAGTATTGGTTTGACAGTTGTTGACAGGGGAGGAGGGTTCAAGAGAAGTTGACGTCAACAATTTCTGTCAGTACTGATTTTACAAATAATCAAAAATAGGAAATTTCATGGAATAATAGGGGGAAGGCAATTTAGGGGAGGGTAAGATGGACCCACGAGGTAAGATGGATCCCTCAAATAGCAGCGATCCTGGTCACAAATAATCGATATCTACTTATTACAATGGAAAAATCACGGCAAAAAGGTCATCACCACCACATTTTGACACTCGATGAGCAAAACAGAGGGAAAATGGTCATCACCGCAAAAAAATAACCTTAATTGTTCTTGGGACCTGTCATTGATCTTGATCGAGGAGGGGGTCAAAAGTTTTTGACGTAATTATAGGGGCAGTTGTTGGCAAGAGGACAGGGGTCAAAATATTGCCCAAAAATTGTTGACATATGTTAATGGACAGCCCATATAGGACAGAACTACAACTTTAGACCTCGAGGACACAACCTGGAAATTGCCTCGATCACCAGATTTATTAGTTGGCTGATAGAAATTTTATTATAAGATCATTATATATATATATATATATATATTCAGGATGCAAATGTAAAAAAATAATTTTAATTTCCAATATCTTTTGATTTGTATTTGATAAGTAAAGTATATAGGCCCTAGGCACTAATATGTAATATTAAGTATTATGCATTATGTCTTGACCTTGCGTTTGCCAGGCACTTGAGTTGACGACAAAATGGGAGGCTCTGGGCAAGTAGGCTACAATGTGGGAGGTTCAGTCGCCCACCGTCCCAGATAAGACATGGTGCAGTGTATCGAGAGCTGGAGTTCTGTCATTAGGCCTATCTTATTAAAAATTATGTTCTACAATATGTATGCAATATGTATGCCTAGCCAAATAAGGCTAGAATCTAACGACAGCCTCCTTCATAGATTTCCAGCGTAACTGTCAGTGGCGTAGCCAGGATTCCGCAATAGAGGACATACGTCGACATTTTTGGGGTGAAAAAGTCTTGGCGGGCAAAAAGGATGGTCCTGTCAAGTTGTTGCAGCTCCACATGGGGGCCAGCGGTCCCGTGCCCCTATTGAATGCCTGCCTCCAATGCCCCTCTGTTGGGACCCTATACTTACTATTACATACCTGTCAACAAATGGCTGACCCCATGCATGCCTAGAGGTTGTCATCCCAACGCCACCCCACCCCTACTTACCAAATCCTGGAGCCGCCAAAGCTGTCAAGGCGTGTGAAGTTTCGAACCTCTCACACACTCACCATACTGCATACCACCACACCTAAATTTCTCGACGGTTAGACCTACGACTTTTTAAAAATTAAAAGTGGGAGGCCCTATTCAGCGGGAGACCCCGGGCGGCCGCTCGTACAGCCCGTCCCCGTCCTGGCAATACGACAGATGAAAGGTCTTTCTCAGTCAGGGCGGCGCCAGACGTTTGAGAGGGGGGGGGGTTAGGGTTAACCCTAGGGTTAGGGTTAGGGATAACCCTAAAATACCCCCAAATTGATAATCTTAGAAATAACCCTGCTTTGTCCCATTCCCTCGCGTTAGACACTTCCCTTCCCGGCCGCGTCTAGCGCGGCCTCCCTTGGAATGGGGGTCCGGGGGTTTTTCCCCCGGAAAAAGTTTTGAAATCGTAGATGCTCGTACGTGTGTTTTAGAGCATTTTGGACACAAAATCACAGGTCTGGCATCAATAGGTTCCATGTCTGTAATTTCTTATGCTTAAGTCAATTTCAAATTATTCTGCTTCAATTTGTGCGTGTTAAGTAAAAAATTACTTGTCTTTGGCCCATAGGCCTACTAGTGTCAATGCTACTAAGAGTAAGAGTCACGTGGCAGATGCTACTGCTCAATCAAATCTTGAAATTTTGTTTTAAATCGCTGTAAATCTATCCAGTGTCACAACTCACAAGTGGCAAAAGGCGACAAAAAGTAGACGGCAGGCAACTAAATTGCTGATGAAAACTTCAAACCACTGTTACTAGTTAAAAAGCAGTAGACTAGTTAAGCCATAGCAATTAACAGACATCCAATACTATCAATCATGGTTCAGTTATAGGTCTTTTACAATTGCTGGTTCACCGACATTTGCGCGACCGAAATTTGCGCGCCGACATTAGCGCGTATTTCGAGGAAGCTCGAATTGCGCCATAACTTACAGTATAAGTCATCCGTGCTTTAGTAACTATAGTCTTAATCATAGCACAAAGTCAAACCCTCACTCTAACCCTAATCCTAACCCCAATAATATCAACTAACGTAATATCGCGCAAATGTCGGCGCGCAAATGTCGGGCGCAAATGTCGGCGCGCAAATGTCTGTTGCGCATTTGACGGGTCACCCAATTGCTTCTGGTCTCAAATACATAACACTACATTTAAAGAACTTTGCTTGCCTATCCAGTCGTTCAGCAAAGGTGTTTATGAGCTTTTCAATATCCAATGTACGATTCTTGTGAACAAACAAACGTTTAAGCCCGCAACGCCATCCTGTAGATATATACAGTTGAGAACGCTTGATACTTAGACTAGAAGAACCGATCCTCAATCATCTCCCTACCCCCCTCACCAAAAATTTCTCTGCAATTTTGCACGAATCTCACGGGTGGCTGATGGCAAGTGGGGGGTTCAACCCCCCCAACCCCCCAGTGGCCCCGCCACTGTTCTCAGTAAGATAAGTTTAGGACAATGGACAGAATCTATTAAAGATGATTGATAAGACTCACGGTAAACCGTCTTATCGTCATTATTTTATCTTCATAGATATAAAGAGAACTACGCAGGGCGGTTAACCTATTATTCACGGCTTGAAAGTTGTTCACTTAGCAGAAAATTACAGTAGATCTTCGCGGTAGAGTCACTGGTCTTGATATGTTGAATGGTCTACGTAATGAAAATTTCGATTGCTGGGCCAAAGATTGAGGTAAAACGAGGAAACTATTTTATTACCAAATATTGCTCACTTGATTCATTAAATCAGAAGAGTCACGAATTGAACTTAATAAGTTTTTAAACGGCCTTCTCGTTTAAGTCACAGTAGGCCTTAGGGTTGTAACTTTTCCGGGAAAGTAGAATGTCCGGAATTATTCCGGAAATTTCCGGAAAAATGAAACCGGAAGCACCGCTTGCATGTTCATAAAACATTATATAGCGCTACAATCTTGACAGTTGTTAACAAATTTCCAACAAATGAATAGTAATAAATAGTAATAATGATAATAAAAAATAATAGATAGTATTAATAGTAATAAATAGTAATAAATAATAATAATAAACAGTAATAATAATAATAATAATAATAAAAATAATAATAAACTTTTCCGAAATTATTCAGGAAAAGTACCGCTATTTTTCCGGAAATTTCTAGAATAATTCCGGAGGAAATTTCCGAACTCACATCTCTAGTAGGCCTAATGTAAGAATACATTGAAATCAGTAGGCCTATAGCCTATTTCGTGGTTAAATTGATATTCTGAATACTGCGAGATGACAGTGAAAATTTTCTGTTTTGCGGACTGAAAAGGTAGAAATCTGTTTTTGCACGTGTCAATATCACTATAATAACGACATTATGAAGGGCGTCTTGACAACTTCTAATATCGTATTGCAGTGATCCGTCAATACTGTAAGTAGGCCTACTAAGTATAATAAATTTAGTTAATTCGTTTTGATCCTCGGACTGGTGCAGCTGTTTCAGAAAAGAGACGAATGACAGAAAGCGCTGATTTGGAAGAAACGAAGCAAAACATCAAATTCTGGAATTCTTCAAAAGTAAACTTAGACTAACAAGAGAAATGCCGAATGCCGTTGATTTCAACCAGCAAACTTCAAAATCATTTTTATCGGCTACACAGAGTGAAGACGCGAGACTCGTGAAGAGATTCCTCGATAGTTCAAGAGAAGATAGCGCACATTTCTTACATCTGCAATGTATTCAGACCATTAAAAAGGCTTTTCGACTGAATTTCGTCGCATTAGACGTGGAAAGAACATCAGGAAGTTGCATCAGCTTCACTGACTGGTTGGAAGGCATTTATATAGCGAAGAAAGAGTATTGCCGTGAAATATTTGATCTTCTATTGAATTATGAAAAATTCGTCCATGGACGAACTAAAGATGGCTGGACCGCTCTTCACCTAGCAGTGCTGAACTGTCTGCGGAAAAGGGAAACCAGAGAATTGGAAAAGGTTGAAATCCTATTGGAATCTGGTAGATTCGACGTAAATGCTTTAACAGATGAGTGGGAAACAGTCCTTCATTTTGCCTGCCGTTCTGTTCCTATTAAAAATTTCTGTCGTGAATTTGATATGATCGGGCAGAAATTTCGCCATCACAGAGTAAATGGTGACCAAAAGAACTTGCCTCTTCAAGCGCTGGTAATGTTCGAATGCACGAAAAGTTGCGTTACCGAGGTTCGTGAATCAATTGTATCGAATTTCTTAAATGGTTATAAATTGGATATCGTAGATAGCGATGTCAAAGGCAAAAGTGTTCTAGTGTTAATTAAGCAATCGCATAGTGCAGATATTGTTGCAACCATGGATGAGAAATTGTTTTTAAACGCTGTTAAAAATGTTGATGAGAAAATTGTAGAAATCCACTTCAATGCAGCATATGATGCTTTTAAAAGACAAGGACAGCAAGTCTCAAATTACAATGACCAAACACACTCCCTCTCAAAAGTAACCTTTGCAAAAAATTCCATCAGTATCTCAGCTTGGCTGGAGGCAGTTTGGATAGCATACAGCAAAGGAAGCTTACCAAGACTTTTTTCAGCAGAATATTTTTTGATGGAATTCACTTTCATGCATTTGAATGATGACGGAAATATAAATTTATTCCGAATTAAACAAAACCTTATCGAAATGCTCCTGAAGCACGGAGTTGATTCGAATCGCAGAAATAACAAAGGCGAAACAGCACTGATGCTCGCACGTGATGAGAACATTGCCAGCAGTCTATTGGAATCGACGAGAAATTCTAAAATACATATTGACATCGACGCTGTAGATAATTCTGGCGAAACGGCCTTAATAAAAGCGGCACGAAGAGGAGATGCAAAGATTGTTGCTGTTCTTTTGGGATCAAAATTGTTAGCAGCAATTGAAAATGAAGATAAAAATTCTGCTAAAGCTATCATGGATATATACACGAAAACTCGTG
Organism: Metaphire vulgaris; assembly: GCA_018105865.1. Classification (NCBI taxonomy): domain Eukaryota; kingdom Metazoa; phylum Annelida; class Clitellata; order Crassiclitellata; family Megascolecidae; genus Metaphire; species Metaphire vulgaris. The sequence goes on from CM030854.1 coordinate 4,560,505, forward strand.
TCGCGGTTTCAAAATGCAATAATCCCGCGTATATGCAGATAATTACGGAACAATCGGAACATGGATCTAATTTCGCGTCGTGGACAGAAGCCGCACGATTAGCGATGCAAAAATCGTCTAAAGAAGAAATGCTGAAAATTCTTATGAATTACGACTTTATGGTCAAAAGTCAGGAGGGTAAAAATGGTGACCCTGTTCTTCATCGGCTCCTTAAAGAAGAGAAAAACAAGCCCTTAATCGAGTTCCTCTTGGAATCTGGAGAATTGAATGTGAACGCCATTAACTTTGATGGTGAAACGGCGCTCAAGTCACGTTTCAGTAACCTTAGTGCAATTAAATTTCTCCTTGGATGTGGAGCGGATGTCAATCAGAAAGACAAGAATGGAGAGACGCTCTTGATGATAACAAGTGAAGGAAGATATAGTAAAGACGTGCGTGTGATATTGAATTGGACAAAAGAGAAAGGCGCCTGGTGTGATCTCGACGCCAGAGATCGTAATGGTCAAACGGCATTGATAAGAGCCGTAAAGGGTAAACATACAGACACGGTTGCAGCGTTGTTAAATTCTCCAGCATCTGTAAATTTACCTGATCATCGTGGTTTTACACCTCTTCATCATGCCTTATGTGAGGCTTTCATCACAGACCTATGGCTGAGGTTTGATAAATACCCAAATGGTTTTAATAGATGGATTGATTTTGGCCATTTTCCACGAGATTTAGGGACATTGAACAAGATGAGAGAGACGAATTTGACGTTATTTGAAGCTGGCAAAATTCAAAGTAAAGTGAATGGAAGTATGTTAAAAATAATTGAATTGCTGCTTGAAAGAGAAGATGTAGGCGTGAATGCTTTGCAATGTGACGGATTTTCTCCACTGGACATAGTTGAGGCATCAATTGCAGAGATTCCGTTATCTATCCTGGACACTTTGAAGATGAAAGGAGCCAATTTAAACATTTATCGTCATGCAACTATGCCATTAACAAGCAATTCTGATATTGATGTCACGTGCGCGAATTTCATTTTACATCGGTTGGCTATTGCTGACGTTGGTTTTGACATGCTATCTGAAAAGGTAAAAAGCTTTCAAATACTGAGAAAAGGATTTTATAGGCTAAGTGCAACAGTTAAAGAAGAAATGATTTCAATGAAAGACCGAAAGGGAAGAACGCCATTGCATTCCGCCGTCATTGCCACTAAAAGTAAAGGTGACATTAAGAGTATTGAAATTGTGAAGTTCTTGATTTCACTCGGTTGCAAAGTAAACGAACCTGACTTTTATGGACGCACTCCACTGCACTACGCTAATGACAAACAAATACAGAAATTGCTTCTATCCCGTGGAGCTGATGCTACAATAAAAGACAGAGACGGATTAAGTGCAATCGAGATATATCCCGAAAAGTGTAGTCAGTATTTTTCAAATGGCGTCAGGAATATAATTAAAAGCGCTTTAAAGCGAATCGGCAAAACATGTTCACTACGACAACATAAGGTCCAGATGGAATTGCAATTGCATTATGTCAATGTTTACAGAAATAAGTATATTCCGTGGTCCGAACATTTGAATCCAAATACAATTATTGAGCAAGTAAGGAAAGACGGGGATTACGCATATCGCCTCCCTTCAAACACCATTATCACGGAAAAAGTAAAAAACATTTTGGATGATATTGCTACCGAAATGAAAATGAGAGATTCGCGCTTTGAGGTTAAACCGTTGTTAGTTGGAAGTGCCTACGAAGGAACGAAAATTAATCTGCCAGATGAATTTGATTTTAATTTGGTTCTAACGAAGTTCAGTGAATTGTGCGAAGTGTATTCGTCGCCCGAACTTCCGCCTGGATACGTTCGACTAAGACGAAAGCAAAAGAAAGCGGAGGCAGCCAAAGAAGGTGTCTTTGGAGATTTCTTTACTGATGAGAGAATTCTGATCACTGAGAGAGTTAAAGAGCAGTTTAATATGGTATTAGCAAATGTCGTAACTTATATTGACAGTCAGCGGAATTATGAATGGGATTGGCAATTTTCGTTCGACAACATTGTGTACTATCGCCTTGAAAGGAATCCAGCAATACGTTTGAAGTTAAAAAAGATGAAGTTTGATCCCTGCGAAATAAATACCTTCAAACAGATTTCAATCGACATCATTCCTTGCATTCATATCGATGGTTGGTGGTCGGATGAAGCGATAACTGCGATACCTAATGTGAGCGATGGCATTAAGAAAATTGGCTGTCATTTGATCTTTGATAATCCACAAAGACTTTATCCATGGGTTCCATATTCCGGATCTTGCGCTAGAATTTCGTTTGCTCCAGTCGAAAGTGAAATGATCAGGCAATGTTGTGACGCAGCGAAAGAAGCTTATATGATTGGGAAACAATTTATTGAGTACGAAGGTTGCAAAACTACCTACTTTCTTAAGAGCAGTTTGCTGTACTGCATCGAAGTACTTGAACATACGTCCGAGATTTTTAAAAAATCTCATAAGCTGTGGTTGGAAAGTCTAATGAAATGTCATCTGGAGTTTGTTAAACGGGATGTCTGTCCTCTTTACTTTATGCCGACTTTTTGCTTGCCAACCAAATTATATTTGAATTGGATATCTGAATGTGATTCTGAGTACCCAAAAGTCTGCTTAAGTGCTTACAAGTTATATTGCATCACGTCAATGGACCACTCCACATGCTATATGCAGTCATCATCTCCTAATTTTATTTTCGAGACTTTTGAACCAAGAACATTGATTGAAGATCTTTGCAAATCTGCACCTAAGAAATCGGTAGAATGCGATTCTATGAATTGCGATGGATTTTGTGGAAAAGCATATTGGAGGCCAAAAAAGTTCGGCGAATGCGAGCACGTGTCTAACAGTGAAATTATGAAGCTGCTTTGTAAAGGCGATTTTACTTATTTGGAGTCTTCCGACATTTTGCACTACAAGTCTGGCGGTAATCATGCACAGCAGTTTGATATACTGTACACCAGGCAGTGTAGTGATTAATTGTATTAATGTTGGTTGAAATATTTCAATTTGAAATATTTCATAGCTGGAAGAATTCAAAGTAAAGTGAATGGAAGCATGTTAAAAATAATTGAATTGTTGCTTGAAAAAGAAGACGTGGGCGTGAATGCTTTGCAATGTGACTGATTTTCTCCACTGGACATAACTGAGGCATCAATTGCAGAGATTCCGTCATATATCTTGGACACGTTGAAGAAGAAAGGAGCCAATTTAAATGTTTATCATCATGCAACTACGCCATTAACAAGCAAATCTGATATCGATGTTACATGCGCGAATTTCATTTAACATCGTTTGGCCATTGCTAGTGTTGCCAACTGTGACAAATTTCAATAAAGGACATCGATCAAAAACATGAACTCATGTATTTTAAATTTTACTTAACGTAAAAATCGTTTAAAACAATGTTGAATTTTGCAATAGGTTATAGCCTAGGCCCTGGGCTAAGATGTTATTTCTTAAAATTATATTTGTTCTCACTTTTTGTACACTTCAGCAACTGTGGATCGCGTTTTATTTTTTTCTGAAAATTCACGACAATTGTCTTGCAAGTTAAAGTATATGAAAAGTTTATTTTTCATTAGTTCTACAGAGCATCCCTTTCTTTCATTGAGCTATTTAGATGACATTGCATAAAATATGCGTTCACAGTAAGCTGATGTTCTAGGAATTGAAAGCACAAATGAAACAATTTTGACAACATTAATTAACACACTTGTGATAAGCACTTTTTTCAAGATCCTGACCCATCTCCTGCTTGTTGTTTTGCATTCCGTAAATAGTGCAACGCTCTGAATCAAGCTAAAACGTGCTTGAAGGAGTGCAACTTCATGAAATAGGTCACCCATGTTCAAAATAAGTTTGTCCTTTAGCATCAAATCCACAACAGTTTCTACAAATGTCTGGTATTTTGGAAGAAGATTACCTAAAAGACTGAGTTTTGACAATTTTCCAAATGTTGAATTTTCATCATAGTCAAATTTTTCTTCCAAATAAGTTACTGCTGAGTTGAGACATAGGCCTAATCTAAAATCTTTAGGTGCCTCTCGAGCTTCGGCGGTATCTACATGTGCAAGAAGTTGGTGAACCTGATACCCAAAGAATTCTTCTTCACATTGTGAGTTAATGATAATAATCGGTCTTAAACCGCTAAGTCGGCCTACCGCTTTTGCAGATTTCAATTGAAATGTGTGAAATGTGTGCTTTCGTGACGTCATTATTCCTGGGATAAAACGAAACTACCGTATATCATTGAATGAATGCCAAGCCTTTAAAAAGCGCCAGCATTGATTTTTGAAATAAAGGACACATAGTGTCCTTCCTCAATGCTAAAAAGGACAATGACTCAAAAGATCCATTAAAGGACCTTTGAAATAAAGGACGGTTGGCAACCCTAGCCATTGCTGACGTTGGTTTTGAAAAGCTATCCATAAGGCAAAAAGCTTTGAAATACTGAAAGAAGGATTTCATAAGCTAAGTGCAACAGTTAAAGAAGAAATGATTTCAATGAAAGACCGAAAGGGAAGAACGCCATTGCATTCCGCCGTCATTGCCACTAAAAGTAAAGGTGACATTAAGAGTATTGAAATTGTGAAGTTCTTGATTTCACTCGGTTGCAAAGTAAACGAACCTGACTTTTATGGACGCACTCCACTGCACTACGCTAATGAAGAACACATACAGAAATTGCTTCTATCCCGTGGAGCTGATGCTACAATAAAAGACAGAGACGGATTAAGTGCAATCGAGATATATCCCGAAAAGTATAGTCAGTATTTTTCAAATGGCGCCAAGAATATATTTGAAAGCGCTGTAGAGCGAATCGGCAAAACATGTTCACTTCATCAACATAAGGACCAAATGGAATTGCGAATGCATTGTGTCAATGTTGACAGAAATAAGTCTATTCCGTGGTGCGAACATTTGAATCCAGATACAATTATTGAGCAAGTAAAGAAATATGAAAATTACGCCTATCGCTTTCCTTCAAACACCATTATCACGGTAAAAGTAAAAAACATTTCGGATGATATTGCTACCGAAATGAAAAGGAGAGATTCGCGCTTTGAGGTTAAACCGTTGTTAGTTGGAAGTGCCTACGAAGGAACGAAAATTAATCTGCCAGATGAATTTGATTTTAATTTGGTTCTAACGAAGTTCAGTGAATTGTGCGAAGTGTATTCGTCGCCCGAACTTCCGCCTGGATACGTTCGACTAAGGCGAAAGCAAAAGAAAGTGGAGGCAGCCAAAGAAGGTGACTTTGGAGATTTCTTTACTGATGAGAGAATTCTGATCACTGAGAGAGTTAAAGAGCAGTTTAATATGGTATTAGCAAATGTCGTAACTTATATTGACAGTCAGCAGAATTATGAATGGGATTGGCATTTTTCGTTCGAACGCCTTGTTTATGATCCTCTTAAGGAGAATCCAGTAATAAGTTTGACGTTAAAGAAGTTGAAGTTTGATACCTGCGACATAAATACCGTCAAACAGATTTCAATCGACATCATTCCTTGCATTCGTATCGATGGTTGGTGGCCGGATGAAGCGATAACTGACGTACCTAATGTGAGCGATGGAATTAAGAACATTGGTTGTCATTTGATCTTTGATAATCCACAAAGACTTTATCCATGGGTTCCATATTCCGGATCTTGCGCTAGAATTTGGCATTAGGGGAGGCCATTCGCAATGGGCAAGAGTTATCAGTGGAGTGCCTCAGGGCTCAGTGCTTGGGCCATTGCTTTTTCTAATATATATAAATGATATCGATGAAGGATTACTGTCCAAAATTTCAAAGTTTGCCGATGACACAAAGTTATGCAGAAATATAGACTCGGAGGATGATGCAAAAATTTTACAAGAAGATCTAAGGAAATTGTTTCAGTGGTCTGTGGACTGGCAGATGCTTTTCAATATTGATAAATGTTCTGTAATGCATGTTGGGAAGTCTAATAATGGTAATGAATATTCTTTAGGGGAAGGTTCTAACCACAACAGAAAAAGAAAGAGACTTGGGGATAATCACCCATAGAAGTATGAATCCATCTCACCAATGCATGGAGGCAGCAAAAAAGGAAACCAAATGTTGGGAATGGTGAAAAGGACAATTGTGAGTCGTGACAAAGAGATAATCATTAAACTTTATAAGTCATTAGTAAGGCCTCATCTGGAATACTGTGTTCAGGCTTGGAATCCATTCTTGAAAAAGATATAGAACTTTTAGAAAAAGTGCAAAGACGAGCAACGAAGATGGTCAATGGGTGCCATAATTTAAGCTACGAAAAAGACTTCAATATTGTGGACTGACAACATTAGAAAGGAGAAGAGAAAGAGGGGATTTGATAGAAACATACAAAATAATGACTGGGAAAGTAGATGTGCCATATGATCGATTCTTTACATTGGCACACTATAGCAGCACAAGAGGCCACAAGTGCAAAATGTTTAAGCAGAGGGTTGGTCCAAGAAAGAAAAACTTTTTTAGTGCAAGGGTTGTGGACAAATGGAACAGTTTGGACGAGGTGGGAGTGACAGTTGAAACAGTGAACGGATTCAAAGGCTATCTAGATAAACTAGGTTATTGAATGCAGATGGTTACATCAGTGGTTTTCACACAGGCTTACTTAGCCTCCTAAACCACTTAAAATCACATTATTATAATTTCGTTTGCCCAGTCGAAAGTGAAATGATCAAGCAAATTTGTGACTCAGCGAAACATGCTTATATGATTGGGAAACAATTTATTGAGTACGAAGGTTGCAAAACTACCTATTTTCTTAAGAACAGTTTGCTAAACTGTATCGAAGTACTTGAACATACATCCGAGGTTTTCAAAAATCTCATAATCTGTGGTTGGAAAGTCTAATGAAATGTCATCTGGAGTTTGTTAAACGAGATTTCTGTCTTCTTTACTTTATGCCGACTTTTTGCTTGCCAAACAAATTATATTTGAATTGGATATCTGAATATATCCCCCCAAAATGTTTTGACATTTTGGCAAGTAGTGTGACCTCCCATTGTCTGCCCCCTCCAAATTTTAAACTCCCTCCAATGTCTAGGTGGCTAGAATAGCCACTGCGTGCCCTCTAATGAATACCTGGCCCCCGTGGACCCCTGTTGGACCCTATACTTACTACTGCATACCTATCAACAGATGGTTGGCCCCATGCTTAGAAGTTGTTACCCTCAACGCCACCCAACCCCACACATGACAAACCCTGGAGCCGCCGCTGCTGTATAAATTGAGATTCTGTCGTTGCACCGAAACGAGTACTCCTGCATTGTTTTCTCAATTAAAGCACAGCACTAATTATAACCGAAAGACAACCCATTTGGATTTGTGGATGTTAATTGATCGCTTTATTTGCGTCTTGTAAGCAGGTGAACATGTCAGATATATTGATATGAAATATAGCAACCATGTTTTTGACTGTGCTGCAAAATTAATATTGTATTTCTTTAAGTTCTCTGCCCGGAAGCAGGTCCTGGTACCCATTGGCGCCATCTATCTCTGTCAGCAGCTTGGGTCTTTAATCCTTTATATCCGTCTTTTGTCATCATCCAGTGCAGTAGTGATGTACGTGGTCTTCCTCTGTTTATTTTACCCCCATGTGCCCTTCCAGTATTGTTTTGAACAACGATTCTCCTCTTAAAATGTGGCCCATCCAGTTCCTTTGCCTTTGTTTTATTGTTTGTATTATTGTCTTTTTCTTTTCACGATATCTAGGACTTCTTTATTGGATATATGTTGTGTCCAACTTATTCTTTCCATTCGCCTCCATATCCACATCTCGAACGCCTCCAGTCTTCTGATGTCGTCTTTTCTCATCGTCCTTGTCTCTGAGCCATATAGCACTACACTCCATATCAGTGTTTTAATCATTCTCTTCTTTAGCCCTTTATCGAGATTACTCCTCATTATTATTGTATAACTATAATATAATATAATATAATATAATATAATATAATATAATATAATATAATATAATACAATATAATATAATATAATATAATATAATATAATATAATATAATATAATATAATATAATATAATATAATATAATATAATATAATATAATATAATATAATATAATATAATATAATATAATATAATATAATATAATATAATATAACAATAACTATAATTATTGTATTATTGTATAATATTGTATAACTGTGCAAAAAAGTCAAAACTGCAACGTTCTCTGAAATTGATAGAAGCTGTGCACTGTCAATTACCATTCTAAACATGACTTTAGTTCGAATAGTGTTCGACAACAACAATATCTAAGCCAGATTCCTGGACAATTTCAGCCTTTTTGAAAATCTAAAGGACTTCACCAAATCGATGATGAGCTCGAATATAAATTCAAACACTTCGTAAACAGTGAGCACTGTTCCTCCAAGAATTAGTCCCAGGGCGCCTCCAAGATCGGCGAAAAGCTTCAATGCGTTGTAAGCTGGTTTCGTTTGAATGTCGACGTACGTTAACTTCGAATAGAATATGTCAAGGAACACCAGTTCTCTGTTTAGTTTTGAAGTGTCAATGCTTCGTCCTATAATGTTCAGACTTTTAGAAGTGCGATTGAGATAAAGTTGTGAAAATGGATTAGATGATATAGAAACTGGATAACTTATCTGGTTGCAATGAAGAGGACATACGCATTTGCGTATATAAAATAATATCGATGACTTATAACTCACTTCATACATCAAAACCAGTCTACCTAAGAAATCTGATAATTCCACAACAACCTGGATCTACTAGATCCTCTTCACATGTAACTCTCCTTCGACCTCTGAATCAATCATCTCTCAAAATTTGCAATCGTGCTTTTTCATATGCGGCACCTGAGCTTTGGAACTCAATTCCAATATCCCTTCGCTGTCTACATCAAAGCCAAATAACAAACTCTGAGTCACAATTTTCTCCCCTTCTTGCAACATCTCCTCATGTTTTTCTTTCTAAACTAAAATCATTTCTCTTTATAAAATCATTTCCTCCATAGCTATAGCATCCTGCCCACTTGCCCTTCTGATTAAATGACCCGGCATGAATGACCCACCTTTGGCTATAGCTACTTCATTTGAGATTGAGCGCGTAGGAATAAGGAGCTACTTCGGTGCATCTTTTGAAAGCGCTTTAGAAATTAACGAGATTTTACTTACTTTTTACTTATTTGCGCGATGCTCCAGTTGAAACGAACGAAAACACAGTTTTTATGACGCAACCAGTAATTTGGTCCACATTGCATGGCGGTGATTCGTAATCTGTGAAAGCAATGCTTACAACTACACTGCAGTATATCAATTAATTATACACTGGTCAGTAAATTGTATGCAAGATTTTGTATCCTCTACAAATACTGGGTGCGGGAAGTTAGCAGAGTGGTAACAGCGTTGGACGATGGAGCAGAAGGTCGCGGATTCGATCCCCGCAGGAGCCCTAAGGTCGACTCAGCCTTACTCGCTAGAGGGCGGTGGTAAACTGAGGAGCAGCGTTAAGCTGCGAAGGTAAAACATGGCTCTGGGGAAAGTAATGGCAACCTACCCCAGATTAATGGCCTATACCACCTACGTCGCTGATTGCCTAGGACCGTAGATAAGCGCCGGAACCCAACGCTCGGACTCGAGTACGGGACCTACATTTACCTTTACTTTACAAATTCTGGTGAAACGAATAGGTTTTTAGTTGCTGAACACAAACATATAAATAGAACCTCTCTATCATGTAAGATTTTTAAGAATTGACAATTTAACATTTAGTATTGTACCGTCTTCTGCGACATATTCCGACAGAATGATATTGGCAGTAATAACAACACGAGAGAAATTATGTGTTTTGCTGTAGATTTTGATTTGTAGTCACTGTCCTGTGCTTCACACATTAGTGACCAGCATAGACGGACTCCACTTTCCCTGGTAGCGTTTTTCCATGATGGCAATGTCTTTGTGAAATCTTTTACCGCGTTCATCACAGAAAGAAAATGTATCTTCAGTGACATGTTGCATTTCATGTTAGCTTGGAGCAGATTTTCAACTTGTTCAACATTGTTTGGCACATTTTAGCTGACCAGAAAGTTACCAACGACATTCCTGAGAGCTGTCAAGGCAACACGTTCAGCACCCTGCCGAAGGAACTCAAAGTGACTTTCGCTGAGCATCTCTCGAATCTGTGGGCTAACGAAGATGGCTGTTTTATCTTAGCATCAGTGATGCGTGAAAACATTTGTCGTAAGTCTGTAAAGGCAACACGCCTTTATGTTATCCACATCAACACTCCTTAATGTTATCCATACATCTTTTTCTTTCTTCTTGTTTGTTCATTGCTTTGACAAATTTGATAGGCCTATGTCAATGTGGGAGCAAATATTATTCGGTTCAACCAGATCATGTTTAACGTTCTTCTGTCCTGGAACCAATTCCATGCTAGAAGGCCAGTCATTTTCTTCACTAACAAGATCATAACCTAATACCAGGCAGTTAATCCGATTATTACGATTAACCATAATTTTCACTTTCTGCCTGCATATGGCGGCACTAGTTAGATATGAAACATTTCCAATTTTCTTCTCGATCTTGTGTTAGTCTGCATCCTTCTACGATTGTCATGCTCTTTGTTTCCAGATCTTCCTTGATGTCGTCCATCCATCTTTATCTTGGTCTTCTTCGCGCTCTGTTTTCTTCTACTTTGTATGTGTGTAGTGCTTTGTAGACCCATTTATTGTTATCCACTCTTTTAACATGTCCACACCAAATTAATCTCCTTTGGCGTACTTTATCGATGATTCTTTCTTTGGCTCCTGTCTGTTGTCTGACATCTTCGTTTCTCAATTTTTGACATTTGCTTATTCCCAATATTTATCTTAAGCAGCTCATCTCTGCCATCAATAGACTTTTTCGTTCGAGTTTTCAGTACCCAGGTTTCCGATCCATATAAAATTTGAGGCATTACAAATGTATTATGCCCATACCGATTGCCCATACGCCCAACTGTCGAAAACCTTAGATTTGGAAACTTAGAATGACAAAATCTATCTAGTACACCAGAAATTGCAAAGAAACAAAAACTTGTTATTTTTCGGCCGATATCTTTTCGTTTAGAGCATGTTTTGATTTCTCATGCGAGTAAGTCTAATAAAGAGAATAAATTACAAATTCATAGAATCGTCGATTTATTATTATTATTATTATTATTATTATTATTATTATTATTATTATTATTATTATTATTATTATTATTATTATTATTATTATTATTATTGTTGTTGTTGTTGTTGTTGTTGTTGTGATTAATGTACGAATAGCAAGCTCAGTACCATCGTAATTGCTTGTGCAGTTGCAGATGCTTCGTATGTAAGCGTACCAGCATCTTGTAAAACATCCCATGAAAGTGTACCCTTTCTCGTCGTGGCAATCACCATATGGGGCCGGCAGGTGGGAAACCTAATGAAAAAAAAAGTGATAAAATTGTGAAAAGGAAATGTTTAAAGTTGTAAATAACAAAATTTGACAAATAAAATTGCATTTAACATATCATCTACATGATTTTCCTTTCATCTGCAGCAGGTTTTGCGTTACATGAATTTATTTTATAAAAGCAATGTACAATACATTATATTTGGGAATAGCTTGGCCTGTATTAAAATAAACATGTGTGATAATTTTCTCACTACTTGTTGAATGTATCATTTTTTCATATTTGCAAATATCGAATGTCAACATGTGTTTTTGACAAGCGAATCATAATTCCCTGCACAATGCACATCCGAACTTCTCCAAATGACAACGTAATAACATTCTGTCTGACAAGAAATTCCTTTAAGCGAGACGCACATTTTATCACGCTAGCTAAATTATGAAAAATTCAGCTGTATTAGATTAAAAGAATAAAGTCAAAATCCTAGATCTGAGATTATCAATGGTGATGTTTTGGTAGCGCCTACAATATATGGCAATTTTACTTACGCTTCTAAGTGAGAACGAAACAGCCGTCGATTTTCCAGGTGAGACCCTGAATCCAAGAGTTGTGACCGATGGAAGTTCACTTGGATCATGCAATAACACCTGAAGGTGTAACAACAAAAGTGTTGAGAGAGCAGGATACAGTACGTTCATTAAATATTTTTTTGTCACGAAATATTCTTTATCTTCTCAAGAGACAATAAATCTACAGTGGCTATACGTTCTGTAGTAGGGATGTGCGGGTATACCCGTACCCGCGGGTATACCCTACCCGTACCCGTACCCGCGGGTACGGGTAGGGTAGGGTACACATTTTACGGGTACGGGTCGGGTACGGGTACAGCTTGACGGGTACGGGTATATGGCTACGGGTGAGGTATACCCGTTTTACCAGTAAAGTTATATTTTCATTTCTCACTACTATAGCAAATTAGCAATGCAGTAATAGAAAAATAATATTGAGTAAAGTGTATTAATATAACTTGTACATCGCGTTCAGTTTGTCAGACAGCATGCATTTTACTTACTGAAAACATAAAGGAAATACAGATGACGTAATCTGACATCATCAGTAATAAATCTATAATGGCGTCCTCTGACTCCTCCAAGGACTCTTTGACCGAGAAGTTCTTCTGGTAAAGTTTTGTTGTTTAACTTGAGCTCTAATGCCTGCTCATAGATAAATGATATCTACTAAATATTTTAAACAAGCCCATTCATGTCGGCTTAGGCTAGCTGACTGATTATCCTGATTCCTAAGTACTAGATCTGTCCTAATCTAAACATGCGTGCTATTTACAATGAATAGTTATCCCAATTTCGTAGCCCCTATTTCACTGTTGCCTCTCTGTAGTCTCTAGGAACGGCTACGGGTTCACGGGTCCATGTACAGGTTTTTGTAGTACTTGTACCCGTAAACACACCCGCGGGTACGGGTCCAAAATTCCAAATCCAAAAACTCCAAATTCCAACCAAAGTCGGTTACGGGTACGGGTACGGGTACGGGTACGGGTACGGGTACACAGCTTACGGGTACGGGTCGGGTAGGGTACAGCGCTAGCGGGTACGGGTAGGGTAGGGTAAAAAAGTTTTTCCACGGGTACGGGTAGGGTAAGCATTTTGCTGTACCCGCACATCTCTATTCTGTAGCCTATTAGACCTTGCCTGTTATTGTTTTCCAAAAACTAGTCCCTTGTTTCTCTATTGGCGTCTTGATATAATTTGTGACACCCTGGAAGAAAGGTACCATTTGAGGGTTCTTGAGGTATATATGCTGTATATAATGAGGTATATTAGCTCAGTCATTAGCTCATATATTGAGATATATTAGCTCAGTCACAGCAAAGTTTTAAAGAAATATACCTGGTCATTTCAGGGATACCAGCATCCAAACATCATGCTTATCAAATTCAAATTTCGACACAATCGAACATTTATTATTGACGAAATTAAAGCGCTCAAAATTTTATGACTATACGAGATTTACGGATGAAATTTTATCTCAGTATTAATTGTCATATATATGCAAACTATCTCTAAAGTTTCATCCGTAGCTAGTCATAATTTATCAGTATAAAATTGAAATAATTATAATTATTAATATTAGAACACAGTCATTGAAACAGATACCAAAAGTGGGATAGATCTGGACGGGACATATTAATGGGGTTGTAATGTACAATTTACCTTTTACCTATCTAAACAAGATACACAAACAAGCTGTAGTGTGACACAATAAAACTTATAAGATAATATTAATCAAGGTGATTATAAATGTAAAATATGTAAAGGAATTATTAAAAACAAAACCGAACGATCAACTAGTGTTATAATTCATAAATAACAATACAAAATAAGATTAACTTCACTTTTAAGCAAAGAAGGAAACAAAAATGGTCGGATATTGCAGATTTTTCAGCTGGTTCAAAGCTCATACGTATTCAAAGTTTTGTAAAAATGAGTAAGTAAGCTTAAGAAGAGCATCAAAGTCAGAAGCCAAGTTTTGGTACCTTTTACCTATCTAAGTTTCAAACAAACTCTTTGCTAAATGATGCAGATATGATTAAAAAGACATAATCATTTAATTGTCTACACATCATACTGTCTAAAATTCCAAAAAGTATATTTTGAAAAAAAATTAAGTTTTCAAGATAAAAATGCAATTTTCTCGCCAATCTGTAATCCCACATATGGTACCTTCTATCGCAGCGAATCACATTTAAATCCCAAAAAACGTCGTGGAAACGCTTTTGCAAATAAGTTTGTATTTGGCGTACAGACTAGTTCGTCTTTTTTAATAACAGTATCAGAACTTAACCGCCTCCAATCGGTACTTGACGTTTCAGCGCGGTTAATTTTCGGAGTCAGATGGAACGAACATATCACACCGCTACTTCGAGATCAACTCCACTGGCTACGGATCTCTGAACGGGTTGTTTTCAAACGCTGCGTGTTGTCTTATAAGGCCTTGCATGATCCGGACTGTCCATAATGTACATCGGAACTGGTGTGCCGAACTTCTTCAACTGACAGGCGGATGGAAGTCAGATCTACTTACCGAATTCAATTAGTTGTCTCCCTTCCTTCCAGGACGGCTTAATTTGGGGACAGATCTGTCTCGAGGGGGAATCCCATACTTTGGAACACCCTCCAAGAAGAAATAACCAGGGAGACCACCCAAGATAGGTTTGCGCAAAAAAGCACCCATTTGAAACCTCATGCTAGATGTCTCTGTAAAGCGCTCTTGACTATGGCCTTCGCCAGGCAGATAGCGATATATAAAATATCGTTTAATAACAGAAACAATTAATAATATGCTCTGCAGTTACTATTGGCAACAGTGTTATTACAGTAACATTCGTTGTCAAAGTAGTTGTCATTTTTTGCCACAGAGTAGATACTGCGAAATCAAAGGTTGTTTGAAAATGCACGTACAAGTTCTGGGATTTAAGATATTCATCGAATCGTCGAAAATAAGTCTTAAGCATGTGCATAATCAATCTCAAGACGGGCCATATATCACTATGAAGCACGCTGGCCTATGTATTTATTTATGGCAAATATTGTAGAATGCACAAATGAGACAGACAGCTACATCGAGAAGGATTGTTCTTCTGAAAATCAACTTCATTTAACTAGCAGCTATGGCCCTTCGAAGCTACAATAGGGTGTGATTGCTGTTTGAGTTGATTTGTATCCAGATTCGAAATAATGTAGCCAAGCGTACGTGAAGGGTTCTTCTTTACTTCAAAAGGCATTTGCTTGCCGACGATTCACAAGTTCTAATTATCTTTTTAATAGTTCTAATCTCTTTCTGCGTAGAACAACTGTTTATATATAGTCTTTCACATGCTTAAAAGTAACAAATAATTGATTCGATCAAAATTATTATAATTATATCTGTTGAGCACGTTCATAAAGCATGTACAAACTTGAAATCCAGCGGCTGGGGACGCAGCACCTAAAGCATCGGATTGGTTGACGAAGAGCATAAGACGTAGTCCATTGTCAGCTCCAGGATATTCAGTGCGAAAATCTGAAGTTTCTGCAGTTCAGATCAACAACGCTTCGATAAGCGTCTTTTATATTCAGAGAATGACAATGAAAGATGATAATTAATTACTTGTAAATTAAAAGTAGCAATAAACCAGAACCTGCATAATGTATTGTACTTATCACTATTTCTCGGTCTTTCAAAAATGAGTTTCATTATTAAAAATGAGCTTCATTATTAAAAATGAGCTTCATTATTAAAAATGAGCTTCATTATTAAAAATGAGCTTCATTATTAAAAATGAGCTTCATTATTAAAAATGAGCTTCATTATTAAAATGAGCTTCATTATTAAAAATGAGCTTCATTATTAAAAATGAGCTTCATTATTAAAAATGAGCTTCATTATTAAAAATGAGCTTCATTATTAAAAATGAGCTTCATTATTAAAAATGAGCTTCATTATTAAAAATGAGCTTCATTATCAAAAATGAGCTTCGATTATTTTCACTATGAAAATCGTGATGACACTAATTTTCACTGCACGATTAACCCCTTAACTGTGTATTTAACTGTAACTCAATGCAAAATGGACGGATATATCCGGGATTCCCGGTAAAGGGGTTAACGAACCGGAGTTAAAAGTGAAACATCCTCGTCCGTCGTAATATTTTATCTTGACATCTTTCGCCATATTGCAAGGCCTTTGACGGAATTCACACTGAAGTTATACACACAGTAAAACATCAGATTCGCAATACAAAATATGAAATTACTCATATCATTTATTATAATAAAGAAACCATTGAGAGTCTATCACACGATGTATATAAACTGCGAGAATGACAGGTCGAAGAAAGCAGAAACAAAAAGATACTATATCAACAGACCAAAATGATCCAGTAAAAGCATTATGTTTATTGCCGCAGATGCTTTCTACTATATTGTGGTGTTTGATCGCATTGACATATAGGCTACTCTGTGGATAAAACCAACAGCATGACACGATAATTTTGTAGAGCCTTAGTTACAGAATCCAACTGTACGTAATTTTCAAATTTTGGAAGATGGGCTGGTATGTATAGAGCAGAGACGTGCGGATCGCGGATAGATCCGCAGGTGGATTAAGATCCGCTAGGTTTTAATGGATCCGCGGACCTCGGCGGACACAAGCATCAAATAACTGGCGGACGTGGATTATCCGCGGACCCTGACAACTGGCAACACACAGTGTCACGCACACGCACACATTAACGCACAAATACATACACATTGTGCATTGCTATTTGCTACCTTCTCAAATTGCATCCTTGAATTGTTTAGCTATGGCATGATTTCCATTGATCAAAGCGGTAATTACCGCTTTGATCAACAGAAACGCTAAGTTAGATGGTTAACATCAGAGATCAGACTCACTCACGGGAGACAACTTCAAAAAGTCCAAAGACCAGACAATCCGCATCGTCTGTGTCTGCCGAATAGGGGTTTTAACTACACGCCGTTAATTGATATATGACACCCAGCACTATGACAACGCTGTTGGTAATTTGAAGAGGCACTGGAGAATTTGGAGCTCCTTGCTTGGTTATGAAGTAACCAATTTATTGCCTAGATTTGCATTGTACTGGTCGAGGTGCGATGATTACTCTGTTGTCCAAAATGTATTATTCAGATTTAAAATAGGCACGTAATTTAACTGCTAATAATATTGAAGTAAAGCCCCTGGCTTGCAGAAATTATGGGGATGGGTGACAGTAGCCGTCGCCTTCAACTACGTTCAAACAGTCGTCCGGTACTGTACATTCCACCGCCCTCGAAGACTGTGAAATTCGGTGAGCATTCTGTCACTCGTGGCAACCTTCCTCTTTGGAATTCGTTGCCAGACACAGTGACATCCGCTACCACATTTTAACGGTTTTCAGTTGCGCTGAAGACATGTTTATTTAACATTTCATTTCAATTTATGTAAAGTGCTCTTGCTTTTGGCACCTAGCTATGCTATAGCGCTATAGAAATTGTCGAGATAATAATAATAATAATAATAATAATAATAATCATATTTAATTACTATCAGCTAATTCGGATCCACCGCGGTTTCCACCCGCGGATGCGGATCCTACGCGGATGCGGATCCTACGCGGATCCAAACTTGGCGGAAACCGAATTATCCGCGATCTCAACACTTTTGCATTCGCACACCTCTGGTATAGAGTCAGGCCTGCCAAGAGGGGACGGAAGGGGGCAAACATCCAGGGTCCGGCAATCCGTAGGGAGCCTGGACGGGTCCACGAAATGTCAAATATATTGACACATTAACACGTGAAAAACTACATTTCCTTGAGCCTGCTACTTTAACGTTTTGAAAAGTTTTACAAGGAAAAAAGTTCATCGCCAATTTTTACACTTGATCCGTGATCCGTTTATTTTATGTATTTGTTTGAAAACGTCGAATATCTTCTCAGGACAACCTTTTTATGAAAAATATAAACTTTCGCACTTTCTAGGGGCCCGGTGACTGCTCTGTTCAGGGGTGCGGAATTTCGCTCGACGCCACTGGGTAGAGGTGTGGTATCTCTGCCATTTTAACTGAAGTCATTACGAAAACACTTAGCGATGCGAGACTCTATCAATAATACCATTTAGCTTTACTAGAAAAGAGTATAATTTGGGACACCGCATTTGAAAGGATCCATGTACGGTAATCGACGCCACTTACACTATGAGGAGGACGTGGCAATTGGGGTGTATACATTTTGCAGACATCTCTCATGCTGGGACTATCGAAGACAATACTATACAGCATTATTCCTACTTGTATATAAAGACAGAAATGAGTGCCACAGCGTGGCTTATGGTTCGTAGAATTTTGCACCAAATAAAGTAGGAGTGTGAGTCATGACATTTCAAATTGTCCGGTAGCAGAGTCATTCAGTGTTAGAAAAAGCTACATCCGTCACCTGGATGAAGACTTCGTCTAGTGTCGGAGCGCATGATGAGTACAGTTTTCTCCAATCAATGTCCCAAAGGCTGGCATTAAAAAATGTGAAGCCAGCATCAGAATTAAGGTCAGGAAAAGGAGGTAAGGCCGAAAATATGGCCGATGCTTCTTGACCTAGGCAGAAATACACAATCTTATATTCTATGAACCATTGGATGTCCAAGGCAAAGACTGTATCTATCAAAAAGGTCGGTCTGTTCTGTTCATGGCAGGGTATTTGCAGATTTGTTTGGTTTCACGGCGTTTTTCAGTACTCCGATGGCAAAAGTAGGCTACATTAATGAATCTCAGAATAAAATCAAGCCTACAGCATTCTATGCTTCTAGATATTGACAAGCAATGCACTAATGTTTAAACTGTCGATTTTACAATCACTCATACAGCTTAAAATTCTGAATTTATAATGATTATCCCTTACTCTGCGACAAGACCCAACAAATAAAAAATGTATTTCCAACATGTTTGGGAGCCCAGTGAAGAACTGCAATGTAATACAAGTGCCGCCATTCTCGAGGCAGATGGGTCATTTGGTGCTTAGCTTTGAGCGCTATGGTGCCTGTAGCCTGACGCCTTGGCGAAAGCGCTGCATATGTCATTTCGCGACCATCTCTGGACGACATTTTGGCTGTTCAATTGTTCATCCTACAGTCCAGCTTATCTATTCAATCCGGTATTTACACACTCCGATAAATGAGCACAGCTGCTAAAATGTGTAAAATAAAACGCAACAGAGTAATTTCATTATTAAACGCTAACCCAGGTTTGCCACCCGTTTTTTGCTTGCACGAGTCTCAGGACAGATGGAAACGGAAGGAAAACGAAGCGATCTGTTGTAAGAAATCCGATAATCAGTATAAGTTGGAATTGAAAGAAAATAGTCGATTCGATCATAAAACTGGTAGGTCATGAATCCAACTCCAAACAACAGGAGAAATACCCAAACGCTCTTACGGACAACTGAACCATTGCTGTTTGATGAAGGTTCCACCAAATGGCTGACATAAGGAACCGATACTTCCTGCGCAAACGCTGTGAAACGTCGTCTCAAAGCCAATCTGAAGACGTAACGAAATCCAAGTCTCTGTTCGTCTTCAATATCTTCCTGTTGAATACCATTGGCTTCGGCGATTTTCGCTAACGCGTCATCGTTATCATCATCGACCTGGTTCGAAAGCATGATTTCAAGATTGACGCAGTTTTCTTCAGAGAGATTTTCGTTAGAAACTTCGGGCTGCGTGGTGAATGGGTGAGTTAGGCTGGTAGACCGGACGCAGTCAGTAAATATTCTACAGCGTGTGAGGGTCGAATTCGAATACCTCAGCAGATTCGACCTCAGGTAGCCTATCGTGTTTCAGACGCCAGTCTTTTGAATGTCTTGAACCGGATTTTACTCAGTTAAAACAATAAAAGGAAGATTGGCGAGCGACATCAGTCGGTCTCAGCCAGATGCAGCGACGCAACTGAGTTACCAAGTGAAACTGACGATGCCGCGGAGCGTTTCGGAATAAAACCTTGTCTGTGCGTTGTCTGATCGCCTGTAGTTCGTCAACATAGCAGTTCCGTAAAGACCGTAACTCAACGGTGTACTGCAATATTACTCGAAGCTGTAATGCTATTGGTTGGAAACTGTAGTCTATGAACGGCATATTGTCTCGCCAGTGTCTATTGGGAAATGTCGAGGGGCGGGGCATCCGCTTCCTGGTCTCAAGATAAGAGTGGTTAGTGCTGTAACATTACCAGACTCTTAATTGTCAGTTACATGGGCTGTCAATTTGTATGGCTGCTTGATCGCCTATTGTCTTATATCCACACATTTCAACACAAAATGTCTGAGTCAGTCGTTCGCCTACATGAATTAATTATTAATACCTTGTACGTTACCTTTAGAGGTTGCTCATAAGTTATGGGCGGGAAGTTAGAAGAGTGGTAACGACGCTGGACGATGGAGCAGAAGGTCGTGGGTTCAATTCCCGCAGGTGCCCTAAGGTCGACTCAGCCTTACTCGCTAGAGGGCGGTGGTAAACTGAGGAGCAACGTTAAGCTGCGAGGTAAAACGTTGGTCTGGGAAAGTAATGGCAACCTACGCCAGATTAATGGATTATAACACCCACGTCGCTGATTGCCCAGGCCGGAGATAAGCGCCGGAACCCAACGCTCGGACTCGAGTACGGGACCTACCTTTACCATAAGTTATACTGACAGTAAGTAAGCAAGTAAGTAAAGTCTCGTTAATTTCTATAGCGCTTTCAAAAGCAGCACCGAAGTAGCACATTATTTCTAGGATCTTAATCTCAGAATGCAGCAGCTATAGCAAAAGGTGGGGTCATTCATGCAGGGTCATTTAATCCAAAGGGTCTTTGTGGCTGGGACGTTACAGCTATGGAGAAAGTGATTTTTGAAAAGAGAAATGCCTTGAGTCTAGAAAGAAGCACTTGTCGAAAAGTTGCAAGAAGTGAAGGAAATTATGACTCAGACTTTGATGTTGAGCTTAAATTTTTTGCCGATGATATCAAATTATACAGCTCATTTACAAACTATTCATCAGAAAACCTAGCTACAGTCTGCCAGCGTCTTACCGGTTGGGCAAAAACATGGCAACTCCCAGTAGCAGTCAATAAATGTTTCGCCCTTAGAATTTCCAATTCCAGGCCTTCCGAAAAATCACCTCAATCTGGATACATACTCTTCAATACACCACTACCCTGGGTTACAGAAGCGCGTGGTCTTGGAATCACTATCGATACCCGATTAATTAATTTCAACCAACATATCTCACTGACCACGCAAAATGCTCACACGCGTGCCAACCTTATTCTCAGAAGCTGCATATCGAGATCTCCGCCAATACTTATGCAGGCCTTCGTAACTTACGTTCGACCCATTCTCGAATACTGCATTCCAGTCTACAAACCCCATACATCTAAAAACATTATTAAACTTGAATCAGTACAAAGAAACTTCACCAAACGCCTACGAGGATTTCACAATATTCCATACCAGCAGTCAAGAAGGCACAGGATCAACATTGCTGGAGAAAAGAAATTAATTCTCTCATCTCAACTTTAGTTAGAGAGACAGGATGGATTTTATTTCATGAAGAAACAAGAAGAAAATGATGATGATGATGATGATGATGATTAGGACCTGGTGCCTTTTATAAAACAAATGTCTGTCAGACATGGGTAATATACCCATTAGCTGTCTTTTATGACTATAGTTACGGAACAGAAGCACCTAAAATTTCTCTTTCTATCACAGCCATCCTTTTGAGTACCGCCAATTTCGCATCCTCATTCTTGCGCAATTCTGTTGTGACAAAATGCTATTTAGAAATGTATTATTATGAATTTTGCATGAAATTCTGCACATTGAATTTCTAATAAGTGATTGCTTTGCTCGATAACAAAACGTAGGAGCTTCTATAGCGCCACTTTAGCGTTACACTTGGCATCAATCGATGGTCGCGCCAAGGAGGAATCGGAATCATCACTGTCAAAACCAAAATGTTAGCTAGATTTTCCGGTTTTCTTAGGCTATATCTACCATTAACATATAGCGTTGTTGATAGATCATAGTAAGCTAGTAACTAGCGACATTTACAGCAAAGAAGCGATATTGAAATATCAAAAAGAAAGCAACTAAATCGATTTTGAATTAACTAAGTATTACTGCATGATACCATTTCGCAATTCGTGGCGTTGACTGACAGTTGCACAATGAGGTTCCATTCAGAGACGGTTGCAGACGAATTTGTTGGACCCATGGATAGCGTCGCGGTTTTCTGAGCGTTCTTTCACAGTCAGTTAAATCATTCACCAAGTGCAGAAGAATCATAAACGCGGAGCGAGTCACGTGTCCTATACAGTGAAAGCTAGACGTGATCGGAACAGAATATCCTACTTAACTTGGATAGCTTTGTTATGTTCAGTCGATCTATGCTCTGAAACCTCTCGCTACTTATTACTTTGACTCCATATACAAATGGCAGCGTTCCTGACAGTTAACGTGTGTGAACTTGCTTCTTTCTCTTTCCTCTCACGCTCCAGCGAACAGTCTTATTGTTCGCACATCGTTTATGGACCAAACAATTGCAAAATTTTCGATGTATGTCTTTCTCCAAGAGAATTTTCAGCAGTCAATTCTAAAAAAACTCCAGTTGGAGCACGCAACACGCGCATTACTATTTCTTCTATTGTTTAACCCCTTAACTGGGGACCCCGGATATATCCGCCCATTTTACATTGAGTTACAGTTAAATACCCAGATAAGGGGTTAAAATGATTGTCGAGCAAACTGTTTCTATAAACTGATATGGACCTGATGAAAGATGAAAGATCCAATATGACAGTGGAAACTTTCAATTGGCTCACGTTTCCATGATATTGAATAGTTTTTGTTGTAATAGACCTACTGCGTGCATAGCTCAGCTAATGCATAGAGTTTCAGTCATTACATCTATGTTTCTTTATCTCCGCACATTTTCTGCGAAATAAATGTTTCGAAATTTCCGTGTTGATTTGTCAACGTTATCATCGACAGCGCCTTTGACTTTGGCCTTCGCCATACTACGGCGATATAGAGATTGTCCACTATACACTACAATTAGGCCTATTAAGATCCATGACAATAATTATGCGGTACATACCAACTCGGCGACGGTCGACTCGGCGACGGTCAACTCGGCGCCAGTTCAAAACCAATAAAATCAGTGTTAATGTGCACTTAAGTCTTGTGTTAAAACCAAATTACCGAAATAATGTCTTAATGCCATTAATTTAATAGTTTATTGTTGAGTTGATACATGCCATTGCATAGCTGACCGGTCGCCGAGTTGACCGTCGCCGAGTGACCGAGTTGACCGTCGCCGAGTCGCCGTCGCCGAGTTGACCTGTTCCGATAATTATGGCAGAAATAGGCCCTACTGCTATAATTAAAACAACAATACTACTACTACTACTACTATTACTACTACTACTACTACTACTACTACTACTACTACTACTACTACTACTACTACTACTACTACTACTACTACTACTATTACTACTACTACCACTACTACTACCACCACTACTACCACTACCACTACTACCACCACTACTACCACCACCACTACTACCACTACTACTACCACTACTACTACTACCACCACTACCACTACCACTACACCACCACCACTACCACCACCACCACCACCACTACCACTACTTCTACTACTATTACTATTACTACTACTACTACTATTACCACCACCACTACTACTACTACACTACTACTACTACTACTACTACTACGGTCACGCCGAAAAAGTCACGTACGTTTAGGTAACGGGATATTTAGGTCACACACCAGTAACTAATAGAAGACTCAATTAATTCAAAATGCTTTTCCTTTGCATTCTCTTTCCAAATAGGCTATAGGCCTACTGTACACTGTATGTAGCATTAGGCCACATATTCTTATTCCGCCATGAAGTTTCAGGACAGACCTCGAAGATAATTATTTCAGGGAATAGGTATCAAATAAATTAGGCCTACTCTAGTTACTTTCTAATCCATCAATATTTAAATATGCTTTTCTTTTAACACTGATATATAGACATTAAGACGTCTGCTTCCTTGAATGCATGATACCGTCTTACGGGAATTATTTTCCCTTTGGTATCTCAAGTGTCCAACTAGTACTTGTGAATTTACGATACTGTAGAAATTCCTTTATAACAGTTACACTTTATTATCGTTTGGATTCGTTAATTTTTACCTACTATTCATCAAAGCTTTTAAAAACTGTTGTCAAATTTGTCTGTTTCTAATTAGTTAGGTAAGCTTATTGTTTTGCTTGTTCGGTTAAATTGTATTATGGTTTTGAGTTCAAAGATTTGGTTGTCTGTCTCATATAAATGTATAGGCCTATGCATTATGCTATGTATACCATGAGTTGAGTTGGAAATACATAAAATTAATTCAAAAAGCGAAACTATAGAAATTTGAATTTTGAGCAGATTTTAGTCACATTATTTCAAAATTGTTACAGCTAAAGCAATCGTTAAAATCATCTGTAGACATTACATCAAAATTAAACAGGCGTTAGCATATCGTTCCTCTGATGAGAAGCCAAATTGCATTCTAAGTTCAGACTCAGGTTAAGATTTAGAAAATGTAGACATGTAAAAGCTGCTTCACAACTCAACTAACAACTTTTATAATTAGCCATCTCACTAATGCTATTTCTGGTCATAATGACTTCGGCCTAAAGACGTCTCAAATAGCGGGACAACATTATGGTTTATTTCCAACAACAGAACATCACATCAGTTAAATACACGAGTACATCAAATTCTTATATTAAGCATTCAGTATATTACAGAAAATATATAAAGTATAATTAGTTCAATTATATAAGTCATTATAATCATTGAAAACATTACAACGTTGGAAAGTGCACTGTCGATACCAAGAGAGAACACAGTTGCCATTGGTAGGTATCTATAAGTAAAGTAATTAATTGGTTCAATACAGAAAAGAAGCTGGATAACAAAATACGTATAACTGATTAAGGCGCATTTCAATTAGTAAGCAATTTCCGCTAGAAATTGAGGGCTTTGCCACTTTTGCCTCACGTTGTCTAATTTACGAAATCTTCAGCGGTTTTCTGCCCATGATCAGAACGATCTGGTGTGAACCTTTGGCGACTTTTTCATCTGGTGAATCTGCTTTGTAAATTTCCATTAACCTGCAACGTAGCAACAGTACGTTCACAAGCCGCTGCTAAAGGATTCAGAAATATCCAAGGCTAATGAAGGCTATGGCTCAACGATATCACTATGCATGGCGAGTGCCAATGCTATAGTCAATGAACTACCTCGTCTCTTCCGCTACGTTTGTCTCCCCTTTGTGTTCTCATTCCCATTCTCACAAAGTTGTCCATGGGTTGGGTTAACCCATGGGTTGGGTTGGGTTGGGTTTAGATTTTGACAAAATTAATGGGTTTGGTGTGGTTGGGTGTTGTTAGTCAATGCCTGTTAACCGCGTTAAATATAGATTTTCTGTTTAGACCTACTCCCTTGCCAATGGCCATAGATTCCTGTATTATGTCATATGATAGTGGCGCCATGTACGTTAGCCAAGATTCCATCTTTAACAACACATTCAATAGTCTGTACATAGCGGACCACAGCAATTCAGATTGATCAAGATCACGTGGACCGATATCTGAACGCCATTTCATATGGTGGCAACAACTAGTTGGCAATAGGCATGATGGAAAGATGTTTTCACGTTGCTCGACGCTATTATTCAGTACGTTATAGGCTACACTCGAAAATGACAATGGCAAGTGATGTCGAACGTCATCTGAGATGTTGGACTTTAAAATCCATTATGGTAACACTGTAATCTTCATATCAGTCAGCTCGGCACAGTCAAAGCGTGTCTTTCCATCTGTAGGAAAGACTTCTGCAGATGCTGGATCGCTGCTGTCGGCATCTAAAGTGGCAAGCATTGAAATAGTCCGATGAGGATTACATGCAGGATTGTTGCAGTAATGACTCTAAATAAACTCTTTATGTGCTTGAATTTATGCATGTTTTTAATCGTGCGATTGTACTTTCGCCTTTTAGTCCGGTTGGGTTGGGTCAGCAGACAGGAATTTTATATGGGTTGGGTTATACTGTATGCTGGAGATGAAGAAGACGCGAAGAGATAGGCCACTGATTAAAGAGCAATCCAGTAGCTTTAACACTCAACGTATGAACATGGAATTAAACAAATTAATCGCTCTAAGCCTCTAAGGCAGCGGTTCTCAACCTTTATAGTGCCGCGACCCTTTTAATTCAATTACCCACGTTATGGCGACCCCCAACGGTTAAATTATTTTCGTTCACAATGTAAACTGATAAAAATAATAATTCTACGACAATCAAAATGTTCGAAATCGTTACTATTTAATTGTCTCCATGTCTATCATCGAATTACAATTATAGTAAAACAACTAGTACGTCGTAACTACCACCTACCACTGAGGAAATTTTGTACAATAACAAGAAAAGAGACAACCCCATATTTCTGATGGTCTCGGGCGACCTCTGGCATATCGTCATTCGACCCCCGTGGGGGTAGCGACCCACAGGTTGAGAACCGCTGCTCTACTATATTTTCTACATAATTTGTGAGTAATATTACTGTATTCTCTTGAATTATTTTAAGAAGAATTTAAGACGAATAATGAATTGCCTAATAATTAATTCACTCTTAGAACACCATTTCTAACACCAATAGGCATCATTCGAGAGTATTCAGAATCCTAACCGTAAACGACCAGGTCAATCCAAAATTATTCCAGTGATGTTAATCCTTGTCCTGGTTCTTGTCCTTAAGGACTCCTTAAGGACCAATTTGAAGTCCTTGTCCTCGTCATTGGGAGTCAGTTTTTGTCCTTATCCTCGTCCTTGGGGGCTCGGTCCTAGTCCTTATTCTAGTCCTTGCAGATCGGTCCTTGTCCTTGTCCTTGTAACTTAGTCCTTGAAAAATCCTTATAAGGACCAACTTACTTGTATACCATTTTCAATTGTACTGATAATTATGTTCCAACGTAAGAGTAGTATGTGGATTTATATTTGCATACTTGCTTTGAGTTACTCTGTATGTGTAGTCATTGTTTCTTTTATAATACTAGTTGAGGAGTTTCATTTGTAATACCAGTTGAGGAGTTGATTCTTCAGCAGAGTTCTTTGTTGCCCTGCGACGTCGGCTCCAGTTGAACGAGTGCTTTCGCAAAGCGGTTTCATAATTAGACCTCATCGTGCGCGCATGTCTGATCAGCTGCTGGAGACACTTGATTACTGTATTTGAAATGCAACATTGCTGTTGACTAGATAATGTTTTGCAACATTCCTTTTCTTTGCTTTTCTAATTTTGTGATCCGAATTGAAATTGTCTTTGGTTTTTTCTTTTTGACTTTTTTGTCTGACATAAGTGGGCCTCTTGTCCTTGATCTTTGTCCTTAGAGGTCAGCCCTTATGGTCCTTGTGCTTGGGAGGTAGGTCCTCGTCCTTGTCCTCGTCCTTGTGGGTCGGTCCTTGTCCTTATCCTCGTCCTTGGGGGGAGGGGGGTCGTCCGTGTTAGCATCACTGAATTATTTCATTCCTCCGCTCGTCAGTCCTGTTCGGTTAGTCCTGCCTTGAAGGCCTACTATCGACCGTAGGCCATAATTTCTTTGGCATCTGCAGTTCAGCCTGATGTAATCGATACTTTCTCAAACTGGTTCCGCTCATCTCTGCACAGTTTACGAATCTGTCAGAAGAAAATTTGATCCTGCGACGCTCGCGATCAAATAGTAAAGTTTCAAATACACTACGAATAAAAAATATTAAATAGGCTACTTGTCGAGAGCGATGTCAATATCGTCCGGGTGTTCGGGATGATCAGTCTTGTAACGGAAGTATGGAGGAAAGGTTTTGAACAATCCGAGCATTTCATTGCGACTGAGGTTGTGTTCAACTCTAAACGAATCGTTTCTGCAAAGAATGAGACGATAATAAATTATAACGCTGCTGAATAATATTCTGAGTGCTGAAGTATTACGAGCATTGCATGAGAGAATGAGACGGAACTAAAGAGTGCGGTTGCGAAAGAGACAAGACTTAATAGGATGACACTTAAAAGACGGTGCTAAGAGACGGATAGGGCCTATATAATATAAAAGAAGACAATCAATCAATCAATCAATCAATCAATCAATCAATCAATCAATCAATCAATCAATCAATCAATCAATCAATCAATCAATCAATCAATCAATCAATCAATCAATCAATCAATCAATCAATCAATCAATCAATCAATCAATCAATCAATCAATCAATCAATCAATCAATTAATCAATCAATCAATCAATCAATCAATCAATCAATTTATTTCAATCAATAATTAACATTATGTAATTAATTAAAAACAAGAAATTAAGACTTATTAACAGAATAATAATTATAATCAATATCAATTAATTAATTTCAATTAATTAATTAATCAATAAGACGATTAATAGACTAATCAATTGTTTCAAAATCAAGAAACAATCAATCAATCAATTTAATGGTTTCATCATTCATTCTAATTCATTCAGCCTAATTTTATTCATTATTCATTCATTCATTCAAAAATTCATTCATTCATTCATTCATTCATTCATTCATTCATTCATTCATTCATTCATTCATTCATTCATTCATTCAGGTATGAATCATTCATTCATTAAATTCATTCATTCATTCATTCAATTCATTCATTCATTCATTCATTCATTCATTCATTCATTCATTATCTTATTGACTCAATCAATCAATCAATCAATCAATCTATCAATTTGTTTTATCAATTGTGGTTAAAAACAAGAAGTTAGACTTATTAACAGAATATATTATATATATATCAATGTTTCTAAGACGACTAGACACTTAACACAACACTCCGAGTTGTTTAAATCAGAAACAGGAGGATTTAGTGGTTTTCATAAAGGCTAACTTAGCCTAATTTACTACTGAAAAAATCACGCTATGATTATTATGCTTATTCTAAAATTCGCATAGGTATGAATCAATCAGATTAAATACAAGCCCTAATTATGTGCAACAAGAACCTGTCATATCTTAGTGACTCAGAGAACAGATATCAAGATTGTTTTATCAAATGCACATTATATTATTATAGGCTTACCTGACTGCATCTTCAAAGAACAGTTTCGTGGTTGAAAATACTTCTTTGTAAGACTCGAAGGCGCTGTTAACCTGTGATGGCCAATATGGCTCGAAAATGCCTCTAAAGATCTAAGCCAAAAATCAAGATGGTCTCAGGGAAACTATTAAATATTTTCACGAGAAACTGAAAGTGGTTCCCGCTCGGCTAACAGATAGTGATTTTTGTAATAAATTATGGATCCAAGATAAAACTTATTTTAGCCGCAATTTTGAGAGTGTAAAGTTAAACACGAGTGAGAGAATTGCATTTGTAGACCTTCATCAGAAGAACGGAGAACCTGCCAACTTGGATAATTATTATATAAGATGAGACTAAAAGGCAAAACAGCAAATTCAGTTAGTGGCTTCTACCGATCTACAACTTGTAGAATGCATGGATTGCGCGAATTGACCTTTGACCTTGACTGCTGTACAAAAGGTCTCACATCACGTATCAATCACGTATTTACATTTCATATAGGCCTAGCTACCTGACGATGGAAAATATCGTTGGCATCTTCGTTTTCCAAAGTCGGCAGATTCCAAGAGAAAGTTGCTATCGCGCCTCTCGGTTTCAGCACCCGAAGACTGGCACTATAAAATGCCTTTGCGTTAAAATAGTGCAGAGCCGTTGCAGCTGTTACGAGCTCAACGCTATCTTTCTCAAAAGTTGAACCCAGATTCTCAGCTGCTAACAATTTAAACTCAACGTTATCCAGGTCAGCGCACAACCGTTTTGCTTCAGTCAACTGAGCCTCGCTGTTGTCGATTCCAATAACCGACTTGAAATGTTTGGACAACTCTCGAGTGCATTGGCCTGAGCCACATCCAACATCAACAGCCACTCCGAGTCTGTCATCTGCTTCAGATCCATTGTGGAGATAGGCGAGAATCGTATCGTAAAGTTTCTTTGGATATATCGGTCGATTAGTAGCGTAGTTCATGGCCACTGATTCCAATTCATATCCAAAGCTGTTGTCATACATTCTTCTATTAAGGGAATTCAATCAATCAATCAATCAATCAATCAATCAATCAACTAAAGATCAATAATAGGCCTACGTACTCTATGGTCTCGCAATATAAAATTCATAGTTTATCTTTGTTTACGATAACGGTTTCCGCTATGTTAAATGTAAAGAGAAAATGGCGTCAGTTCAGTTTAAGAATCCATAATTAGTTGTAGTGTCTATTTCAAAGCAAGAATTTTAAAAGTTTGTTTAAAAGTAACGATCCTCAGACTCCTAGACCTAAAATCATTGTACTAGTTTAATTAAAACAACTGAACGTATCCAATTTATGATAATAATACTTACATATAGCTCACTTCAGTCATCAAAACCTGTCGACCACTATTAACACCTCGGCCTCCTCGACCCACACGATCGTCATCTCATCTCACACTTTCGCGCTCGTTAAATCAGTCATCTCTCAAAATCTGCAACCGTGCTTTCTCATATGCCGTACCAGAACTTTGGAACTCAATTCCAGCTTTCCTCCGCAGCCTACGACACGGCCAAAGAAGAAGTTCGGAATCCTCATTTCCTCTAATTCCATTATTATCTCCTCAAGCTTTTATGTCTAGACTTAAAACCTTCCTATTTCAAAAGTCATGTCCTCCATAACAATAACAACCCGACCCGCCGCCTCATAGATACACTGACCTCTACCCGACCGACAATCCACCTCGCCTGTGGCTATTTCAAGAAAGATTAAGCGTATAAGAATAAGCAGCTTCTACTGTACTGCCAGTAGCGTGCAGAGGGGGCGGGGGCGGGCGGGTCGGTGGTCCCGGGCGTAGATTAGAGGGGGCGCAAAAATTGACTCGATGATTTTTTTGCTCGTCAACATTTTTACTACATTTTGCTACTGCTGTTGTACCATCTAAAATTTCCATTTTATACTCAAATAATAAGATCTACATTAAAAATTTTAAAATAATAAGATCTATTTATAGATTTCAACCACATGTGAAAAGCTGCTTGCTTCCGTTTCTTGACATTCAAGCGGTGTCACTCAACAAAGCGAAACTTGACAACTGTCGGAGATTGGGTACACAGCCAAAAGGTGAATTTACAAGTGGATGTCTTGTTGGGCAGGGTGCGACGCCGTGTGTACGCTGAGAGCCTCCGCAGTGGAGGACGAGGTGGTCGCTCAAACGGGGTTCTCCATGTCTTGGAAGTCGTGCTTCAGTTACACCAGTAACATCGATGTGGTATCAGTCTCTCGAGTAAGTGCTGTGATATATCCTGGCGAATAGAGTGTGAGAACGTTCCAGATTATTGCAATGTTGATTGTGTGTCGAAAGTCAGGGTGTAGCAGGCTAGCAACCGGCTGCCGAAGGTCATCGGAGAGTTACCGTCTCCAGAAGAGCTTTGGCTAGCATTCGTCTAAATGGTGGTGAGTCTTCGACTATCGGTTGCAAGTAAAGCAGGGACTTGAATCCCAAACAGCTCATATAGTAAATTTCAGTTTTTCATAAATTTTGTACTGTAGTATATATGCGTGTCTTAACCATAGAGAGTATCGTACTTAATGGACGGCTCCATAGGAGTTTTGCAAAATAATGAAATTCATGATAATATAGCCGAATTACCGAGAAGCTAATTCCACGGTACTCAACGGCAACAAACCAACTCGTCTTTTAAATATTTTTATGACTGAACTGGTCCATGATGCGCTTTCTACAAACATCGTAATGATGTAATGCTATTAATAAACAAGACCATTTACAATGTAAATTCAGTAACCTAACTATTTGTCAAGTACAGTACAATAAAAACATTCTACTTCACCAATTCCCAATCGGCGAAGAATCAGATGCGTTTCCGATGTATCCTTTCCGTAGTCTATATTGTAAATTGTCCTCGTTTCTTGAATCCAAGATTCTTTATTCGCCGCTAATCGCTCTGTCCTGTTGATCGGTAGCAAATTATATAGGCCTACCTGCTATACCAGGACCATTTGTCTCTATGTCCTTTGTTGTCGGAAAGAGATCCTCTATAAATGAAACAGATTGCATGCTGTTTCTAGCTCTACCTCGCTCCTGCTAAGAGCATATGTAAGAGCGAATTCTTTCGCTCAGCCTGTACAAGTTTGTTGCCTTAGCAGAAACCTTTACTGCAGTTTAACGAGCGATTTATTGGACAAGGCCTGCTTTAAAAAACGCACAGCATTTGCCTGTCTAGACGTCAACGTTCTACGTGCAGTGTCTCATGGGCCTAAGGTCGTTGACATTCTCTGTTTGCTAGCTAGTACTAAGTGACCGATAGCGAATACTTTGAAGGTAATTTACGTTTCGTCTCAATCAGTCGATGCTTATTTAGCATAGGAGTTAAACAGATATAATAATTATGTGAAAGGTTTGATATCCTGTTTAAGATATCCTATAATAATAATAGTAGTAGTAATAATAATAATAATAATAATAATAATAATAATAATAATAATAATTCTGGAGTTCAGTTTTTTGCCTTCAGAGCTTGGAAGTTAGCGAAAAATACCTATGTTGCGTCTTTGGAATAAGTAAAAAACTAGGCTACACTAAATTTTAGCGATTATTTTAAGGTGCAATATTTTGCGCGCGACATTTTTTGGCACAAACCGATTTATATTTGTCTTCAATATATTCGCTTTTATCGATGGTAATTTCAATAAATGGCATAGTTTGACGTTCAAAGCTCATGGAAGCATTGAGCTGCCAATACAAACCAAATGACAACCATATGCTCGTTGATCATGACTGGCTTCTGGCTTGAAGGATGCCTGTTATAGCCGTTCTCGCTATGCTTTGTTTTCTCATTCCCATTCTCACTGTTTGGCCACTGGCCAGTCATTTCTAGTCACCTTTACTTTCCTTGCTATCTTCGCCAGAATCGCCATCGCAGAATATTTGGCTTAGTTATGCTTTTCTTATTTACGCATAATTGGCATCCTTATGAAGCCATAGGAACTGTTTATTGTGCGTAAATGGGAGATGAAGAAGACGAGAGGAGATAGACCACTGATTAAAGCATTCCAGTAGCTATAGCAGTCAACGTAGGAACATGGGACCTTCTGAATATCGAGCAATCACTGAACATGTATTGAAAAGTAACGCTTGCACCTCTATTTGTCAGCAGTGGCTCGTGACTTTTGTCAGCTGACGAGCAAAAAAAAAAAGGTCCTGAGCACGGTTTCAGTTAGAGTTTGCACCTAACCCTAGCTAACCCTAGCTTAGACCCCTCTTTGGGACCCCAGCCAGGGGGCCCGGGGCAGTCAACAAAGAAACTGTTTGTCAATTGCAATGCTAGAAACAACAATGAAAATCTCTTACTTCGATTATATATATTATCTAGACCATCAAAAAGATCACTTGTGAACCTTGAGCAATGATTCCATCTACTATATTTTCTACATAATCTGAACAAATCAGCATTAATATTACTATATTCTCTTGAATTAATGGACCTATACTACGCTGTACATTCTGTTGAATCATTTTAAGAAGAATTTAAGACGATTATTATTATTATTATTATTATTACGAACATTTATAAAGCGCAATTTCGCAGTGCAGCAAATGCGCTGAATATTGTAAATCTAACTGAATGATAAAAATTATAAGAGATTCGCCTCATTTCTTGTGCAGTATGTTTCTCACCAAATACCGCCGATACAATTTGCTCTGTAGTCTTCCAGTACCAGTCGTATCTCTTCAGAGAAAGTCTGAAAGGACAACTTTCTCGCTCGTACTAATATCTATCTCCACAAATATGAAACGAAAGGAATGCTCACTTAGTTACGAGAACCTGATTTGACTATTAACCCCTTAACCGTGTATTTAACTGTAACTCAATGTAAAATGGACGGATATATCGGGGATCCCCAGTTAAGAAGTTAAGAAAACATCATATTGCATTCCGCTTGCATTGTATACGAGTAATTTGCATCAATGATTTGTTACTATGAATCATTTTCTTATGTATGTAGGGCCTATTTATGTATACTGGACTATTTATATAGCGCCGTAAGCATAGCGGAGCCAAAGACAACGGCGCTTTACAAGAGGTATGACTCCCGAACTAGATGAATATCAGCCCGTTTTAAAAATTTTCCGAGTGATTTGTTTAAGAAGTACCATAACACATTCACAAAAATTCGATTTAATTACTATCTTAACATCTGCTTATTTGGATTTAGATCATTGAAGGCATTTTACAAGAGTTTTGCCAAGAAAGCAAAAATCGTGTCATCCCCGATGACGAAGAATTGTTCCCAGTCATGAAGACATTCTTTGTCGACGCAGTCAGGCAAGCGTAGAAGGCGCTTTAGTCTACTACAACAATATCTCGAGGGGTGCATTTTTCGTCACAATTTAAGACAGATTGGCTATGTATGTTGAATATTATAAAAGTCAATTGCTGTCTATTATTGTCTATGCATTAGCCAACGATTTGTCAAATCGGTTTCATCAACACCGTTTTCTAAGGTTTTTAGAAATACCGTCGTGCTAATTTTCAGAGATGATTCGTTGAAAATTGAATACAATTTCAGTCTCAACGAAATGTTCGGATACATCAAATCGTATCCTGAATACTACTTTTACAAGGCACATCGTACTCAACACCCGGATGATGTTGACATTGTTCTCAAAAAGTAATTGACAATTTCCTATTTGACGCTTTATTATTTTATCCTATTCGTCGCAGAATCAAAGTTCAGAATCAACGACACGGGTTTTAAGGTCGACTCAGCCTTAATCGCTTGTAACATCAAATGAGTAGCAATGGCAGTATAACCTAGGTTCGGCGGAAGAGACTGGCCACCGTCCGCCGATGGTTTGTTGGCTACAAAACACGGGGATTTGTGAGCCTACGGGTGAAAACCTTTACTCTTTTTCTACTTTTATTTCGCAGATGTATTGAGGTTTGCAGGTTTGAGTATTGGCATGCAAATGACAAAGCATACAGACACCAGGCGACCGAAAAAACAAAAGATAACCCAGCGTTCGGACCTTGCGAATTATTAACCTCTTAACTGGGAATCCCGGATATATCTGTCCATTTTACATTGAGTTACAGTTAAATACACGGTTAAGGGGTTAACAGAGAGATGGAAGAATTCGTTATCTATCTGAAATTCGTCTCAAAATAATTCAAGATGATCCAATGAAACCAATTCCTGACTTCTCATATTAAGCAGAAGAAAGGAAATCGTGGTTTACGGTCGACAAATGATCCCTGTGATAGCTTGCGTAATTGAGACGAGTGAATCATCAGTCTTGCTTCAGCAGTGGCGATTCACACAGGGGGCACGGGAGGCCCGTGCCCCCATTGAGTGCCTGGCCCACCAGTGGCCCCTGTTGGGACCCTATACTTAATACTACATACCTAACAACAAATGGTTGGCCCCCATGACTAGAAGTTGCCACCCCAACGCCCCCCCCCACTTGCCAAATCCTGGAGCTGCCACTGTGATTCAGACACTGTAAATGAAATAAAAGATGGATACCCCATAGGTGGCGGCTCCACATGGGGGCCCAGGAGGCCCATGTCCTTTATTGAATGCCTGCCCTCAGTGGCCCCTGTGAAATTGCTAACTATTACATACCTATCAACAAATAATTGACCTCCGTGCTTAGAAGTTGCCACCTCAACGTAAGAATAAAGTTTTCTCTCGTTTTAGCGTTAATTCTCGCAGAAATAAACGAAAATGAGCGTTTGCTTTTTGTACAAAGTACTGTGACTATTAATTTTAGTTCACGTAGCCATCAACGAACCGAAGCACTGACCCGACATCATGCCCATGTCCTCTGAGACAGCACGCTTCCACGAAGGATAAGAACGACCAGATGACAGACCGACACGAAGGCGAACTACGCCACCGAACACATAAGCCTAGCCTTGATTTGACTATTAGCAAAATAGCAAATTTCCATCCATAATCTATTACAATGAATCCTCTTCTTCATATCTGTTTTTAATTTTTCTCCATAGCCAGGAGATTTCCACAAGGGGGTGGTGGTTCTGGTCGTGACCAACTTAGAAAAAATCTTGACAAGCAAGAAAAAGGTCATCGTTATTTTTCTCCTCTAAACATGCAGACAAGCAAAAAGGTCCTCAAGGAGAGGGTGTTTCAATCCCAAAACCGCACCACAAAATTAAAAAATGCATGTAAACACGTTACAAATTTTTTCCTTTGCTGGCCAAGAGGGTCTAACCTCAACCCCTCTTGTCTACGCCACTGCTCCAAATTATATAATGTTTTATTTTAATGTAGATCTTTCGAGGCATTTTCGAACGTTATTGGCATTTAGGTGCATATCGCACTTTCGATGGATACAGAGAAGAGTTCTCAGCATAGTTGTGACGTTCAAGTGTTTTGAACTTTATTATTGTTTGAACTTTTTGAACTTTATTGATATGCCTTTAAAGTTCATAAAGTTCAATTCGAATTATCACTGCAAAAAGTCGGGTCGTGTGAAAGAAACTGGTCAGCATTTGGCTTTATACATACAAAAATTATTATCTCATTGGCTGAAGAAATGAAGTTGCCATCATATTTCATGTTGTTTCTTGCGTTCGTTCGCTTAAATTCAAACGCAGTGAATCTAAATGCTGTTTTTAAGAAAGCCTGTGATAAAAAGTATCTGGCAATCGAACGGAAGGTTTTGTAAAAAAAATTTCAAAGCAATCGGTCAAGAACTTTCGAAGATTAGTCATTATGTACAAAAATACAAAACGTTTTTATTTATATAGATAAGATATCAGTAATCGATGGAAAAAGATTATCAACGGAGAAAGATAAATGGGGAAGTTTCGTGTCTAGCTATTGCCGGTAATCAGGGCCGTCGAGAGAAATTCCGGGCCCCGGAACAAAAAAATGTGCGGGCCCTTAAGAAAAATTTATCAAGTCTCCGAAAAACCTGACAAGCAAAAAACGTTATCAACTCTCCAAAAACAGTCTGACAAGCACAAAACCCTCATCGCCACCGGATCTGGGCCCCTGAAAACTCCACGGGCCCCGGTACAATGTACCGGCTGCACCACTCTCCTCAGGCCTGCCGCTAATGGGCTGTAAGAAAGCAACTATGATGGTGGTGATGATGATGATGATGATGATGGTGATGATGATGACGATTAATAAGACAACAAACATGAACGTTACTAGCAGATTGTACAGACTGAACGTCGTGACTCGGCACACATTCACTCTTCTGTAAGCCCTAACCCCAGCGAGGCATATTAAAAACGGTATGAACCTTGGCTCAATGAGCATGTAGGTGACTCTTGATCCGACAACAAAGAAGACAGAGGCAAATGGTCATGAGATAGCAACTAAATACGTTGCTGCCGATCAGCAAAACAGAGCGATTAGCGGTGGATAAGGAATCTTGGATCCAAGGTACGAGAACAATTTACAGACTACAGAAATAAAAGATTCATCGAAAGCACGCCGATAAGGAATTGGAGAAGTAGACCGTTCTTCGTTATATCTAATAGACAGTTACAGTAGCTAGCAGAATTTTTTTATATACAATAATTGTTGGCATGCTTTCTTTATTGAGTGCACTATTCAGTATTCAACCATCCGGTGACGTAAAGGCAATGTGAACACAATGAATTTTAGAGCAGAAGCATGCAGTTCTACATGCAATGAACGTTCATGTTCTCAATTGCCATACATTTAAATTTATGTTTTTCTTTCAAGGCGCAAATTTGAATCAAAGAGAGATACAGGGTGGTCCAATAAAAACCGAACAGTGGCAGTTTTCTTCATATAATGTCTAACAATTAAATCTTTAATGCCATTTTCTTACTTATTTATACATTTTCTCCATCTACTGACGTCATTAGTGACTTCATCATTCTTTATCATAGTTTATTGGCAAAAATTCATTTATTTATAACAAATTATGGAATATCTGCGACGCGAGAGCACTTCGTTCATTGAACCTGACATGTGGCCCCTAAAACAGCCAGGACTTAAATCTAGTCGACTACGCTGTTTGGGGCGCCCTTCACTGCAGTGGATAAGCTGAAATAAGCAATCGTCATAGAGTGGAGCAAACTGTCACAGCGTTTCATTGACCGCCCAATTGGTCAACGGCGGCGTCGGCCTGGATGCGTTGTCCAGCAGCAAGAAGGACACATTGAACATTTTATGTGAAGAAATCCATCCATGTACTGTTACAGTAAAAATAATTGTTGCGTTTTGTGAATTTTAATGGTTATCTTTGAATTAGTATGATTAAAGTATTATCAATTTATCGTTGTGCGGTTTGTATTGGGCCATCCTGTAAATGTCAGACTATCGCGTACACAATGCAAAGATGGAGTCGAGGCTGACGAGTGTAAATTTTTTTAAAATGCCCTCTCGTTTATTTAGTTCTATTGTTGAAGTCGGGTCTGTGAGCTCATACAACGAAGGCCCTATATCATCGTACAGTAGCAAATAGAACCCAAAATACGCCACTCACTCTTGGCGAAGTTGAGTGAAAGCACAAGCCATTACTTGTCCAAAAATTGAACGCTTGAGCAATTGGTTTTGACTGTGAAAAGAAACGTCTCAACTGGGTCCAGCCTTTGTGATCGAAATATAGTATTTGGACCTATACAGTATGTCTAACTTGGCATGCTTTTCAAATAAGATACAGGCAGGCCTGAGGAGAGGGGGTGCAGCCGGTACATTGTACCGAGGTCCATGGAGTTTTCAGGGGCCCAGATCCGGTGACGATAAGGTTTTTTGCATGTCAGGGTGTTTTTTAAGAATTGACAAGGTTTTTTGCTTGTTAGGCTGTTTTTGGAGAGTTGACAACGTGTTTTTGCTTGTCAGGTTTTTCGGAGACTTGATAAATTTTTCTTAAGGGCCCACAAATTTTGTTGTTCCGGGGCCCGGAGTTTCTCTCGGCGGCCCTGGATACAGGCGTTACGTGATCGCTTACTTCTAGACAAGATGTTGCTGCTCAGTTTTATTAAGGAAAATAACTCTTGCCTAATGTACGGCTCAGCACACTGCGGTAACGGTTTCTGCTAAAGCAAGAAACCTGAAAGCATAGTTTTGAAGTTCGAATTTTTTAAAGTTCGTAAAAGTTCAATAACGTTCAAGAAAATATTTTCAATTTAGTCTTCGTCATATGACTCAGTCTCAGTCTCTTTAGACCAATCGACATATTCATCGGCATAGCAGATGTTTTCAATCTTATCCACCAGTCGTAAGTTACAATGCACGTTGGCAATCTTCTCAACTGTCATACATGCGAGTATGTTGCGTTTTTGTACGTATAAATTCAAACGCTGACCAATTTCTCTCACACGACCCGGCTTTGCAGTGAAAATTAGAATTGAACTTTATGACCTTTAAAGGCTTATCAATAAAGTTAAAAAACTTCAGACAATAATAAAGTTCAAAGCGCTTGAACGCCACAACTATGCCTGAAAGCAAAATTTCGACTTGGCGGACAGCGAGAGTAATCTCTCATACTCAGTGATACTTAGTGATCGTGCTTTCTCAGTGGCCGCCCCAATCTCTGGAACTCATTGCTTCAGCCTCATTTGCGAACTGCACTTTTACTATCAACTTTTAGAGCAATATTTAGCTCCCATCTTTTTGACTTGGCTTATCCACCTTAGACTGTCACCTGGTGTCCGGTCAGATATCATGGATTTGACCTGGATCTTTAATGATTATGATTTGGTATTATCGACTGGTGCTTCTTTGCATTATGAAATGGCGCTATAGAAATTTAGGTTGATCCTTGCCTTTATGCGTTCTGTCGATCACGACACTACAGCGTTAATGTTTTCATTTGTAGTCATTTCCCCTCAATAGAAGATTAGAAGAATGTCAGACAACAGTTTTGGGTATGAATTGGAATCAGTGGCCAACAACTACATAAAGTATCGACCGATATATCCAAAGAAACTTTACGATACGATCCTCACGTATCTACACAGCGGATCTGAAGCAGATGACAGACGCGGAGTCGCTGTTGATGTTGGATGTGGCTCAGGCCAATGCACCAGAGAACTGTGTCAGAATTTCAAATCGGTTATTGGAATCGACAACAGCGAGGCTCAGTTGACTGAAGCAAAACAGTTCTGCGCTGACCTTGATAACGTTCAGTTTAAATTGTTAGCAGCTGAGAAACTGAGTTCTGCTTTTGAGGAACGTAGTGTAGATCTCATAACGGTTGGAACGGCTCTGCACTGGTTTGACTTGAAAGCGTTTTATAGCGCCAGTCTTCAGGTGCTGAAGCCAAGAGGTGCGTTAGCAGCACTCAGTGTGTCTATTCCGACTTTGAACAACAAAGAAGCCAATGCTATTTTTCATCATCAGGTAGCTACATGCATTTTAAAAGTCAAATGAATGACAAGGGATGTGCGACCTTACGTTCATCGGTCATTGTTGATTCAAGCATAGCTTTATCTTGTGCTGGCTAAAACATCTAAGGAAATTTGTTCATTTCAAAGTTTTCAAAAATTTCGAAAATTTTTGTCTTTGTTTTGAATTCATGATTACTTATTTAAATCAGCTCCAGGCTCCATGAATGACCTTTACACATGATACGCACCTTTTTAGGCCCGGTAAGCAATTTTCTGTGAAGTTGTGTAGATATATCAGTTAATACTTTTTTCGTTTTTAGGTTTAGCGCGCACCCTTTGTTTATCGCCGGGCCCGGATATTAAAGTACCTCTGTCCTCCCTCTCGTCGGCCCTGGCCTTTGAGACCCATTGTCCAAATTGTCAGTCTCCTTAGTTTTTTTCTGAGAAAGTTCTACAGCGGTAAATAAATTTCTCTCTCGTTTAAAAATTAATCCTGGCAGAAATACAACCAAAATGAGTGTTAGCATTATACAAAAACTGTAGACCCTTACTGTTAATTAATTAGTTGGTGTAGCCAGCAAAGAACCGAAGCGTTCACCCGAAATCATGTCCATGTCCTCTGAGAACAGCACGCTTCCACGAAGGATCAGAAAGACCAGATGACTGACCGACATGAAGGCGAATTACGCCATCGAAAACATAGACCTAACCTTCATTTGGCTATTGGCAAAAATAGCAAATTTCCAGCCATAATCTATTACAGTGGATCTTTTTCTTCACATCTTTTTTACTTTCTCACCAAATTATATAATGTTGTATTTAAATGTACCGTAGGTCTGGCGAGGCATTTTCGAACGATATTGGCAATCAGAGGTCTTTCACCTATTCGACGATGAATACAAAGAATTGTTCTCAGTAATGAAACTGTACTTTGACGACACAGTCAGGCAAGTTTTACAATTTGTATTTAATCCAACAATCTTGATATGTACACATTTTGTCACTTACATGTGCTTATGAATTTAAAACACACAGGGCTTATAGATATCGCATTTTATAACATTTTCATTCCTGTTTGTTCGCTCTGAAGCGCAAATCAGCAAATAAAGTTTCAGGCATAGAATGCTGGCGCTTTGTCAATACGGTTTTTACAGACAGTTACTTCGTATTTCGTTACAGAGACGATTCTTTCAAAATTGAATACAATTTCAGCGTCAATGAAATTTTCGGATTGTTCAAATCACTTCCTCAATAGGCCTACCACTATTACAAGAAGGATCACCCTGAACACCCGGACGATGTAGACATCGCTCTCAAAAAGTAATTAGTAGCTTTTCATTCGTAGTGTATTTGAGTCTTCAATATTTAATTGTAATCATAGTAGAAAAAGAGTTTTAGCTTGCAATTGATTTATAAGTTATGTATATTTTAGTTGTACAGTTTGAGAGAATGCAAATTATGCCTGGCGGAACTGTATTTGGAAAAGCATGGAATACCTCGACATTCAATATCAATTTAAATTTAATCACATTGTTCGAAGGAAAAATGAATCATGTCTTAAGGTCGACAAATGATCTCTGTGATAAACTGAATCACCAGCCTTGTTTCCAACACTGGTAATGAACATTATGCATAGATGCCCCAAGACCAATCTCAATTGGATATACTTTATCCTAATTTGCTTTCGTTCTGAATATTAATAGATGCTGATTTAGAGTTTTGTGCTACTATGTTACAGATTAATGGAGATATACAAAGCAAATTCGAGAGATGAAAAGGTTGCCAGAGGCTGGAGCCCGCTATTCCTGCTCCTCGGCCGAAAACCGTCGAAGGTTTCGCAGATTGTACGGCAGGAAGCGAAAATGATTGAACCCGAGCTTCTATGAAAAATGTCTGCGTATTGAAGATGCGTACCGTTCAGCCATTCAAATATATTACTAAATCTGTTTTTATCCTTCATTTAAACAAGGAATTTAATTCTTGATTTAACCAATGAATTTTGTTAGTTGCGTAATGGTTTTTCACGTTTCCTATTTTTAGCCCGCAATGCAGCCTTAGATTGTAATTTTATCCTCGTATATATCCATGAATGCATTTGAATCTCATGTCTACAGATACTATCAACGATTTAATTTCTTTACTACTTTGAAATGAAACATCAATTTGAAAACGGTTCTCTATGGCAGTGATTGCTCATATGATGCGTTCCAAATTGCGTGTTATTCTACTTAGACACATAGAAAGACCTAGAATGTGACTAATCTTAACCAAAAACCGAGACAAAACAGAGAACGTTCGTCTAGTTCTAAATATAGGATAATTGTAAGCCATTTATTATAATATTAAAATGAGACAAGCCAGTAGAGTAGATTTTTCTTAAAGAGTTAATAGAAGGCTGATGGGCAATTAAGAACGAGGTCCGTGATAAGCTCTGCTAGTCTTTTTTCAAGAGCAGTGTTAAATTTCTATCTTCAAGGAATATCTTGAATCCTGCGGCTGAACAATTATTTCGAAAATTATTCTCTATCGTGGCCTGAAGACATGAACTCGTTATATTTCAATGAGAAAATGAAAAGACTGATTTCAAATTGCTCCATTGTTCTTTTTCTTCCCATAGTCCCTTCAGCAAGTACACCTGACAGGCTGGACTTATTTAAATCTGATTTAAATCTTTCGCTAATAGGCCTAAAAGAAGCCAATCAGAAGCTCTCTGACTTATATTTCTAATCAATGATAGCACTCACAGGTTTAGCGTATTTCTAAGTTTAACTGAATAACTTTGATTGCAATGATGACTTTTCTCTAGATTAGTCCAAAAGAAACGACAGTCATTTTGATACGTGCTGTTGTTACTGATCAATGCACAGTTTAAGCAGTAGGCCTATAGACCACAGCATAAGCGCAAATAGAATCGAATTTTATCGCTCGAGAAAACATATATAAAATTCGTAAAGGTAGATCTAAGGATAGTAGATAACATTGGGACTAACTCTACTCGGGTATTTGATGACAATCATATCTGGACAGTGCTTATTCTAGGCCTTTTCTGGGGAATTTCCCCCAAAAGTTTGAAATTTCCCCCAAATTTTTTTGATATTTTGGCTTGGGGTGAAATTCCCCCAAACAAGTTTGAAAGTTTGGCGTTTTTTACGAAGGGGTTTTGAATTTTGGAGAGGAAACAATATAAGGGCGAGATTTTTTGCTTGTCTTGGTACAGTATTTGGACAGAAGGATTTGGACAGAGGAAAAAATATAAGGATGACCCTTTTGCTTATCAGGCTATTTGGAGAGAGGAAAAATATAAAGATGACTTTCCCCCCACCCAAACATTTTAAACTCCCTCCAATGTCCAGGTGGCTAGAAAAACACTGATGTCTGCCCAATTTATAACCTGAGTTCAAGACTTTATATAAAAAGAAATTCGATAAAAATGTTCGTGTCAATACCTGATTCTGAAAGAGAAGCTCAATTAATTCATATTGCTATAAACATAGATTATAACAAGATTCATTTGCCGAATTTCACTCCTAACTAAAGCCCCTCGAATTACTGTAAGTCTAAATTGCCAACTGACAAGGGAAATTCATTCTATTCAATTATTTTTAGACAATTTTCTTACTTTCTTACTGCAATAAACCGGAAAATTTCCCACTCAAAATTATGCTCGTAATTTTAAGTCGTTAGATAGGCTATGGTCGTTACCTTAGTTTTTTTTCTTATTGATTTTTAATCAAAATCTCTTGCTGGTAAGTTGCTGCTATTGTTTATTTTGTCTGTTAGTTTTACAGTCCATCCTCTGTCTCTGCATAGCATCTATATAATCTCTGCATATCGGAGGCTATTTAGCAGTTTACGGCTTACCCACACTCCTGCGTTACTGTCCTTTAGTGCTATTTGTGCTAATGCTTCTCGCAGCAATATGAATAGATATGGCGATAAGTTGCATCTCTGTCTGACACCAACTAGTATGTTAAACCACCACGCCAGTTCACCGTCTAACCTCACAGCTCTTTCACGCATGTTGCATAAGTCTTCCAGCAATTGTACGAGCTAGTCAGGTATTTCATAGTGTCTTAACACCTACCACATCTGGCCCCACTTGCGGTTCCACCATGTTGATGACTGGGGATGCATCCCCCACCGTGGTTCCGTGTCTTTTTCAACCTATTTTCCTGTGAGTTTTTTTAAAAAAAGGTTAAAAATACTGCGTATGATCTTTTCTTTGCTTGTCGGCTTTTTTGGCAAGGTTTATTAATATTAGTTAGTGAGAAAAGCACTAACAATGGCCTTTTCTCTCTCTTTTCTTTTTTCTTCCTTACTTTGC
The DNA here is from genome assembly GCA_018105865.1 of Metaphire vulgaris. Lineage (NCBI taxonomy): Eukaryota > Metazoa > Annelida > Clitellata > Crassiclitellata > Megascolecidae > Metaphire > Metaphire vulgaris. The sequence continues at coordinate 4,605,356 of CM030854.1, forward strand.
ATCCACCTCCAACTTCCTATAAACATTTTTCATCCTCCACCAAGAATTACTGGAACCGCCACTGACAGACCCTTTAGCCACTCACTGTCAAAGGCTTGTTTATAATCTATGAAGTTGTTGTATAATGTTCTGTTTTGTCACAGAATTTCTCCGCTAGTTGTCTTACCACAATTGATCTATCGTCTGATCTGAATCCAGCCTGTTCTGCGACAGTTATTTATTCTACATACTTCTTGAGCCTCTTTTGCATAACTCCTGTGTATATCTTCTCATGTATGCCTAAACTCAGCAGGCTAATGGCACGATAACTGTTTCATTCGGTTTTATCGCTTTTCTTGACACCGGAATTATTATTGCCTTCCCTCCGTCTTTTTGGCACTTTTTTCTGTGCATATTTTGTTACATAATGTATGCAGTATATTTATTTATGTCTCTCCTCTGACCTTGAACATTTCTGCTGTTGTAATTATTGGCGCTTTATTTCCTTTTGGATTTATTATTTTTACTTTTAATATCATGAAATTTTCTATATTTTCTCTTCTTTTGCGCAACGGTGGATAGGTTTATTTGACGGTGGCCCAGACTCGCCATGTCACAGCTCTGTCATTGGATTCTTGTGATATTTAATCTCCTTGATGGTTTCACCCACCAATCAGTCACGCCCTGATAAAGTCTGCAGCTGTTTGTCCGCGACCGACTATTATTCAGGATTTTTTCGCTCGCTTATTTCGCAGCTGTCCATCATGTCTGAAGGACGTTCCACTATCCACCACCTGTCTGTGGACGCGCGGGTTGCAGTTACAGCTTCTGCGCCCTCCAAACTATAGTTAATTTTAAAACGAAAGCGAAAGTTAGAACTAGTCCTATACAGAAAAGACGAATGTAAGATATTTGATAGGTGAAAACTGCAAAAGCAAATCAAAACACAGGCAATATAAAGATAAAATTTACTTCTATTTCATTAGAAGGGCGCTTCTGATTTAAATTGCAGCGAGCGCAGTTATTGTGTACATAGTTTACGAAATTACAGTATGAGCCATAATTGCATAGGCTATTTTAGGAGAGGCTGAGCGCCTAAGAATAAGAAGATACTGTTGTGCTGATAATCGAGGCGCTATAGAAATCTACGAGATTTTGCTTAGGTATACTTACTTACTTAGCTTGTATCATAGGTACACCGAGATTAAGTTCTAACATCTATCAGGTAAAACCTGTTGCATAAAAATCGATAGGCTATAAATAGAGGAAAGTTTCTTGACTAATTCATTCTATTCCACAAATTTTATCTAAAATTTCCATTACGTGTTGAAATAAATTTATCCTGCTTCAAACTATATTTAATATAAAAAACGAAAGTGAAGAAGGGTATACTGAACTAAGTAGATATTTAAGATATATCGTAGTTGAAAACTGCAAAACAATTCAAAACACAGACAATATGAAGGTAATATTTACTTCTATTTTGTCAGAAGAGCATTTCTGAGAGCAAACGCAATGTTTCATGCATATTTTCAAGCGCGACATTTGCATGATTTCATCCAATAGTACAGTACCATTGTTCGAATTGCATTGTGTCTAGAGTAAACCCTGCCCGGTGTTCATCAGAAACCAATTCGGCTTACTGACTGAAAAAATTAACTGAATATCTGATGCGGGTTTTAATGGGTACCGTTAATTTGTTATTGGAATCGAGCCGATGCATTTTATTATCATGTTGTTTCTTGAGTTCGTTCGCTTAAATTCAAGCGCAGTGAATCTAAATGTCTTTAAGAAAGCCTGTGATAAAAGTATCTGGTAATCGAACGGAAGGTTTTAAAAAATTTCAAAGCAATCGGTCAAGAACTTTTGAAGATTAGTCATTATGTAGCCTACACAGAAACATAAAATTTTTATTAATATAGGTAAAATATCAGTAATCGATGGAAAGAGATTATCAACGGAGAAAGATAACTGGGGAAGTTTCGTGTCTAGCTATAGCCGCTAATGGGCTGTAAGAAAGCAACTATGATGATGGTGGTGATGATGATTAATAAGGCAACAAACGTGAACGTTACTTGCAGATTGTACAGACTGAACGTCGTGACTCAGCGCACATTCACTCTTTTGTAAGCCATAACCCGAGCGAGGCATATTAGAAACAGCTTGGACTTTGGTTCAATGAGCATATAGGTGACTCTTGATCTGGCACCAAAGAACATAGGGGCAAATGGTCATGTGATAGCAGCTAGATAAGTTGCTACCGATCAGCAAAACAGAGCGATTAGCGGCGAATAAAAAATCTTTGATCCAAGGTACAAGAACAATTTACAGACTACAGAAAAAGAAAAGATTCATCGAAAGCACGCTGATAAGGAATTGGAGATCTAAACCGTTCTTCGTTATATCTAATAGATAGTTAGGTAGCAGAATTTTTTTAAAGTCATCTTGCACATTAGTTGTATATCAGTATGACATCAAGTTAAGTGTTGAGACATACATTTGGGGTGAAAATTTATAAAGGTATGGAAAAGTCTTTCATGTCTTAGCTATGGCTTCTGATAGCATAAAGATGGTCTTTGTAGATGGTCTTCTGAATTCTTTATTGGTATTTTGATTAGAAACAAGGAGAAGTATAACTAGTGCTGTGAAATTGCATTGCTCGTATTGCAAACATCCAAACGTGGTTGGTTTATATACCGCCCATGGAGCAGGTAGCGCCTTGCGACAGTTCACAGGCTAACTGTTCAATCTTATTTGAAAAATAACGTGTAGGGTTCTGTCGTCTGCCGAATTCGACAAATTTTCAAACTACAATAAAAATTGTCTTTCCTTGACTTTTTCAAGTTCTACTTTTCATCTTCAGAATTTTCTACAACAAGAGGTTCCTGGTGTCCGTCGCACTGGTGCCTGGCCGCATCATCATGCTCAGTCTCGTTCGTCTCCTGGAAACCAAGGCCTTTGTGGCGACGTGCTGCACCAGAAATAACAAGGCCCATGCCCTGATGGTACTGTTTCTAATTCTCCTCTGATAATTCTTCATTTCGATGATGAGGATCTAGACATCTGCATGAGTTCTTTTAATCTCTCATACGCAGACCCTTCTTGGTGATTGTGCTTTCTCAGTGGCCGCCCCAAACTCTGAAACTCATTGCTTCAGCCTTATGTGCGAACTGCACTTTCATTATCAACTTTTAGAGCAAGATTAAAACCCATCTTCTTGACCTGGCTGAGACACTCTAGGATGTGACCTGGTTGTCCCGGTCAGATATCATGGATTTGACCTGGATCTTTAATGATTATGATTTGGTGTGTCATCGGCCGATGCTCCTGTGCATCACGAAATGGCCCTATAGAAGTCTAGGTTTATTTGGTGCCCTACTGTTGGCTCTTGCCTTATACGTTCTGTCGATCACGACACCACAACGCTAATGTTTTCATTTGTAGTCATTTCCCCTCAATAGAAGAATGTGTGACAACAGCTTTGGATTTGAATTGGAATCAGTGGCCAACAACTACATAAAGTATCGACCGATATATCCAAAGAAACTTTACGATACGATTTTTGCGTATCTCAACAATGGATCTGAAGCAGGCGACAGACGCGGAGTGGTTGTTGATGTTGGATGTGGCTCAGGCCAATGCACCAGAGAACTGGGTCAGCATTTCAAGTCGGTTATTGGAATCGACAACAGCGAGGCTCAATTGTCTGAAGCAAAGCAATTCTGCGCTGACCTGGATAACGTTCAGTTTAAATTGTTAGCAGCTGAGAAGCTGAGTTCTGCTTTTGAGGAACGTAGTGTAGATCTAATAACGGTTGGAACGGCTCTGCACTGGTTTGACTTGAAAGCGTTTTATAGCGCCAGTCTTCAGGTGCTGAAGCCGAGAGGTGCGTTAGCAGCACTCAGTTACACGATTCCGATTTTGGACAACAAAGAAGCCAATGTTATTTTTCATCATCAGGTATCTACATGAATTTTAAAAGTCAAATGAATGATGAGGCATGTGCGACCTTCCGTGCATCGGTCATTGTTAATTCAAGCATAGCTTTATTATTATTATTATTATTATTATTATTATTATTATTATTATTATTATTATTATTATTCCAGGACAATTTATATAGCGCTGTACGCATGGTTTAAAATCCAAAATTAAAAGCTCTTTGACAACGCTTACATGTCAATGAAGTGACCTGCATTATGATTTGGTGTGTGTGAAGGTGGCGATGTTAAAATCCACTGTGATGATGGAAAGAACTGTGCTGCCGTGAAAAAGTCCGGTGCAGAGTCCTTTAGAAGCAGTTCTTAAAAGAATCGGTGGCCCCATTGACATGCCAACGAGGACCGGAAGATGATGTAAGAGTCTGCGAGTTGGTAGTAGGAGTTATTCACGCAGATGTAACCATCGGTGAGTTCCTAAAGAAGCGGTCTTCCGCAAGAAGATAGTTCCGTCGTCGAAATCGGCAAAACCGACGAAGATGGAAAATCCGACGACGTCCAGAATGTTTTAGGCTGACAGCTTCCAGTTTGTATTGTATCAAGCATATTGACTTATCAGTGACAGTCGAGTATTCTAGCAATGAACTGTAGTTTTAATTATAATTGTAGGCAGAATTTATCGTTATTCCATATACACACCACTGTATTGGCATATCCATTTGGATGATAAGTTCGTAATGTTTTATGATTGCTACCTTTACATTATTGAATGTTAAGTTTGCTGAACAGTCATTTTTACTAAATATTACCGTCTGTATGTAGGGCCTACTTGTGTATTTTTGAGACATTATTTTAAATTTGTACGTTATTATTATTATTATTATTATTATTATTATTATTATTATTATTATTATTATTATTATTATTATTATTATTATTATTATTATTATTCCAGAATAATTTATATAGTGCTGTACGCATGGTTTAAAATCCAAAATCAAAAGCGGGTGAATTCATTCCCTCGGAATTGGCCTCTAAGAGAATTTTCCCTAATTTTTCTCTAAAACTTAGAATGAGGGATTCGTTCACACACTAACATATATTCGAGTGAATGAATTCCCTCAATGAATACGGATTAATTTGAATAATTCCCTCACTTTGTGTTTGAGTGAATTCATTCACTCAAAGTTGTATTCCCTCAAAGTGAGGGAATATTCTGTACAGCTATAGGAGACGGATTATTCCCTCACACATTCTGTTACCGGTAACGGATTATTTTTTTGAGTGCAGTAAACCGCAAATCCGCCGAATTTTCACGCGGCAGCCTCTAAAAATGACTGACATTGGCGCACATTCGACGGAAAGCGACCGACTTGAACTTCCAGACGGACGTGGAAGGTAGTGGACGGCACGAGACACGTCGGAAACTGAAGAGCGGAACGCAGTCCTCACATAGACGGAGACTCCAACGACGTCCAGAACGCAGTCGATCACCGCCGCCTAGCGCTACAACAGTAGCCAACATGGCGGCGTCCAGCCCGCTGCGGTGAGACAGACTGGATACTTCCAGAACGACGCGAAACAGAAGAGGGCGGATAAAACTCCTCAGCAAGCCGACGAACGAGAAGCACTCCTCATGCCCGGGGCAAAATTCACGGACAGAGCGTCAGCAAATGCCGAGAAACGACGGCGAAACGAGGCACACGCAACATGTGCTGGCTGCCATAGATAGGCGCCACCATAGAATCTTGTGCTTATCTTGTGCTGGCTAAAACATCTAAGAAATTTGTTCATTTGAAAGTTTTCGAAAATTTCGAAATTTTTTTCTTTGTTTTGAAATCATGATTACTTATTTAAATCATCTCCAGGGTCAATGTATGGCCTTTACACATGATACGCAAGTTTTTGAAACTGTAGGCCTCGTAAGCAATTTTCTGTGAAGTTGTGTAGATATATCAGCTAATTAATACTTTTTCTTTTTTATGTTTAGCGCGGACCTTTTGTTTATAGCCGGGCCCGGGTAATAATGTACCACGTGTCTCCCCCTCTCGTCGACCTTGGCCTTTGAGACCCATTGTCCAAATTGCCAGTGTCATTTTTCTGAGAAAGTTCTACAGCGATGAATAATTTTTTTCTCTCGTTTTAAAATTGATCCTGGCAGAAATACAAACAAAATGAGTGTTTGCTTTTGTTCAAGTACTGTAACTATTAATTAATTGGTGAGCGTAGCCAGCAATGAACCGAAGCGCTACCCGAAATCACGTCCATGTTCTTTGAGAACAGCGCGCTTCAACGAAGGCTCAGAAAGACCAGATGACAGACCGACATGAAGGCGAATAACGCCGCAGGACATATAAGCCAATATTTCACTATTAGCAAACTAGCAAATTTCCATCTATAATCTAGCTATAACAATGAATCTTTTTCTTCATAACTGATTTTACTTCCTTTCCAAATTATGTAGGCCCTCCTTATGTTATATTTCAATGTAGATCTTTCGAGGCATTTTCGAACGATATTGGCCATCAGGGGTCTTTCGCCTATTCGACGATGAATACAAAGAAGAGTTCTCAGTAATGAAACTGTACTTTGACGACACAGTCAGGCAAGTTTTACAATTTGTATTTAATCCAACAATCTTGATATGCGCACATTTCGACACTTGCAAGTGCTTATGAATTTAAAACACATAGGGTCTATCGATATCGCATTCTATAACATTTCCATTCGGACCACTGACGTTGCTTCACTCATCAACAAATACAATGTCTTGCGCAGAATGCTGGCGCTTTGTCAATACGGGTTTTCTAGACAAGTATTTCGTATTTTCTTTACAGAGACGATTCTTTCAAAATCGAATACAATTTCAGCATCAATGACATTTTCGGATTCATCAAAACTCATCCTCAATACTACCATTACAAGAAGGATCATCCTGAACAACCGGACGATGTTGACATCGCTCTCAAAAAGTAATTAGTAGTTAGCTTTTCATCCGTTGTGCATTTGAAGATTCATTATTTAATTGTAAACATAGCAGAATCCGATTTTTTAGCATGCGAATAATTTATAGGCTTAACTTAAGCTATGCAGATTTTAGCTGAACAGTTTGGGGAGATGGAAATTGCGTCAGGCCGAACGGAAAATGGAGAAGCATGCAATACCTTGACATTCGGTCGTACAAAATCAATTCAAATTTTATCAAATCGTTCGAAGAAAAAAGGAATCATGGTTTAAGGTCGACTAATGATCTCTGTGAATGTTTGGATAAAGTGAATCATCAGTCATGTTTCCAACACTGGTAATGGACATTATGAATGGATGCCCCAAGAGTAACCACAGTTGCATATTAATTAGTCTAATTTGCTTTCGTTCTGAATATTAATAGATCCCAATTTTGAATGTGCTGTTACTATGTTGCAGACTAATGGAGATATACAAAGCAAATTCGAGAGACGAAAAGGTTGCCAGAGGCTGGAGCCAGATCCTTCTGCTCCTCGGCCGAAAACCGTCGAACGTTTCGCAGATTGAACGGCAGGAAGCGAAAATGATCGAACCCAAGCTTCTATGAAAAATGTCTGCGTATTGAAGATGCGTACCGTTCAGCCATTCAAATATAGGGCCTATTACTAAGTCTGTTTTAATCTTTAATTTAAACAAAGAATTTTATTCTTAATTTAACCAATGAATTTTGTTCTGCTATTTTCAGATGTATTTATACTGAGGACATAATGACTAGGATTAACATTAAAGAGATAGTTAATTTATTATTAGTTGCGTAGTGGGTTTTTTCGTTTCTTATGTCTAGCCCGCAATGCAGCCTTAGATTGTAATTTTACCCTCGTATATCTCCATGAATGCATTTGAATGTCATGTCTACAGATAATTTCAACGATTTAAATTCGTTATTACTTTGAAATGAAACATAAATTTGAAAACGGTTCTCTATGGCAGTGATTGCTCATATGATGTGTTTCAAATTGCGTGTTATTCTACTTAGACACATAGAACGAACTACAGGGTGTCTTTGAAAAAAGCCAGCAGAATAACTGTGCATATTTTGTTACATAATGTATGCAGTATATTTATTTATGTCTTTCCTTTGGCCTTGAACATTTCTGCTGTTATAGTTATTGTCTGCTTCTGGCGCTTTATTTTCTTTTGGATTTATTATTTCTACTTTTTATTTCATGACATTTTCCATATTTTCTCTTTTTTGCACAACGGTGGATAGGTTTATTTGACGGTGGCCCAGACTCGCCATGTCACAGCTCTGTCATTGGGTTCTTGTAATATTTAAACTCCTTGGTGGTTCCACCCACCAATCAGTCACGCCCTGTTAAAGTCTGCAGCTGTTGGTCCGCGACCGCCTATTCTTCAGGCTTTTTCTCGATCGCTTATTTCGCAGCTATCCTTCATGTCTGAAGGACGTTCCACTATCCGCCCCCTGTCATTTAAGTCAGAAGCGCCCTTCTAATGAAATAGAAGTACATTTTATATTTATATTGCATGTGTTTTGATTTGCTTTTGCAGTTTTGACCTATAAAATATCTTACAGTGGGTTGCAGTTACAGCTTCTGCGCCCTCCAGTAATAGTTAATTTTAAAACGAAAGCGAAAGTTAGAACTAGTCCTATACAGAAAAGACGAAAGTAAGATATTTTATAGGTCAAAACTGCAAAAGCAAATCAAAACACATGCAATATAAATATAAAATGTACTTCTATTTCATTAGAAGGGCGCTTCTGACTTAAATTGCAGCGAGCGCAGTTATTGTGTACATAGTTTAAGAAATTATGAGCCATAATTGCATACGCTATTTTAGGAGAGGATGAGCGCCTAAGAATAAGCAGATACTGTTGTGCTGCTAACCAGGGCGCTAGAGAAATCCACGAGATTTTACTGACTTACTTACTTACTTAGCTTGCATCATAGGTACACCGAGATTAGGTTCGCACATCTATCAGGTAAAACCTGTTGCACAAAAACGATAGGCTATAAATAGAGGAAAATTTTCTTGACTAATTTATTCCACAAATTTTACCTAAAAATTCCATTACGTGTTGAAATAAATTTATCCTGCTTCAAACTATATTTAGGTTAAAAGCGAAAGTGGAGAAGAGTATACTGAACTAAGTAGATATTTAAGATATATCGTAGTTGAAAACTGCAAACAATTCAAAACACAGGCAATATAAAGGTAATATTTACCTCTATTTTGTCAGAAGAGCATTTCTGAGAGCGAGCACAATGTTTCATGCATATTTTCAAGCGCGACATTTGCATGATTTCATCACGAGTACAGCAAGGCCACGTTTTCGTTTCAGTCAGGTAGAATCTGTTGCATAAAATTAGAAATAACTAAATAAAAGCCACTGATTGCATTTATGATTTAGTTCATAACAGATCGCAACAACTGTCGAAATGGCGTCAACTGAAAAGGAAACGATGAAACGACTTCGTGCGTTGTCAGAATGTTGTATCTGCTTGACGACCTACACAGATCCCAGAATGTTGCCATGCTTCCACACCGCCTGTCTAAATTGCTTCGAAGACATCCAGCTGAAAAACGGGAAGAAGCCTGGAGCTGTCTTACCATGTCCATTATGCAGGAACGAGTTTTCGATCCCTGCAGATGGAATGAAAGGACTTCAAAGAAATTTCTTCATCAAAAGTCTTATGGAGGTAACAAACGCATTTAATTTGGAACACAAACCTAGACCTTGCGAAATGTGCAGTGCGGATGAAGAAGTAAAAGATGCTACAGAAGCTACGGCAAGATGCTTGAATTGCTGTGAAAATTATTGTCTTCGATGTTCAAGGATACACAAGACACTTAAAGGCTCAAAAGATCACAAAATTGTTGAAATAAACATAGAGGTTAACGAAGAAGAGATCAGAAATATGTTTCCAATTAGGAAATGTGTACGTCATTCAGATAAAGTGTTGGATTACTATTGTTCCGATTGCAAGACAGTTGTTTGTGTCTCATGCTTTGTTGAAGAACATCAAACACACAAATGCAAAGATGTGACAACAGTTGATAAGGAATTTCGTCTAAATATTGAGATAAGTTACACACGAATGGAAGACGATAAGGAAGACATATTATCAAGGAAATATGATCTGGAAAGAAAGAAGAGAGATTTCTTGGCAAAAGTCATGGAAACAGAGATTGCCATTAGAAAGAAAAATCAGGAACTAAAGGATTTGATCGATCAACATACGGAAAGGCTATTGAATGAACTTTCATTGCTAAAGCAACAGCAGGAAAAGAAAATCGATGCAAAAATTGAAGAACTTGAAAGAAAGGTGACAATTCAGGAGAGCTTTGTGACATACTGCACTGAATTGAAATCGAAAGGATCTCCAAGTGAAGTCTGTGGCAGTGTGGACACTTTGATCGAAAAAGCCAACGAATTAAGGAAAGAAAACGATGAATATTTGAGAGCGCCAAGTAAAAAATTTGATTTTGAATTCATTGCCACAGATCACAATGCACTACAAAAGGAAGGAAATATCATTGGAAAGTTATCAGGTATTGAATTCATTATTGGCTTATTTTGAAAAACAACTGCGTGAATTTTTGAGAATCAATAATTTTTTACAATTTGAAGAAACTTAATGTAGAGACATAGGAGTCAGTTAGGGAATATCTAAGTAAAAATTCAGAAGTTATTGGAACTTGTAGTTAAGGTGAAATAGAGGTAAGGCCAGGGCTCTATTTTTAAGGGGAAGTGGGGAATCATCCTCCCCATTGCCCAACTACATCCCCCACTGAGGTGGCTATTGACATCCCAGCCAGGGAAATCAATCTTCCCCACCACTGTAACAGGAAATGGAACATATAAAAAATTGAAACTTGATGATCGATGGTAAGTGGAGACAGATTTATCTTAATTTTTGAAAAAATGTACCTGTGCTGGTTATTAAACCATTTATACTCCGTCATGGCATTATTTGGTGAGAGAGCAATAGTTTATCTAGCAGAACTGTTCAAAGTAGATCCGTCACTAACATTGGACCAGTTCCTATAGTCGAAGAAGAACAACGTGAAAGTAATCGGCAATATGCTTGCTTCAGTACTCAGTAGAATTAAAATTCTGCATATCTCACTAGCTGAATGTAAGCGGGGCTTCTCGTGCATGAATATAAATGAGACACCAGTTAGAAATCAACTCAGTAGCCTATTCATACACTTTCATCTATTGTTTTCGTGAAGGTTAACTACCAACACCGTTCAATCCTGCCAGTTATGTTGAAAAATGGGTATGCGATGGGCGACATGCTGCCTCAGATGCACCAACTGGCAAAAGACCTGACAAGACATCTGGGTCAATTCATGCCTGCTCTGCATCAATGTTAAATTATAGTTGCTTGAATTTAGTTGCAGATTTTCCAATGTTGCAACTTGCAGTTGTGCTATTACATTTATGGTTTTAATAAATGGCGTGTGACAATTTATACATATAATATTAAAAATTAGAGCAAAGTACTGTGTATTAAACCATGCATTTCTCATGTCCCTCCACTGCTCGTCATGTTCCCCTCCACGGCTCGCCATGTTTCTCCATAATGTCCCCTCCCCACTGCTCCCGGTAACAAATCGCACCCTGATTCAACCTGTAGTTAACAATTAATACGGCGCCATTTTTATTTCGCTATTTTCCAACATTTTGCCACGGCACACTCAACCGTTGTTGCGGCACAGCTGTGTGCCGCGGAACAAAGGTTTGGAAACACTGCCTTAAGCATTCCGTGCGCCTTATTCATTCGGAAATATTAATTCTTGTCGCTGCTCTTTGCTTGTAGAATCAACGAAGGAATTCGGTAGTTGCGCCGTTGTCATTGCAAATTGCGAATCCGCTGTTATAATGAGTTTGAATCGAACGGAGGATGTTACTACCATTCAGCCATTGCCTGATAAATTTCAAATCGGAACACCAGCAGCAACACCAGCAGCTGTGTATGGCAATTCAATGTTCGTGTGTGGATTGGGAAACAAATATGAAGATATTTGGAGATTTGATGCTTCATCTTCTAAATGGAGCAAATGTGCTTCTTTGATTCGAGGAAGACAACGTCCCTGCGTTGCGTTTGTAGACCATGTTTTGTATATATGCGGTGGATTGTCTAGATTTATTCCTGAAGCATTTTGTGATGTCGAAACATATGATACATATGTTGATCGGTGTTCTAAGGTAGGAAAACTGGCTTACGCTGTTTATTCTTCAAGAAATTGTGTGCCAGTTAAGGCTTCGCTCTATATCTTTGGTGGATATGACGTCCATTTAAAAGCTGTCAGCACTGTACAAGTGTATGACACAAAGTTAAATACCTGCACTGTACTCATAAAGCAAATGCCAAGAGCATGTGGTTGGCTCTGTGGAGAATTGTGGGAAAATTCTGTTATTTTACTTGGTAAAGATGGATGCTTTGTATACAACATTGACGCCCAAACCTGGAAAGCGAGAGATAGATTCAAGATTGAAAGTTCTGAGTCTGGTGTGATTGTTAATGACGGAAGATTATTTGTCATCGGATGCGGAACTAACAGTGACGACGTCAGATGGATTCCAATTGCGAATGTTTTGAACGACGAATTTAATGCATGGAGACATTACGCGAAATTGCCAAAGAATTATTTCAAAAAGACATCTGCCTTGGCAAATCTTAGAATACCATGCGCAAAAAGCTAGGCTGAGGAAACGAATGGAAAACTAGCTAACGAGAATTATTGAAGCTGAGAATGTAGAACGTGAAACTTAACACGATACTTAATAAATCCGGAATGAAATTTGAATTTAAAATCGGATAGAATATCGTAATAGAAAAATATTCTCTCTTTTCCGCTGAGGTTTAGAGAAACATTTTATCTTTTCACCATACCCACTCCGAACTTCCGCTAGATATAATTTTCAGTCTTCAATAGCCGATTGTACTTTTCATTCTTAACGTCATTTTCTCACTTATGCTCTTGATCTCTTGTTACGACAACAAATTGCAATCAATACAAAATGCTTTAGCTCGTGCTGTTACTATTTCACCTAAATTCTCCCACATTTCACCTATACTAAAATCATTACATTGGCTTAAAATAACAGAGCGTATCCAATATAAGATAATAACACTTACACATAGCTCACTTCAGTCATCAAAACCTGTCTACCTTAGATCACTATTAACCCCTCAGCCTCCTCGACCCACACGTTCGTCATCTCATCTCACTCTGTCACGCCCGCTAAATCAGTCATCCCTGAAAATTTGCAACCGTGCCTTCTCATATGCTGCACCTGAACTCTGGAACTCGATCCCAGCTTCCCTTCGCACACTTGGACACTTTAAAACAATAAAATCTGATTCCTCCTTTCCTATAATTCCTGCACTATCTCCTCAAGTCTTCAGGTCTAAGCTTAAATCCTTCCTGTTTCTTAAATCATTTTCGCCATAGCTGTTACAACCTAACCTCACTGCCCTTCGGATATTGACTATTGCCTGGCTGATCCCACACCTTTCCTATAGCTATTTTAAGAGAGGCTGAGCGCCTAAGAATAAGCAGCTACTGTTGTGCTGCTTTCCAAGGCGCTATAGAAATCCACGAGATTTTACTTACTTACTTACTTACTTACTTACGATTAGTGCTACTTATTATTCAATAGTCTGCCGGATTTTTCTTACTTGCTCTAAAATGAGTTTTGTTGTTTTAGCTGTTCTGAACAGTGGAGTAGAATGTGTTGCAAGCGCCTGGGACAAAAGAAGGATTGTGTCTCCAACTTGTCCACAAAATGTTTGGACAATAGAGTGACACGAGGACAACTTTTTATCCCCATCCCAATCCCGCAACCAAACATTTATCCCACTCCCCACCGCGTCCATTCTTGCGTTCCTTCGCCCCATTCCCGCAGCATTTGTTCCCTTCCCCTAACCATCCTCGACCCAGTCTTTTCCGTCCACTCATCACCCATGCAGTAAATGCTAGCGTACGTTGACAAAAACACGTATAGTAATATACTACTGCGTTTTGCTTCTACTTTATAACGTCGTTTTCGACCGTTACAGTAAATGCTAATAAAATTAAAGTTCTTAAAAGGATTGACAACAGCACCAGCAGCACTCAGCTGAGTGCGGCGGTCCTCCATTGTGCTCCCTTCTCGTATCCACACACATCAATCGTTCTACTTGTGAAGTGATATTCGCTCAATTTTAATTTTACCATTTATCAAACAGGGGCGTCATTTGGGGAGCTGAGGGGCTGGGGGCCGTGGCCTCCAAGGAAATGAAAAAAATAATTTATAATGTATTAATGTGCAAAATATCGCAAAAATTGGTCCAAAAACTGCCCAAAATTTGCCAAAATTGCAAAAAAATTGCCTAAAATTTGCAAAAATTATCTAACGTTTGAACAAAATTGCCTAAAATTTGCACAAATTTGCAAAATATTTTACCAAAAATTATGTCGCCTCTCAAGAAAAGTGTGAAATGACGCTACTGTAATCAAATTATCGATGCCGTATTTTAGCTTTTTTTACTTCGAGCGATGCAAAATAACAATCCACGGGATAGACCTGTGCGCCGCCGACGCCGCGCCGCCGCCGCCGCCGCCGACGTTTTCATGACGCCGCCGCCGCCGGTAATATAGGATCGGCGCGCCGCCGCCGCCGCCGCCGCCGCCGCCGCCGCCGCCGAGAGAACATCGGCGTGACGCCGGCGTCCCCTTGGTGAAATTATTTTTTCATGTAACCAGAGTAGGCCAACGCTGTTGTAATACGTGGAAAAACTGTCTTCACGATACAGTATAGTCAACATGTGCTAGCTAATTCAAAGCACAATTCAAAGCACACGTTACTTATTTACTTCGCTTCATTCGTCTATCGAATGACGTCCTGTATTGTTTACATTCTGCAAAATGGCCACGGCAAAGAAAAACGTTTTCGATGATAATTACGCGAAGACCTAAAATGATGCTACATGTAAAGTGATGTTAAAATTAACAGTGCACAGTTAACTAAACGAGCAGTGAACCTATGCATCATAACTGAGAGCATTTGTTGCTTAAATCCTCTTAGTTTAGTTTAAAATTAATCTTCTTAGTCTGATGTCGGCAGTGCTTTGTTTTCTTAGTTGGCACATACTCTTTTTAAAAGTTTTTATTTATGGTCAATTTGGGATATATAGCCTAATGAAGCAATATAATTTGATAAACAGAACCGTGGCTAGGGGCGGGGGCAAGCTGCGACGGGCGCCGTCTTAGTGGAAGGGGGCACATTTTGGACACTATTTTTAAGTTTTTATACCACCACTATCCACTTTTTACGGCGAAAAATACAGAAAATACAGATAAGTTAAAAAGGTCATCACCGGTTTTGGGGCGGCTAGAGGCTATAGATTGCTATGTCGTGAAAGCTCAGATCGGCATAAAAAGGTCATCACTGGAATTTATGGGCTCAAAATTTGTACCTTGCCCCGAGCGCCGACTACACTAGCTACGGCTCTGTTTTATAAAATGTTTCTTAAACTGTATACTTTTATTTTTACTAGTATTATAAGTTTGTTACATTGTTTTCAAATTAACCGGGTGACAAAAAACCTTGAGGATTGAACAAAAACGACAATGTCATATGGTGTCCTTTGTAGTCACACGTATTGTACTGTATTAACCGTTTGTACGCCGCCGCCGACGCCACCGCCGCCGCCAATAAAGTCCACGCCGCCGTCGCCGATAAAATTGGTTCGGCGCGCCGCCGCCGGTGATAAAGCAGTCACACGCCGCCGCCGACCCTCAGAGCGTCGGCGCACAGGTCTACCACGGGATAAAAACAATACAAATTTAAAAGGACACAACAATGAAATAGTAGACAGTACTTCCGACACAAGGGTTAGTCTGTCTGCTGCTCTAGTGCCGTGCATTAAGCATTTGAAGTCTAGTAAAATGGTTGTTAGAGCAAAGTTTTCGATCACCATGTGTTGGAATCACCGCACTTTCTTCCAGCTCACCTTCCCTCTGTTAACCCTATTTCTTCGTTTGTTCGTTCTGATAATGTCATCAAATCAAGGTGTCGACGCATTTCACAAGAGCCTACCAGGGACTGTTTTACGAAAAATTTATCACTGCACTAAACTCAGAAAATTTGTGGACATCCTCGCAAAAAACAAGCAAAAAAGGTCGTCCGGAAAATATATCACTGCACAAAGCACAGAAAAATGCATTTCACTACGGCACATTTTCATTTTATCACTGCACATTTTGTACATCACTGCACGTTAGAATAGGCCCTGGAGCCTACTAGTCCTTCTATCGCAACAGTGCATAACTGCATATCTAGTGCATTGGAGTGAGGTTTTCTTATGCAGAGAGAGGTTGACGCAGAAAATACGGCTTTTGCTTTTAAAAAAACATTGGGCTTTTCCAGACCTGTATTTGACTGACAAACATTTCCGACCATCAGTGTACTGAACCACCCTGGGCGAATGGACCATGCCAGCGTTGTGCTGAAGCTCTACCGCCTAAGCTACCTAGTTGGGGAAGATAGTAGACAACATCGGTATTCACTCTTCTCGGAAATGTGATAGCAATCGTGCATTAACTTCTTTCCCAATTTGCAACATGAGTTCAATCTTGAAGATTGACCGAGTTTGAAGAATGACCGATTCGGGTCCACGGATTATGCATTATATGAAGTTTGGGTATAAACATACATTTTGCTTAAATGAACTTGACATGCATCTTTATTTCTTTCTCCATAATTTCTCCTCAATTTAGATAAAAGAAAAACATAACTTATATATATAAGCCTATATAATTGTGTGATAATAACATAATATCTACTCAGAGGAAGGCTGAGAAAGAAATAAGAAATGGTTACTGAAGGGATCATGGATCCCGCATGTAGGCTAAGTAACCAGTACCTAAAGATAACAGACGTGAATTAAGAAATTAGTTTCATAATTGAAATTTAAGTAAAATTATGAAACACAGCACATAAATGTTTATAACAAAGTAAAAAATAAATTACAGTTACACATTTTCTATTCATGTAGAATTATTTATTTAAGTCTCTTTTTAAACAGTGTTAGGTTTGGTATATTTTTAATCTGAATAGGGAGATTATCCATATGTGCGGACCATGTACTTCTATTGTAAAAAGTCTTATGTTAGTCCTTACAAATGGAATGAATATTAATTTTATCACAATGTTTTAGATTGTACTTCTAAGTTCTAACTATTAAAAGATCTATACAGCATAGCATGAGTATATAAGCGCCAAAGAATCGTTGAACCGTAGATTAAGTAAGTAAGTGAGTATTCAACATCTAACAACAACATCCATCATTCAAGACTTTAAAAACGAAGAAATTTGATAACAACGTTTGCGTCAACAATTATTTTCCGAAACAGAAGCTCAATTTTTTTTATCTTAATACTATAAGCATAGATTATAATTATATTAATTTATTTTATTTCACTCAAAACCCAGGCCACGCGAATTAATTCTCAACTGCCAACTAAAGACAACGTGAATCATTGACCGTCAAGATTGCTGGTCTTTCCAAAAATTTGTACCGTAACCTGCCAACAGAAATTCATTCTATGCAATTATTTTTAGAATGTCTTTTATTATAATAAGCCGAAAAATTCTCCCTCAAAATATTGCTCGTAATTATAAGTCGACAGAAAACATGATAGATAAGCTATCAATAAAGGAAAATTTTCTTGCTGCAAACTATATTTAGGTTGAAACCGAAAGTGAAATAGAGTATAAGAAACTAAGTAAATATATTTCGTAGGTGAAAATTGCAAAGCAAATCAAAACACAGGCATTTATAAAGGTAGTACTGACTTCTATTCTGTTAGAAGGGCATTTCTGAGTTAAGTGATAGCGAACGCAATGTTTCATGCATATTTTCAAGCGCGACATTTGCATAATTACATCATGGGTACGGTAAGACCAAGTTTTCGTTTCTGTCAGGTAGAATCTGTTGCATAAAATTCGAAATAACTAAATAAAAGCCACTGATTGCATTTATGATTTACAGTAGTTCATAACAGATCGAAACAACTGTTGGAATGGCGTCAACTGAAAAGGAAACGATCAAACGACTTCGCTCGTTGTCGGAATGCTGTATCTGCTTGACGACCTACACAGATCCCAGAATGTTGCCATGCTTCCACACCGCTTGTCTAAAATGCTTCGAAGATATCCAGCTGAAGAATGGAAAGAAATCCGGAGCTGTCTTAGCATGTCCATTATGCAGGAACGAGTTTTCGATCCCTGCAGATGGAATGAAAGGACTTCAGAGAAATTTCTTCATCGAAAGTCTTATGGAGGTAACAAACGCATTTAATTTGGAACACAAATCCAGACCTTGCGAAATGTGCAACGCGGATGAAGAAGTAAAAGATGCTACAGAAGCCACGGCAAGATGCTTGAATTGCTGTGAAAATTATTGTCTTCGATGTTCAAGGATACACAAGACACTCAAGGGTTCAAAAGATCACAAAATTGTTGAAATAAACATCGAGGTTAACGAAGAAGAGATCAGAAATATGTTTCCAATTAGGAAGTGTGTACGCCATTCAGATAAAGTGTTGGACTACTATTGTTCCGATTGCAAGACAGTTGTTTGCGTCTCATGCTTTGTTGAAGAACACCAAACACACAAATGCAAAGATGTGACAACAGTTGATAAGGAATTTCGTCTAAATATTGAGATAAGCTACACACGAATGGAAGACGACAAGGAAGACATATTATCAAGGAAATATGATTTGGAAAGAAATAAGAGAAATTTCTTGGCAAAAGTCATGGAAACAGAGATTGCCATTAGAAAGAAAAATCAGGAGCTAAAGGATTTGATCGATCAACATACGGAAAGGCTATTGAATGAACTTTCATTGCTAAAGCAACGGCAGGAGAAGAAAATCGATGCAAAAATTGAAGAACTTGAAAGAAAGGTGACAATTCAGGAGAGCTTTGTTACATACTGCACTGAATTGAAATCGAAAGGATCTCCAAGTGAAGTCTGTGGCAGTGTGGACAGTTTGATCGCAAAAGCCAACGAATTAAGGAAAGAAAACGATGAATATTTGAGAGCGCCAAGTAAAACATTTGATTTTGAATTCATTGCCGCAGATCACAATGCACTACAAAAGGAAGGAAATATCATTGGAAAGTTATCAGGTATTGAATTCATTATTGGCTTATTTCGATAAACAACTGCGTAAATTTGTGAGAATCGATAATTTTTTTTATAATTTGAAGCAACTTAATGTAGAGAAATAGAAGTAAGTTAGGGAATATCTAAGTAAAAATTCAGAAGTTATTGGAACTTGTAGTTAAAGTGAAATAGAGGTAAGGTCAGGACGCGATTTGTAAGGGGAAGTGGGGAATCATCCTTCCCACTGCCCAACTACATCCCCCACTGAGGTGTCTACTGACATCCAAGCCAGGGAAGTCAATCTTCCCCACCACTGTAACAGGAAATGAAACATGTATAAATGAAACTTGATGATCGGTGGTAACTGGGGACAGATTTATCTTAATCTTTGAAAAAAGTACCTGTGCTGGTGGTTAAACCATTTATACTCCGTCGCGACATTATTTGGTGTCAGAGCAATAGTTTACCTAACAGAACTGTGCAAAGTAAATCCGTCACTAGCCTTGGATCAGTTCCGACATTACAAGAACTTCAAGAAGAACAATGTGAAAGTAATCGGCAATGTGCTTGCTTCAGTACTCAGTAGAATTAAAATTCTGCATATCTCACTAGCTGAATGTAAGCGGGGCTTCTCGTGCATGAATATAAATGAGACACCAGTTAGAAATCGACTCAGTAGCCTATTCATACACTTTCATCTATTGTTTTCGTGAAGGTGAGCTACCAACCCTTTTCAATCCTGCCAGTTATGTTGAAAAATGGGTATGCGATGGGCGTCATACTGCCTGAGATGCACCAACTGGCAAAAGACCTGACAAGACAACCGCGTCAATTCATGCCTGCTCTGCAACAATGTTAAATGATAGTTGCTTGAATTTAGTTGCAGATTTTCCAATGTTGCAACTTGCAGTTGTGCTATTACATATATGGTTTTAATAAATGGCGTGTGTCAATTTATACATATAATATTAAAAGTTAGAGCAAAGTACTGTGTATTAAACCATGCATTTCCCATGTCTCCCTCCCCCACTGCTCGTCATGTTCCCCTCCACGGCTCGTCATGTGTCTCCATAATGTCCCCTCCCCACTGCTCCCGGTAACAAATCGCACCCTGATTCAACCTGTACTTAACAATTAATACGGCGCCATTTTTATTTCGCTATTTTCCAACATTTTGCCACGGCACACTTCAACCGTTGTTGCGGCACAGCAGTGTGCCGCGGAACAAAGGTTTGGAAACACTGCCTTAAGCGTTCCGTGCGCCTTATTCATTCGGAAATATTAATTCTTGTCGCTGCTCTTTGCTTGTAGAATCAACGAAGGAATTCGGTAGTTGCGCCGTTGTCATTGCAAATTGCGAATCCGCTGTTATAATGAGTTTGAATCGAACGGAGGATGTTACTACCATTCAGCCATTGCCTGATAAATTTCAAATCAGAATACCAGCAGCAACACCAGCAGCTGTGTATGGCAATTCAATGTTCGTGTGTGGATTGGGAAACAAATATGAAGATATTTGGAGATTTGATGCTTCATCTTCTAAATGGAGCAAATGTGCTTCTTTGATTCGAGGAAGACAACGTCCCTGCGTTGCGTTTGTAGACCATGTTTTGTATATATGCGGTGGATTGTCTAGATTTATTCCTGAAGCATTTTGTGATGTCGAAACATATGATACATATGTTGATCGGTGTTCTAAGGTAGGAAAACTGGCTTACGCTGTTTATTCTTCAAGAAATTGTGTGCCAGTTAAGGCTTCGCTCTATATCTTTGGTGGATATGACGTCCATTTAAAAGCTGTCAGCAATGTACAAGTGTATAACACAAAGTTAAATACTTGCACTTTACTCACAAAGCAAATGCCAAGAGCATGTGGTTGGCTCTGTGGTGAATTGTGGGAAAATTCTGTTATTTTACTTGGTAAAGATGGATGCTTTGTATACAATATTGACGCACAAACCTGGAAAGTGAGAGATAGATTCAAGTTAGAAAGTTCTGATTCTGGTGTGATTGTTAATGACGGAAGATTATTTGTCTTCGGATGCGGAACTAACAGTGACGACGTCAGATGGATTCCAATTGCGAATGTTTTGAACGACGAATTGAATGAATGGAGACATTACGCGAAATTGCCAAAGAATTACTTTAAAAAGACATTTGCCTTGGCAAATCTTAGAATACCCTGTTCAAAAAGCTAGGCTGCGAAAACGAATGGAAAACTAGCTAACGAGAATTATTGAAACTGAAAATGTAGAACGGAAAACTTAACTCGAAACTTAACAAATCCGGAATGAAATTCGAATATGAAATCGGATAGAATGTCGTAATAGAAGAAAATAACCTCTCTCTTCCGCTGAGGTTTAGAGAAACGTTTTATCTTTTATCACCTTACCCACTCCGAACTTCCGCTAGATATAATTTTCAGTCTTCAATAGCCGATTGTACTTTTCATTATTAACTTTCGTTATTTTCATCTCGCTTATGCTCTCGACCTCTTGTTACGATTAAAGTGTTACTTATTATTCAATAGTCCGCCGGATTTTTCTTTTTTGCTCTAAAATGAGTTTTATTGTTTTAGCTGTTCTGAACAGTGGCATAGAACGTGTTGCAAGCGCCTGGGACAAAAGAAGGATTGTGTCTCAACTTGTCCACAAAACGTTTTGACAATAGAGTGACACGGGAACAAATTTTTATCCCCATCCCAACCCCTCAACCAAACATTTGTCCCACTCCCCACCGCATCCTCGTATTCCTTCTCGCCATACCCGACCCATTCCCGCAGCATTGTTCCCTTCTTCTAACCATCTCCGCCTCAGCCCATTCCGTCCCCTCATCATCAATGTAGTAAACTGCTAACGTATGTTGACAAAAACACGTATAGTAATATACTACTGCGTTTTTGCTTCTACTTTATAACGTCGTTTTCGACCGTCACAGTAAATGCTAATAAAATTAAAGTTATAAAACGATTAAAAACAGCACCAGCATTCAGCTGAGTGCGACGGTCCTCCATTGTGCACCTTCTAGTATCCACAAACATCAATCGTTCTACTTTTGAAGCTCAATTTTACCATTAATCAATTTATCGATGCCGCATTTTAGCATTTTTAACTTCGAACGATGCCAAATAACAAGCCACGTGATAAAAACAATACAAATTCTAAAGGACACATGAAAATAAAATACTAGACAGTACTTCCGACACAAGGCTTAGTCAGTCTGCTGCTCTAGTGCCGTGCATTAATTGCACCAACGCCTACTTAACGAATAACCTACTGGGTTACTAAATACTCTACATACAGAAAGATAAGAACGCCTGCGGAAGGCTCGGGCTGTAGAGCCGAATTGCTAGGGCGGGACCCGGCGGGTAGAGTTCAAAGCAAAGCTCGATCATACGCGTATGACAAAATAAAATACGTTAAAATACGAGCGTATGAATAAGAAAATAAAATACGCGTATGATTCGCGTATTTTATAAGTCTGCTCGGTTACTTATATTTTTGCTTACTTAGCGAGCAATATCAATTGCGACGTCAAACCACGTCACTGTAACTGATCCCAAAATTCACTTTGTTGACACTTGTTTCCCTTTTAATTTCTTTGCGCAGGCAAATGGTTAACAGACTGCAGTAAGTGACGCAATTTCATGGCCATGTAGGCCTAAGGTATTTTTGCTCACGTATGATAGCGCGTATGATAAAGAGTCATACGTTAAAATAGTGCGTATGATACGAAAAATATAATACGTATGATACGTATGATCGAGCTTTGGTTCAAAAGTTAAATTAAAGTAAAAGCCGTACTTTCTACCTCAGCCGCTCTTTGAAAAAGAAAACCTCACTCCAATACGCTTGATATGCACTAGCATCGCAGGCATTGGAAACAGACTTACCAGATATGCATTGGCTAGAAGTAGAATTTGAAAATCAAAGACATGGTGTCTTTGTGGCTGCTCACTGCGTGACGACCACAGTAGCGCAGAATGAGATTTTGATATGGTTAATCAAATATCAAATCGCAAATATCACATTATCGCCACCTAGCGAACATAGTGCTCATAACAACAACAACAACACAAGATCTTCAAGAACTAATAGGCCGGCTAAACAACATCAGCAAAAAGTATGGCCTAGAAATCAATGCAAGTAAGACCAAAGTCATGACAACATCTGAATTAGAACAAAACATCAACTTCACTGTTAATGGACTACCACTAGAAAATGTTACATCATTCCAATACCTAGGCTCACTAATCCTAGCAAATGCCAAATGCTCAATGGAAATTCGAGAAAGACTGAATAAAGGAAGAAGAGTAAACGCAGCACTATTGAAACTGCGGAAGAGTCACAATCTGCAAAATAATACAAAGATCAGATTATGGAAAGCATTGGCTTGGCCAGTTGTCACATACTGCTCAGGAAGCTGGACACTGAATAAAGAAGATGAGTGAAGAACTGAAGCCTTTGAAATGAAAGGATTACTACAAATTCTAAGAGTTTCATGGACAGCAAAAAGAACAAATGAGTGGGTACTAGAGCAGGCAGGTACGACAAGAAGTCTGCTGAACAACACTAAAAAGGCAAAGTAGGCTATTTTGGACACGTCATGAGAAAACAATACTCTTGTCTAGAAAATGAACTAATTTAAGGAAAATTATCCGGCGGACGATCACGCGGAAGACCAAGAACAGCCTGGCTAGACAACATAACAAAATGGACTGGACTCTCGTTTCAAAATTAATAGTTTTTTAACCACTTCTGTCAGACACAAACTTTACTATACACTTATTTATCCTCATTTAACTTACTGCAATATTATTTGGGGTAATAATTACAAAACAATAACAGCCAGGATCCAAACTTTACAAACAAAACAATTAGACTGTTCTTTAATGAACCTGTATATATAAATACTTTAACTTTATATAAGAAATTCAAACTTCTGAACATTGACGTAACGCAACACAAAATTTTTAAGTGATGACATTTTTTGCTTGTCAGGGTATTTGGAGAGGGAAAAATACAAGGATGACCTTTTTTGCTTGTCAGTATGTTTGGAGAGGAAACAAAATAGAAGGATTAATTACGCCACATTTAGAATATTGTGTTCAAGCATGGTGTCCATTCCTGAAGAAAGACATAGGGACCTTAGAAAAAGTACAACACAGAGCAACAAAGATGATCAAAAGATATCATAAACTAACCTATGAGGAAAGGCTAAAACATTGTGGACTGACAACTCTGGAAAAAGGAGAGAGAGGGGATTTGATTGAGACATACAAAATACTAACAAACAAAGTGGAAATGCCTAGAGAAAGGTTCTTTACAATGAAACAGTATGATCGAACCAGAGGACACAGCATGAAACTGTTCCAGAAACGGGTTGGGAGACACAAGCAGCACTTTTTTAGTACAAGAGTGGTGGACAGATGGAATGAACTGGATGAGAGGATAGTGATGGATGCAACTGTGAACGAGTTCAAAATCGGTCTCAGTAGTTTAGGATATTAGATTGGACCGGAACAACAGTGGTTCTCACACAGGGGAGTCCCTACTGAACCACTTTAAACCTTGTTATGTTATATTAATTACCTTTTTGGCTTGTCAAGACTTTTCGGAAGACGAAAAAGAGGCCGGCCCGTTGTTACGTCATATTTTAGAGGGTTTGACTTTTTGTTACGTCGCGTTGCGTACGGGGAAGAGGTAAAAAAGTGCCAAAATCGAGTTACGTCAGTTATGGGCGACCCCGTAGTAGATAACATTGGGACTATCTTTACACGGGTATGTGATAACAATCATGTCTGGACTTCTTTCCCAATTTACAACCTGAGTTCAAGAATTTATATAAAAAGAAACTCGACAACAATGTTTGCGTCAATACGTGATTCTGAAAGAGAAGCTCAATTAGTTCCTATTGCTATAAAAATAGATTATAACAAGATTAATTTGCCGAATTTCACTCCCAACTGAAGCCTCGCGAATTACTGTAAGTCTGAATTGCCAACTGACAAAGGAAATCCATTCTATGCAATTATTTTTAGAAGGTTTTCTTACTGCAATAAACCGGAAAATTTCCGCTCAAACTTATGCTCGTAATTTCAAGTCGATAGATAGGCTATTATTACAGGACATTTTTCTTGCTGCAAACTATAGTTAGGTTAGAAACGAAAATGAAAAAGAGAAAAAGCTGACAAACGCCTTAAAATTAGAAAATGAATCCAGGCCACGTGAAACGTGCAGCGCCGATGAAGAAGTCAAAGATGTTATAAAAGCCACGATGAGATGTTTGAACTGCTGTGAGAATTATTGTCTCCGATGCTCTAAGATACATAGGCTTAACGCCCAGGCCCGTCTTATAGTGTTAAAAATCGAACACAGTTCCCGGGGCCCCGCGCACTTTAGGGACCCCGCGCCACGCGCAAACTTTTTTCGCCTGCTTGCGAACATTGAAAAACGTACGATTAGGCCTACCTTTCTTGCTTGTGAACAATCAAAAACGTTTGGAGATGACTTTTTTGTTTGTCTACATTTGATCTTCACATCTAGGGCCCCGCAGGCCGCCAGGTGCCCGGGGTCTCACACAGGTATAAGACGGGCCTGTTAAGCCTGTTTAAAGCCCCGTTAAAAATATATGAAGATAGGTTAACGATATAGAAAAATTTTATTAACTAATTCATTCCATTACGCGCATTAATCATAAAAACCCTTACGTTCGCAATAGTTTTATGCTACTCAAAACTATTATTCTTTTTCTTTCATCATCTATGATGGCGATGATTTTGTTACGGAATGACTCCAGGTCTTCCCATATCTTGTCATCTGCGTTGATTCTTCTAGGTTCAGATTTTGTTTTCCGACATCTTCTTTTAGGCCTATATAATTATCTATCCATCTTGCTTCCTCTGCTCCACTTTCCTTCAATATGACAGTGCAGGGCTCTCAAAGGCAGTATTTCTTCCCCCCATTCTTGTCACATGTCCAAACCACTGTAGTCTTCTTCGGATTTTGTCTTTTGCAGTGTTCGTCATATTCGTTCTTTCTCTGGCTACTTCGTCCATGATCTTATCTCTTCTTGTAATTCCTAACATTCTTCTTAAGAACGCCATTTCCACCCACCAATCAGTCACGCCCTGTTAAAGTCTGCCGCTGTTTGTCCGCGACCGACTATTATTCAGGCTTTTTTCGCTCGCTTATTTCGCAGCTATCCTTCATGTCTGAAGGACGTTCCACTATCCGCCACCTGTGGACGGGCGGGTTGCAGTTACAGCTTCTGCGCCCTCCAGTAATAGTTAATTTTAAAACGAAAGCGAAAGCGAAAGTTAGAACTAGTCCTATACAGAAAAGACGAATGTAAGATATTTGATAGGTGAAAACTGCAAAAGCAAATCAAAACACAGGCAATATAAAGATAAAATGTACTTCTATTTCATTAGAAGGGCGCTTCTGATTTAAATTGCAGCGAGCGCAGTTATTGTATTCATAGTTAACGAAATTATGAGCCATAATTGCATACGTTATTTTAGGAGAGGCTGAACGCCTAAGAATAAGCAGATACTGTTGTGCTGCTTAACAAAGCGCTATAGAAATCCACGAGATTGTACTCACTTACCTATTTACTTAGCTTGTATCATAGGTACACCGAGATTAGGTTCTAACATCTATCACCTATCGTTGCACAAAAAAACGATAGGCTATAAATAGAGGAAAATTTTCCTTGACTAATTTATTCCACACATTTTACCTAAAAATTCCATTACGTGTTGAAATAAATTTATCCTGCTTCAAACTATATTTAGGTTAAAAGCGAAAGTGGAGAAGAGTATACTGAACTAAGTAGATATTTAAGATATATCGTAGTTGAAAACTGCAAACAATTCAAAACACAGGCAATATAAAGGTAATATTTACTTCTATTTTGTCAGAAGAGCATTTCTGAGAGCGGACGCAATGTTTCATGCATATTTTCAAGCGCGACATTTGCATGATTTCATCACGAGTACAGTAAGGCAACGTTTTCGTTTCTTTCAGGTAAAATCTGTTGCATAAAATTAGAAATAACTAAATAAAAGCCACTGATTGCATTTATGATTTAGTTCATAACAGATCGCAACAACTGTTGGAATGGCGTCAACTGAAAAGGAAACGATGAAACGACTTCGTGCGTTGTCAGAATGTTGCATCTGCTTGACGACCTACACAGATCCCAGAATGTTGCCATGCTTCCACACCGCCTGTCTAAAATGTTTCGAAGACATCCAGCTGAAGAATGGGAAGAAGCCTGGAGCTGTCTTACCATGTCCATTATGCAGGAACGAGTTTTCGATCCCTGCAGAAGGAATGAAAGGACTTCAGAGAAATTTCTTCATCGAAAATCTTATGGAGGTAACAAACGCATTTAATTTGGGACACAAACCTAGACCTTGCGAAATGTGCAGCGCGGATGAAGAAGTAAAAGATGCTACAGAAGCCACGGCAAGATGCTTGAATTGCTGTGAAAATTATTGTCTTCGATGTTCAAGGATACACAAGACACTCAAGGGCTCAAAAGATCACAAAATTGTTGAAATAAACATCGAGGTTAACGAAGAAGAGATCAGAAATATGTTTCCAATTAGGAAGTGTGTACGCCATTCAGGTAAAGTGTTGGACTACTATTGTTCCGATTGCAAGACAGTTGTTTGCGTCTCATGCTTTGTTGAAAAACACCAAACACACAAATGCAAAGATGTGACAACAGTTGATAAGGAATTTCGTCAGAGAATTGAGCAAAATTTCACAGAAATGAATGACAGTAAAGAAAAGATGTTGACGAGGAAATATGAGTTGGAAACAAAGAAGAGAGATTTGTTGACAAAAGTCTTGGAAGCAGAGAGTGCCATTAGAAAGAAAAATCAGGAACTAAAGGATTTGATCGATCAATATACGGAAAAGCTAATGTATGAACTTTCATTGCTAAAGCAACAGCAGGAGAAGATAATCGATGCAAAAATTGAAGAACTGAAAAGAAAACTGACAATTCAGGAGAGTTTTGTGACATATTGTACTGAATTGAAATCGAAAGGATCTCCGAGTGAAGTCTGTGGCAGTGTGGACAGTTTGATCGCAAGAGCCAAAGAAATAAGGAAAGAAAACGGTGAATATTTGAAAGCGCCAAGTAAACCATTTGATTTTGAATTCATTGCCACAGATCACACTGCAGGAAATATCATTGGAAAGTTATCAGGTATAGATTCATTATTGGCTTACTTCGAAAAGCAACTGCGGGAATTTTTGAGAATCAATAATTTTTTAGAATTTGAAGCAACTTAATGTAGAGAAATAGGAGTTAGTTAGGGAATATCTAAGTAAAAATTCAGAAGTTATTGGAACTTGTAGTTAAGGTGAAATAGAGGTAAGGTCAGGACGCGATTTGTAGGGGGAACTGGGGAATCATCCTTCCAACTGCCCAACTACATCCCCCACTGAGGTGGCTATTGACATCCAAGCCAGGGAAGTCAATCTTCCCCACCACTGTAACAGGAAATGGAACATATAAAAAATGAGACTTGATGATCGGTGGTAAGTGAAGACAGATTTATCTTAATCTTTGAAAAAATGTACCTGTGCTGGTGATTAAACCATTCATACTTCGTCATGGCATTATTTGGTGAGAGAGCAATAGTTTACCTAGCAGAACTGTTCAAAATAGATCCGTCACTAACATTGGACCAGCTCCTATAGTAGAAGAAGAACAACGTGAAAGTAATCGGCAATATTTGGTGGCATTTCGAACGCTCTAGAATAAAATTGAGGTAGACAATACTGATTATACTAGTACGGTTAGATGCAATGAAGATGGGGACATATGAAAATGTGGATATAATTCGTTTAATCACGCTTCAGAATTTTTGCATATCTTTTGGAATAGTACTGTAGGAATAAATAGTCTTTCTGCAAGACAATGTCAAACAGGGTATCAATTTTTAACCAAAATGTACGGTACGCAACAGTTGGAGGGGTTAAAAGTATGACATTTTTGCGTACGTTCTATATGGACGGCCCCTAATGTCGTTTGAAACGACTCGCCATTTTTGGTGGCATTTCGAAGGCTCAAGAATAAAATTGAGATAGAATATACTGATTCTCTCTCTCTCTCTCTCTCTCTCTCTCTCTCTCTCTCTCTCTCTCTCTCTCTCTCTCTCTCTCTGTGCAAAATTAAGTTATTAAATAGTAAATTTAGAACTATATCTATTGTCCATATCATTTTTCACATTTTTGATTACAAATGTGGCATGACTGATGATTTCGTTAATTTGTTATGGATGATCGCGGTCCTTCTCGGCCATCTCAAATATATATAGGCCTATATATATATATATATATATATATATATATATATATATATATATATATATATATATATATATATCAGATTAGCGTCTCATTGAGACCACTGTCTCATTGAGAGAGAGAGAGAGAGAGAGAGAGAGAGAGAGAGAGAGAGAGACGGATGAGAGAGATAGTGTGAAGAGATACAGAGAGAGATAGTGAGAAAAAGAGATTGCCATATATATATATACATACATATATGTTATATATATATATGTATGTATAAATATTATATATAGCTACCATAGGCGCATTTAGAGTTTAATATTTAGGTAGGCTGGTATGGGGGTCTAGGGGTGACATCCACCACGCGTGCCATCTAGCACGCAACAGACCTGGTGTTGATGGAAAAACAATTTTTGAGATATATATATATATATATATATATATATATATAGAGAGAGAGAGAGAGAGAGAGAGAGAGAGAGAGAGAGACGGGTATAGAGACAGAGAGCGGGAGAAAGAGATGGCCTTATAGCTCTTGTCTTAAAGTTACTGTGGATTGACATATACCCTGTGCTATTTGGTTGATAGCAACTGGATGATTGACAACTAATGTCTGATCGATAGCCACTGACAGCTGATGGATGATGGGCAGCTAATGTATGATCGATCGCCGCTGTCTCATTGAGAGAGTGGTGTTGAAAATGTGACTTTTTTGCTTACGTACTATATGGACGGCCCTTAATGTCGTTTTTAAAGGCTCATATTTTCCGTGCCATTGTGAACGCTTTAGAATAAAATTGGGATATTATATACTCATTATTCTAGTACGGTCTGATGCAATGAAGATGGGGACACAAGAAAAATGTGGATATAATTCGTTTCATCACTCTTCTGCATTTTTGCATATCTTTTGAAATAGTACAGTAGTAATAAACAGTCCTTCTGCAGTACAATGTCAAACAGGGTGTCAATGTTAAACCAAAATGTACGGTGTGCAACAGGGGGAAGGATTTAAACTATGTCTTTTTTGCGTACGTACTATATGGACGGCCCCTATTGTCGTTTCAAACGGCTCACCATTTTTCGTGGCATTTCGAACTCTCTAGAATAACATTGAGATAGAATATACTGATTATACTAGCACGGTTTAATACAATGAAAATGGGGACACAAGAAAATTTGGATATAATTCGTTTAATCGCTCTTCTGAATTTTTGCATATCTTTTGGAATAGTACTGTGGAATAGTCCTTCTGCAGGACAATGTCAAACAGGGTATCAATTTTAAACCAAAATGCCACGCTTGAGCAAAAAGTCCGCTTGAGCTGCTGTACGTAGACAAACGACAATCGATACAGTGCCAAATAAACAATACTAAGCAATAATTGTGCTGATTGAGTTTACACTATACAGATATGAATATTATCATTTCGTTTGGCTTTTACTCCGAAACTAAAATACAAAAAGGGTAATCCCGCATCAAATCATCACGCTTTTGAATAAAATCGGACGCCACCATCTCAGATTGTGATGAAAACTGGTATAATTGTTCATCCTTTTGAGCAATGTCGCCAATAGCATTCTCTGTAGGTAAAAATATCTTTTAAAATGTTCAATTTACGCAATAGAAATCACCACAGGCAAAATTCTGAATGCCAAGCACATTTGATATACAAGAGATACAGGCCTAATTTTGGAAAAAACTTGATTAGCAGGTGCTCCTCACTTCTCTGTCAAAAGTGCTAGCCATTCACACGTCTGCCAATACCATTCTCTGTAGTTTACAAATGTCCTTTGAAATGTCCAATTTACGCATTAGAGAATATCACAGGCAAAATTCTGAATGCCAAGCACTTTTGATATAAAACTAGAGAGAATGGTATTGGCAGACTTGTGAATGGCTAGCACTTTTGATTTCCCTACCCTATCACACGGGGTACCCCTACCCCTAGCCCTATGGGTACCACTACCTTTAGGGGTACCCCTACCCCTAGTCATACCCCTAGGTGTACTCCTACCCTTAAGTTTATTCGAATGCCTCTGGACAGAACGTTACTAAATCATAGGAAGTGTCAATGTTCAAAATTTCATGCTTTTATCCACAAAATGAACAATCATACGGCTTATCAACTGTACTAATATTCCCTGTTCTATTTGATTGATAGCAACTGGATGATTGACAACTAATGTCTGATCGATAGCCATTGACAGCTGATGGATGATTGACAGCTGATGGATGATTGACAGCTAATGTATTATCGATCGCCGCTGTCGCATTGAGAGAGGGGTGTTGAAAATGGGACTTTTTTGCGTACGTACTATATGGACGGCCCCTAATGTCGTTTTTAACGGCTCACATTTTCCGTGCCATTTTGAACGCTTTAGAATAAAATTGGGATAGTATATATTGATTATTCTAGTACGGTTTGATACAATGAAGATGGGGAAACAAGCAAATGTGGATATAATTCGTTTCATCACTCTTCTGAATTTTTGCATATCTTTTGCAATAGTACTGTAGGAATAACTTGTCCTTCTGCAGTACAATGTCAAACAGGGTATAAATTTTTAACCAAAATGTACGGAGTGCAAAAGGGGGTGAGATTGAAAATATGTCTTTTTTGCGTACGTACTATATGGACGGCCCCTAATGTCGTTTCAAACGACTCGTCATTTTTCGTGACATTTCGAACGCCATAGAATAACATTGGGATAGAATATACTGATTATACTAGCACGGTTTGATGTAATGAAGATGGGGACACAAGCAAATGTGGATATAATTCGTTTCATCACTCTTTTGAATTTTTGCATATCTTTTAGAATGGTACTGTGGAATAGTCCTTCTGCAGGACAATGTCAAACAGGGTATCAATTTTAAACCAAAATGTACGGTGTGCAACAGCGGGAGGGGGTTGAAAATATGAGGTTTTTGCGTACGTAGCCTACTATATGGACGGCCCCTAATGTCGTTTCAAACGGCTCACCATTTTTGGTGGCATTTCGAACGCTCTAGAATAAAATTGAGGTAGACAATACTGATTATACTAGTACGGTTAGATGCAATGAAGATGGGGACATATGAAAATGTGGATATAATTCGTTTAATCACGCTTCAGAATTAAAATATTAAAATTCTGCATATCTCGTTAGCTGAATGTCATCGGGGCTTCTCGTGCATGAATATAAATGAGACACCAGTTAGAAATCAACTCAGTAGCCTATTCATACACTTTCATCTATTGTTTTCGTGAAGGTTAACTACCAACACCGTTCAATCCTGCCAGTTATGTTGAAAAATGGGTATGCGATGGGCGACATGCTGCCTCAGATGCACCAACTGGCAAAAGACCTGACAAGACATCTGGGTCAATTCATGCCTGCTCTGCATCAATGTTAAATTATAGTTGCTTGAATTTAGTTGCAGATTTTCCAATGTTGCAACTTGCAGTTGTGCTATTACATATATGGTTTTAATAAATGGCGTGTGACAATTTATACATACAATATTAAAAATTAGAGCAAAGTACTGTGTATTAAACCATGCATTTCCCATGTCCCCCCACTGCTCGTCATGTTCCCCTCCACGGCTCGCCATGTTCTTCCATAATATTCTCCCACTGCTCCGGGTAACAAATCGCACCATGATTCAGCTTATAATTAACAATTACTGTAATACAGCACCATTTTTATTGTGCTATTTTCCAACATAATGCTACGGCACACTTCTAACGTTGTTGCGACACCGTTGTGTGCCGTGGCACAAAGGTTTGGAAACACTGCCTTAAGCATTCCGTGCGCCTTATTCATTCGGAATATTCATTCTTGTCGCTGCTCTTTGCTTGTAGAATCAACGAAGGAATTCAGTAGTTGCGCCGTTGTCATTGCAAATTGCGAATCCGCTGTTATAATGAGTTTGAATCGAACGGAGGATGTTACTACCATTCAGCCATTGCCTGATAAATTTCAAATCGGAACACCACCACCAGCAGCAGCGGCTGTGTATGGCAATTCAATGTTCGTGTGTGGACTGGGAAACAAATGTGAAGATATTTGGAGATTTGATGCTTTATCTTCTAAATGGAGCAAATGTGCTTCTTTGATTCGAGGCAGACAAAGTCACAGCGTTGCGTTTGTTGATCATGTTTTGTATATATGCGGTGGATTGTCTCAACCTATTACTAAAACACTTGATGATGTCGAAACATACGATACACTTGTTGATCGGTGTTCAAAGATTGGAAAACTGGCTTACGCTCTTTTTGCTTCTAGCAATTGTGTGCCAATCAAGGCTTCACTCTATATCTTTGGTGGATATGGCGTCCATGGTAGAGCTGTCAGCACTGTACAAGTGTATGACACAAAGTTAAATACTTGCACTTTGCTCACAAAGCAAATGCCCAGAGCATGTTGTTGGCTTCGATGTGAATTGTGGGAAAATTCTGTTATTTTACTTGGTAAAGATGGATGCTTTGTATACAATATTGACGTACAAACCTGGAAAGTGAGAGATAAATTCAAGTTAGAAAGTTACTGTTCTAGTGTGATTGTTAATGATGACAAGTTATTTGTCATCGGATTCGGAGCTAACAGTGACGAAGTGAGATGGATTCCAATTTCGAATATCTTAAACGACGAATTGATCGAATGGAGACATTACGCGAAATTACCAAATAATTACTTCAAAAAGACATTTGCCTTGGCAAGTCTTAGAATACCCTGCGCAAAAAGCTAGGCTGCGGAAACGAATGGAAAACTAGCTAACGAGAATTATTTAAACTGAGAATGTAGAGCGGAAAACTTCACTCGATACTTAATAAATCCGGAATGAAATTCGAATATAAAATCGGATAGAATATCGTAATAGAAAAATATTCTCTCTTTTCCGCTGAGGTTTAGAGAAACGTTTTATCTTTTCACCATACCTACTCCGAACTTCCGCTAGATATAATTTTCAGTCTTCAATAGCCGATTGTACTTTTCATTCATAACGTCATCATCTCGCTTATGCTCATGTTCCCTTGTTACGATTAGTGCTACTTATGATTCAATAGTCGGTCGGATTTTTCTTACTTACTCTAAAATGAGTTTTATTGTTTTAGCTGTTCTGAACAGTGGAGTAGAATGTGTTGCAAGCGCCTGGGACAAAAGAAGGATTGTGTCTCCAACTTGTGTCACAAAGTGATATTTAGGAAGAATGTTGGTGTATGTTTAGGTGTGTTTAGGTATGTTTGTGTGTGTGTTTTGGGGAGGTGAGCTGGTGTATGTTTGAGGTGTGAATGAGGTTATGTATGTGTGTGTGGTATGGTGGCTTGGGAGTGAATGAATGGACGTGTAAGGTTAATGACAGACATTCGAGCGGAGGTCGCTGTCGGGAGTGGTCGCGGTTGTGAGTGATGGTGAAGAGAAATGAAATATGATAGGGGGCGTTGTCAAGAAGTGTGATAATGAGAGAATTGAGAAATGATTGAGATATAGAAATTTATAGAAAACGTTTATGTGATATTGTATGCGGTTTTGAAGATGTTCAAACGGACAATATAGAAAAGATTTACAATTACTTATAGAAAGTGAATAGAAACGTATGTGTTAGAAATCGTCGAAGAATATGTTATAAAGAAACAGCGGACATTCAAAGAGAACGTATGTATATTCTTATCGCTTGTTAATGAGAGTTAACTTTCGAAGAGACTGTTTGCATCTTCCGGTCAAGAGTTAACGAGAGTTGTATAAAGAAAGAATTTACATGTTGTTGAATTGTTCAGAATATAATTGTGTTTGTGTTGAAAAAAAGAACCCTCACATGCTTAATAGGAGCTTGTGACAACTTGTCCACAAAATGTTTGGACAATAGAGTGACACGGGGACAACTTTTTATCCCCATCCCAATCCCGCAACCAAACATTTCTCCCACTCCCCACCGCATCCTCGCATTCCTTCTACCTATCCCCGCCCCATTCCCGCAGCATTTGCTCCCTCCCCTAAACATCCCCGCCCCAGCCTTTTCCGTCCACTCATCATCCATGCAGTAAACTGCTAACGTACGTTGACAAAAACACGTATAGTAATATACTACTGCGTTTTTGCTTCTACTTTATAACGTCGTTTTCGACCGTTACCGTAAATGCTAATAAAATTAAAGTTCAAGTCTATGAACAAAAAGAGAATGAAGACAGCATCAGCACTCAGTTGTGTGCGCGGTCCTCCATTTTGCCCCTTTGTCGCATCCACGCACATCAATCGTTCTACTTTTGAAGTGATATTCGCTCAATTTTACCCTTAATCAAATTATCGATGCCGCATTTTAGCATGTTTAACTTCGAACGATGCGAAATAACAAGCCACGTGATTTTTTAAAAAACCAATACAAATTTTAAAGGACACATGAAAATAAAATACTAGACAGTACTTCCGACACAAGGCTTAGTCAGTCTGCTGCTCTAGTGCCGTACATTAATTGCACCAACGCCTACTTAACGAATAACCTACTGGGTTACTAAATACTCTCTACATACAGAAAGACAAGAACGCCTGCGTAAGGCTCGGGCTGTAGAGCCGAATCGCTAGGACAGGACCCGGCGGGTAGGGTTCAAAGGTTAAATTAAAGTCAAAGCCGTACTTTCTACCCCAGCCGCTCTTTGAATAAGAAAATAACCTCAATCCAATGCAATAGATATGCACTAGCATCGCAGGCATTGGAAACAGAGTTACCAGCTGTTATATGCATTGGCTAGATGTACAATAATTGTACAGCAAAGTGAACCAGACGAAAATCAAAGATACGGTGTCTTTGTGGCTTCTCACTACGTGACGACCACAGTAGCGCTGAATAAGATCATAGGCGGCGGAAGACAATAAAAAGTACCCCGGCCCGTTTACTATATAGCGGCAGCGGGGCGCTGGGGGTCGAGGTGCCTAACTAACTTACTCAGTGGCGTAGCCAGGATTTTCGGAAAGGGGGTTTGGTTTTTGGTTTTGACCGTGACCAACTTTGGAAAAATCCTGACCAGCAAAAAAACGTTATCACCTCTACTTTTTTAGCTGACAAGCAAAAAAAGGTCCTCGCCTCTTACTTAAACCTTTACCGTCTATAGCCAAGGGGGTTTGACCCCCAACGACGCCTCAAAAATTAAAAAATACATGGAAACTCATAAAAAAATTTCGGCGGCCAACGGGGCTTTAACTTCCAAGCCCCTTTGAATACGCCACTGAACTTACTAACGACCTTTCTCCCATCTCCACGGTACGTCTTCGATAGTGGGGGGACGATAATATTAATAACTAAAGGGAATACAAAACCCGTGAATACTACAGTGAATTGACATAAAAATGGGAAAAGTCTGGTCATTCAGATGTGCTGGAGGTGTGATTGAAAGTGACGGAAGTCAAAGAGAAGATAAAAAAATCAAGAATATCAAAAGGGCTCCATGCAAAGGGATTGGGAAGGATGAAAAACTGTGGAGAAAAACAACTCGGGGATGTCCCATTATTCCGGGGGTGTCCATGTCAAGTGTTGAGTCTTAAACGGTTAGTTTCTCGTAGTATATAGTCCTAGTTCTACACTCATCACTATGGAATAATTTGCGCAGATGTAGTATTATCCGAAGTACTTACAGTTTGTTCAGGGTTTTCGATATATTCAGCTTACGACGTTTAAAAACAAACTTATCCATTGTATGGCTGGTGAAGCGCTGTTAAACGATTGAAACACTGAAGCCGTGAGATTGTTTCCGCGATTTATGCGAACACAGTGATGATTTAACTGATCCATTTCTCAATCAAGACCCAATTCCGACTGCCCTCTCTCGATGAAACAATCTATATCGCCCTCTACTGCTTCTCTGGTGCCCCCGTTCTCTTCCTGGCACCCTCTGCTGTCCTTCGGCCCGTCTCCCCATTTCGTTCGTCTAACTTAAGTGCCTTCCTCCGTCTTTTAATCTGATGTCAACTGATACACATACGTTACTCGGTGTTTGACACCTTCGGGTTAGATGTGTATAGGACATACTTATCTGATCTTGCTACTACAAAGTCTTATTTATTCGGCTGTGCATTCGCCCTCCCGCGACAGCAGCTCCCTCATTCGTCGCAGTGCCTTCTTCCGTCTTTTAATCTAATCTATTTTAATATCCGCCTTTTAATCTAGGCCTAATCTAATAAGCCCATCACTTCCGTGTTTGACACCTTCAAGTTAAATGAGTATAGGACGTGCCTATCTGATCTTATCTGATCTTGCTACTATAAAGCCTTATTTATTCGGCAGAGCATTCACCCTCCGACGACTGCAGCTCCCTTTTAAATTCGAAATGAAAATTAAATCAAACAATTTAAAGAATTACAATTCTTCAGTTCTCACCTCTTAAAAAGTACCCCGGCCCAGTGGCGTAACGTGGGGGCAGGGGGCACTTTGTTGACTGCCCCGGGCCCCGGCGGGGGGCCCCAAAGAGGGGTCTAAGCTAGGTTAGGTTAGGGTTAACCCTAGGTTAGGTTAGCTTAATCTAGCCATAGAAGTGAACGTGCCGGCGACCTTTTTTTTTTTTTTTTTTTTTTTGCTCGTCAGCCCGAAACTTTGGAACTTTGGGGCCCCCATGACAAAGATGCCCCGGGCCCTAAAAAGTCACGCTACGCCACTGCCCCGGCCCGGCCTATGGCGGGCCGGGGTACTTTTAAAAGTACTCCGGCCTGGGCCGACGGGGCCGATAGGAGTGCGCCGCCTATTAATAAGATTTTAATATGGTTAATCAAAAATCAAATTGCAAATATCACATTATCGCCACCTAGCAAACATCGACCCGACGCTTTTGTATTGAAATAAATTCTTATCGTTCATTCTTACAATAAAATATACCGTATCAAATTTAATATCTTACAATTACTCTGATACATTAGTCACATTATTTGTTGGTCGATAGGTTTTTGTTGGAGTATTAAAGGAATTTACGCCACTAACGTTTTCTTCCTAAGACACCAACTTTAGTCGATTTTGTGCTCAATAACAGCGCGAAATCCGCTTAACCGTAAGGTCTACGGAACGCATGTCTTCGTGCTTCAATCGCAAAATAGGCAAATTGCTTCAATGTTTGTCACCTAAAGAACTTAATAAGCATATTCAATGTTGGGACCAATAGTTGACTAGACTATTTAAATACTATTGCCAATAGTTGAGCTTAAACACTATTCAAAATAGTTTTTCAATAAATAAATATTAATTAAGTACTATTTAATTTTTCAATGTTAAAATGAAAACTGTGTTATCATTTTCACTGGCGAATGTTATAATCTAAAAGCACTGTCACTAGTTATATGCATGATAATTGTAATACAGTCTCCTGTTAGGTAATTCACCAAAAGTCTTGATTAATCTTGAGGAGCAGCAGTGTCTCAAATGTTTTGTCACTTAAGCGATTTATACGCTTTGGGAGTATGATAGCCCCAGTATTAAAGAGTCTCTCGACCAGAGGCGTCATTTACAGTCAAGGAAATGAAAATATTAATTTATAATGTAATAATGTGGAACAAAACAAAAACAGGCCGTGGCCCCCAAGGAAATGAAAAGATTAATTAAATTTATTATAGTGTATGTATTAATGAATTATTAATGTGCAATAAAGGGCTGACAACCAAAAAAAAAAAAAAAAAAAAAAAAAAAAAATGTTTTGTCAACTATTTTTAATAATGGTAAATGTAAAAAAAACTGACGAGCAAAAAAAAAAAAAAAAAAAAAAAAAAAGGTCGTCAACTTTTTTTTGAAACTAAACTCAAACTTAGTCAAAAATTTCCAACAACAATTCAAAAAATTTTAAACGAAAATTTAAAAAATTTTCGCCCCCAAGAAAAGTGTGAAATGACGCCACTGCTCTCGACGGGAGCACTCGATGTAGTCATAGAGTTGAAGCGCAAGAAAACAGGTTTGACAGCTGGATGCTTGTTTAGCATGCCAATTTTACTGGACGAGTCTTGAAGATACTACAAGTGTGGCTGCTCTGTCTGTTCACTGTGTTCAGCATTGAGGTCACTGAAAAAGTCGCTGGAATCGGTATGACCACCTGCATCAGTTGTGCTAACTGTATAGGCGTGGACCGAACTGGTGCAGCAGTATCGGCATTTAATAACAGTGACCATCAGCTTGAACAATACCGCATCGTAATATAAATTCCATCGCGTAGGGCACGGAACGACGAATCTGCGTTTCACTTTCACTATGTCACTGACTGAGTCTGTCAATTCTGCGGTTTTGTTGAGATGACAACACAATAGAACTATTTAAAATCAAGAATTTATAAATAGTGCTTAACTATTTATAAATAGTATTTAATTAAATAGGTAAGTTCGCTAACTATTTAAAATAGTTGCTTAAATAGCTTAGAACTATTTAAATAGTATTTATTATTATTATTATTATTATTATTATTATTATTATTATTATTATTATTATTATTATTATTAAACGACAAGATTAACGTGACATAATTAACGACTGCAAAACGACAAGATTAACAGAAATAAAATTGTCTATATAAGTACAGAGGAAGACCAAGAAGAGACTGGCTGGACGACGTTAAGGAACACATACAGGAAAAGAACTACGGAAGACTAAAAAGGATTGCTGAAGACAGAACGAAGTGGAAACAACTCATGACCGTCAACCTTCAGATATGAAGATGACACATGATGATGATGAAGTACAGAGAGGTGGTCACATTACATCATAGCATCTAATGAATAGCTCAGTTTTAAGGTGCTTCTTGAATGTCTCCAGCGTCGTTGATGACCTCACGTGAGGCGGAAGTTTATTCCAGACGCGAGCAGCAGCGACCGGAAAAGCACGGCCACCGATCGTTGAACGCCGTACTCGAGGCACGAGAACGTCAGTCGTAGACGCCGAGCGCAGGTGGCATCGAGTTTTGACATCAGACACGCGGCCGAAAGCGTTTGGCAGATATGACGGCAACAATCCATTGAGACATTTAAATGCCAACGTAGCGAGTTTGAAATCTATCCTCTCCGGGAAACGAAGCCAGTGTAGCTCGCGTAGAAGAGGCGTCACGTGATCGTATTTTCGAGCTGCAAAAATCAAACGGGCAGCTGCGTTTAGGACTGACTGCAGTTTTGCAATCAGGTGACCGGAGACGCCAGCAAGCGTCGAGTTGCCGTAGTCTAGACGACTGAGGACCAATGCAACAACGAGTGATTGCATCACCGATGGTGTGACGGACCTACGTATGCTGCGTAGTTGCCTTAGGACTGCGAAGCAACTCGACACAGTTCTCGTGACGTGCGACCGCATTGACAGGTCGGCGTCAATGTAGACGCCTAGGTCACGGACAAAAGCGGACGGCGTGACGACCTCCCTGCCAACACGTATTCCAGTCACAGGAATCTGGTGCTGGCGCCGGGCAGACGAGCACCACAATGCCTCAGTCTTTGCTGAGTTGAGTTTTAGCCTGTTGGATTGCATCCATGCACCGACGTCGTCAACACATTCAGATATTTCGCTTTGTAGCTGGGCAGTCTCTGACGGCTTACAGATGCCATAGATTTGCGTATCATCAGCATACAAGTGTGGTTGAAGTTGGCGTCCTGGATCAGGCCCTGCAATTCTGCAGTATTCTGCAGTATAAAACAGAAAAAGGATCGGCCCGATAGTAATGATACAGATAGCATCGCATGATTATTATACTGAAAGATTAGCGCCTTCTCTTTTCGCGACATCGGTCGAGTATCGGAGTCTCCCACTGCCAGCCTCTCTCTCGCCACCTCTCCTTCCAACCGATTGCCAGAAAAAATAGCAAGGATAACTATATAATAGTATAATACCATTCTATCATACTGTACTATAAAGTAAAGTAAAGTAAAGCTCAATGCCCGTAGGCTCAATGCCCGTAGGGTCCGGTGTTGATCCCCGTATTTTGTAGCCAACAGCCAATAGGTGGCTGAACCATCATCGGCGGACGGTGGCCAGTCTCTTCCGCCGAACCTATGGTTACTTTCGCAATGTTGCCATTGCTACTCATTTGATGTTACTACCGCCCTCTAGCGATTAAGGCTGAGTCGACCTTAGGGGCTCCTACGGGATTGAACTCGTTCCGTCGGCGTGCCTGTCCAGTGATATTACCACTCATCTATCTTCCCGCCCCATACTGTACTATAATAGTTGCTAATTAGCTATTAAATATATTGAAATGAATGAATGAATGATTATTATGAATATTCATAAACGGCACGATTGTTAAATTAGAAGTCTTCTTGGTTTGACGTTTCTCCTTTGTTCGTACTATTTGATTATGTTATAAATAATAACTTCTTATATTATTCTTGTTCTTTCTCTAACAACAATAATAATAGTCCTAATAGATGCTTTAGTTAAGTTGCTTTAACCAGTTTCGGAAAAAAGCATCAACGAAATTATGTTTTCAAAAAGTATATAAACTAGAAAAAAACTAAGTTTCACGATCCATGCATGGACTGAATATCAGAATCTCTTAAAACAGGTACAAATTAACATTTGATTAGCTCTCGACAACGTGTAACGTAAATACACTAGATACACTAAAGAGAGATCAGATTAAAGATAAGAGGAATACCGTAACGGAACCCGGTAACGTCACGCTTTGAAGAAAATTACACGACGTTACATATTCAAGATTACACGCACAGCGTCGAGATTACAGTCAAGATTACAGTCGAGATTGCAATCAAACCGGGTGAATTTGCCATCGCCGAAGTTAGACATAGTCGAGAACTGGTTGAACTTGCAGCAGGACGTGCGAGGGGAAGGATTAATGTTGCTAAGAAGACATAGTTAATTTGAGGTAAGATAACTTATTGTAATTACGGTTTTCTCGTTTCTAATATATTGATAATTTTGGTTTCAGTGGAGTATCCGCTTCTTCGACTCCACCGCCTCCTCCGCCGGCTGATTTCGACGCCAGTAAGCGAACCAATAATCGCTTGCTTTGCATTTTGACTGATCATTCTTTCGATTTTTCTCATACTTTAAGGCTTGGGAAGCGAAACAATATTGGTGTGACATAGGCATTAAGAGCTTTTTCGAAATGACAATCTTTATAACTATAATGAAATTAATTTATTACAGTATAATACACAAGCAACGATTTAATACTAGATTCATTACAAGTTCAAAACAGTCAATCAGTTATGCCAGTTATTATAGTTGCTGGAGGTTCGCAGCGCGATGTTGTATTAAAGACACGATTTTCTTTGATTTAAACTTTTTAAAGTAAAATATAATTTCATAACGTCCATTAAGTTCAACATCAAACCGGAAGAGCAAAATAGCAACGAAAGACTATAAATTCACATAACCAAGTAAGTAAGTAAGTAAGTAAATCAGTACAATCCAGAACCAGGAGAGCATCTCATAACATGGTTGAGATAAAATATCTTTCCAAAGAAAGGCGCCTACCTAGTCTTTTTCCTGGGAAACTTGCGATTGACGTCGCAACTGTGCATTCCGTATATATAGTGTGCGTTTTGGAATTGGTGGTCGCCTCCGTTGTCGTCTTCCTTGTCGCCGTCGTCATCTTCGTGTGCGGCGGAATTCTATTAGGAGTAGGCCTAATCGTTTGTCTTCTCGTCGGCCTTTTCCTGGGAGTGTCCTTACTTGTCGGGTGGTGCTGCTGCACAGGCGACTTCCTCTTAAGACGTAAGTTAAGCAACTCACCGATTGAAAGACTAAGTTAACCATTCGTGATGCAATTAAATAGAATGGTAAGTTCGATAGATTAAAACAATATCTATACATGTAGGTCATTAAATGTTGAGAGTATTATTGTAGTGGTTATCGAACAGGTTAATTCAATTGTAGGTCTACTTGAAGAGGTACTTGTTGAAGGACGCTGCGAGGGAACGCAGGATGATCCAGATAGAAGCCTAGTTTTTTAAACAGATTTACTTGAATGTATATCTTTATTATATGCAGTGGCTAGAATGCGGGCAGGTACTGCAGCACGCAGTGACCAAAATGCTCAGCTCGAGCTCATCGCGGCTAAGCTCATCTCAGGTAGACAGACAGACGACAGACGGACAGAGAGAGACCAGCTTTGCCGTTTCCATGAGTGGAAATCCATCGGGGAATGAGGCAACAACAACAACTACTACTACTGCTACTACTACTACTACTACTACTACTACTACTACTACTACTACTAGTACTACTAATAATAATAATAATAATAATAATAACAAAGTTCAGAAGGGTCTGCCATGTTTGAGAACCACTTATCGCAGTCATTGTATTCGCGGGTTCATCTCTCACGTAGCCAAGACAATACAAAACGTATTATTATTATTATTTATTATTATTATTATTTATTATTAATATTATTATTATTATTATTATTATTATTATTATTATCATCATCATCATGTTTGAGAACCACTTATCGCAGTCATTGTATTCGCGGGTTCATCAATCAGATGCAGCACTAAATTAATAAAAAAAATATTAATATTATTATTGTTATTATTTTTCAAATTATTGATTATTATTATTATGACTGCTCATTTATTATGATCGCGGGCCTTCGAGACGATTATTATTATTATCCGTTTAAATAATAAATCATTATTCTTAGATCACCGCCAATGTCGATTTTCAGTGAGTTAATATATGGATTAATTATAATTAACAGTCAACTTTGCACGCAGATGCCAACATGACAAATGATTGCAGAGCTTAAATCATAAGCAGTTATAAAAACAAAATAATAACTAATTTATTAATTTAGTAATGCACCTCCTAATAATAATAATAGTAGTAGTAAGTAGTGGTGGTGGTGGTGGTGGTGGTGGTGGTGGTGGTGGTGGTGGTGGTGGTGGTGGTGGTGGTAGGCTTCACTACATCGCATCAAAAATACTCTGTTATGCTTGAAAGGATTTTGTGGCTTTCATTATGAAAGAGTCTACCCGTTCAATGACAGATATCGTGCAGCTGCTTTTGTAGTCATAGAAACGAATGAAAGAATTGAAGAAGAAGTAGAAGAAGACGAAGAAGGAAGAAGAATAATAATAAGAAGAAGAAGTAGAAGAAGAAGGATGACATGAAGACGCGTAGCTCTGTCGCGGTGAGAATCCCAAAATCTCGTAATTGTCATTAGGTCTATGTTCAAATGTTCTTCCGTTTACTTGTTGCCACCAGGGCTTTTTGTAAAAAGATATTTTCCGGAACGCAACAGTCGGAAATCAATTATTGTCAACATGACAAATGATTGTTTCATGCTTAAATCATAATTCGATTCTAAAAACAAAGCATGGTTCAACTAATTTATATGTGAAACGTTTTACAGAAAACGCTGCGCTATTTTATGCATCGTGCAAAATTGCAAATTAATCCATATATTAACTCGGGAAAATCGACATTGGCGGTGATCTAAGTTCATAGATTTATTATTTAAACGGAGGTATCTATGCGGCGATCGTCTCGAAGGCCCGCGATCATAACCAAATGAGCAGTCATGCCACATGTGTATAATCAGAAATTTGAAAAATGATACGGACAATAATAATAGTTCTAAATTTTCTATTTATTAA
Source organism: Metaphire vulgaris (assembly GCA_018105865.1). Classification (NCBI taxonomy): domain Eukaryota; kingdom Metazoa; phylum Annelida; class Clitellata; order Crassiclitellata; family Megascolecidae; genus Metaphire; species Metaphire vulgaris. Next base: position 4,650,292 of record CM030854.1, read on the forward strand.
TTTTGTTTGCCAAAAAAGTCTTCAGATTTTCCGGAACCCCGTTCCGCCTCGTTCCGGCACAAAAAACCCTGGAACTTGCGACATAATCATTAACTACGTAATTCGCAATATTCGAGGTTTACAGATAATATTATTAGTAATCGGTAATTGAAATTTTATAGCCTACTATCTATATCTTCTGACGCAAAAGCAGGCAGATGAATCAAGCAGGTCCTTGCTGCGTAGAATACTTTCTACTCAGATTTTGAGGTAGACATGGACAGAGATCTAGGGGCACTAACGGGGCTTGGACCCGCTCCGACAGCCTGACGCTCCAGTACGTAACCCACGCTGCCATTTTCCGACACCTAGCTAAAAAAACTTAGTTGAACTCTTTTACTGGACATAAACAAGATACTTTACTAAAGTCAACAAGTATTATTGTAACATTTCAACAAGTATTATTGTAACATTATTATAGCATTTCCATTCCTGTTTCATTTGCTCTGAAGTGCAAATCAGCAAAGAAATTTCTTGAATAAAATGCACGCGCTTTGTAATTACGGATTTTACAGACACAGTTACTTCGTATTTCTTTACAGAGACGATTCTTTCGAAATTGAATGCAATTTTAGCGTCAATGAAATTTTCGTATACATCAATACTACTATTATAAAGAGGATAATCCTGAACACCCGGACGATGTTGACATCGCTCTCAAAAAGTAATTGGCAGATTTTCATTCCTAGTGCACTTGAAACATCATTATTTAATTGTAAACATAGCAGAATCAGATTTTTAGCATACGAATGATTTATAAGCTATGTACATGTATATGTAGTTGATGTTAGCTGAACAGTTTGAGAGGATGCATTTACGTGATGCCGAACTGCAAGAGGGAAATACATTCGATATTACAAAATCAATTGAAATTTGATCAAATTGTTCCAAAAAGTAGAATCATGGCTTTAAGCTCGACAAATGATCCTTGTAAAAGTTTGATTAAATTGAATCGTCAGTCTTTTTTCCAACACTGGATATGAACATTCCGAATAGATGTAACGAATGTTATGAATAGATGCCCCTATAGGCTAACGTCGATTGCATATTCATTAACCTATTTCGCGTTTGTTATGAATATAAATAGGGAACAGGATGCTGATTTTGAACGTACTGCTACTTTGTTCCAGATTAATGGATATATACAAAGCAAAATATTCGAGAGATGAAAAGGTTGCCAGAGGTTGGAGCCCGATCTTTCTGCTCCTCGGCCGAAACCCGTCGAACGTTTCGCAGATTGGACGGCAGGAAGCGAAAATGATTGAACCCCAACTTTTATGAAAAATTTCTGCTTAATGAAGATGCTTATCATTCAGCTATTAAAATATATAAATAATTCTGTTTTATTCCTTAATTTAACCAACGAATTATATTCTTCTTTTAACCAATGAATTTTGTTCTGCCATTTTCAGATGTATTTATACTTAGGACATAATGACTAGGATTAACAATAAAAAATTAAAAATTTAAAGAGATGGCTAATTTATTATGAGTTGCGTAGTGGTTTTTCCGTTTCTTATTTCTAGCCCGCAATGCAGCCTTAGATTGTAATTTTACCCTCTTATATCTCCATGAATGCATTTTAATGTCATGTCTACAGATAATTCAACAATTTAATTTCGTTATTACTTTGAAATGAAACATCAATTTGACGTTGATTCTCTATGGCCGTGACCAGAGACGTCATTTTAGCAGTGTTTAATCTAGGCTCCTGGAATCCGGTGGGGGGACTGAAAAAGACGAGGAGGGAACTGACAAAACCGGGGAAATTTTGCTAGGGGGCTGCCGTTAGGGTGACCGGAAAATTCGGTACCGGTCATGGAAGATTCGGTACCGGAACATTGGGTACGGGGGGGCCCGCTGGGGCTCATGCCACCTTATTGCCCTCCGTGGGGTGGGCGGATAAGACCGTTCTAACGCGGGGGAAGGGAATAACCGAGAGCTGCGATAGTAATCACACGGCGGGTGGGGGAGGGGCGATCCGGGAGCCGTGGAATCGATTTCGGAGGCTGTGTGCGGATGTGTGTGTGTTGCCGATGCTTTCGTGTTCCTCTTAATGTCCGTCTTTCTTGCCCCTCTTGTTTCTCGCATCATCGGTACAGGGCATTCAACCCTCTTATTGAATGCCTGGACAGTGGACTCCCCATGGAAATTGAAACTGAGCTTGCATCGTGACAACTGATCGACGCTTTTGTGTTCCTCTTATTTTACTATTAGAACAATAATTAATTATTAACTTTTAATATAGGATTTTACGTATAAGTTGCAGAGGGCCAAAGAAGACTTCTGGACTCTAAAGGGGGGACTAACAAGGCCGGGGGGAATCAGCTAGGGGCTGCTGTTAGTTGATGTAGTGTGCCAACATTTCTGGGGAGAATTTGAAATTTCCAGGGGAAAAAGGTAAACTTTCCCTCCGGAAACGGCCTAGATTAAACCCTGCCATGCTTTACATGTAAAACGTAATACCGTAGCATATATCTATCTATTTTATTGCCTTTTCTAGAAGGTCGCATTAGACAGCTCAAGTTCCCTGCTCGTATTGCGAGTTTAAACATCTGTTTACAGCCATTAAGTCGATGGGAGGAGCAAAAGCGCGCCTGAACGCTGGGTGTCCGCTAATGACGCGCGACAGTTAAAGCGGACAAATACCAGCAGCAGGTGAGGCGTCATCTTATGTGTATGTCGAACAGGTAGGCCTACCGAATTATCCGGTACCGAATCTTCCGGTACCGAATATTCCACAAGTAAAGTTGTTGGTACCGAATTCTCCGGTACCGAACCTTCCGGTACCGAATGTTCCGAGAACCGCTGTTGGTTAGTTCATGTAGTATGCCAAAATTTCCGGGAGGAAAAGGGCAATTCCCCCTGAAAACGGCCTAGATTACACCCTATTATGAAATCCAGACATTGAGATTTGAGAAGCGACTGTCTTTTAGTATATATACCTGTAAGTGGACAAACAGATGGATAGACTTCTTATTATGACGTCATCAAAGCCTTTCTTGTGAGCATTGTTCTAGTAGCATAGACTATAATTATATGACGCCAAGTTTAATTTAATTTAGAGCGAATTACGCAAATCATTTATCATTCATGGAATAAGTTAACAGTACGTCATAAGCTGAAGAAAAAATTCGTTTCGGATAAAAAGAGAAATTACTTTTGTCGATCTATTGAAATTTTGCCATCGTCGTAAATAACTTGAAAACTTCAGAGATTTTTGTTAGAAAACCTGTCCGGTCGTCTCATCGCCCGAATAATCCACTGACTCGTCTGGAACGATTCGAAGCAGATCGTCTTAAATGGGGACATCAAGCAGATGGTCGTTACCGGGACTCGTCTTGAGACGACTCAGGGTTCGAATTTGAGCATATCGTGGGAGGATGCCTTTCCAAGAAAAAACCCTCAGTCAAAGCCAGCGGTTAAACCGAAGAAGTAACCAAAGGAAGATCGACCGTTAGAACCCGAGCCGCGAGGTCAATGTCTTTCTCTTATTTGCATGGTCTACAATTGAATGGCTGGGTGGAATAAGGAGGTAACTGTATCCGACCCCCCCAATGGTTTGAGTATCAATTACAATAATAGGGGTAACTGCATTTACTTCCTTATTTCACCGGACCCTTCAACTGATATTTTCACCACTAATGGGGTAACTGGATTTACTTCCTTATTCCTCTGGGCCCTTCAATTGACAATCTCACCATTAAGGTGGTAACTGCATTTAACTCCTTATTCCACCCAACCATTCAATTAAGCTTCGTTAGCACGCACTCCGATGGCATGGGCTCTCTTGGAAATGTAATCCGTCTAAGAGAGACAGTGGTGGTTCCAGGATTTCGTGGTGGGGTATGAAATGAATTAGTAGGAAGTTGGTTGGGGGTATAGCCAGGATTTCCGGAAGGGGGAGGTTTTGGTTTTAACTTTGACCGTCACCAACTTTCGAAAAATGTCGACAAACAAAAAAAGTCATCCTATGCATCTATCCTATGTCTTTCCTTCTAAAATTTGCCCTTTCAGATGCTGACAAGCAAAAAAGCTCGTCAAGCCTATGGCGCTTAAAATAATTTGGTCAGCAGCCCCAAGGGTGGTTTTGACCCTCAAAACCGCGTCCGAAAATAAAAATGCATTGAAACACATAAAAAAATTTTTCGTCGGCGCCCAAGGGAGGGCTTAACCCCAAAGCCCTCTCTTGGCTACGCCACTGAGAGGGAACATTGGTGGGAGGATGAAAATAGAAGGGGAAAATCAATAAACTTTGCCGAAAAAGGCTGAAAATGGAATTTGTTTCCCTAATGTTATAACTACACTTTTACTGAAAAATAGATTGACAAGCAAAAATTCATCCGCAGTTTTCCCCGTAGTTTTACTAGACTTTTACCAAAAAATAGGTTTCACAAGCAAAAACGTCCGGTGGGGAAAGCATCTCCACTCACCCTCCACGTGAAACCGCCACTGAACAGAGACCTGAAAGGGTTTTCTCACTGACAATCCTTCAACAAGGGTATTTTCGGTCTCACGAGGCCACGTTCTATACTGTACTAACTACTAAGCATTCTTGGCGCAAACTTGGACGAAAAAGTGCGGGCCCAGCCTTTATATCTTCCCTATCACCATGTAACCTCTCAAAAAGTTGGGTGCTCGAGCCCCCAGAAATAGAAATTTACGCCTATGGGGCTAAGCTTAAATCCTTCCTTTGTCGGAAATCATTTCCTCCATGGCTGAAACAACCTAGCCTCACTGCCCTCCGGATATTTCGACTATTGCCTGGCTGATCATTCGCCTTTCCCATAGCTATTTTAAGAAAACCCAAGTGCCTAAGAATAAGCAGCTACTGTAGCAATGCTGTTCAAAGCGCTATATAAATCCACGAGATTTTATTCATTTGCTTACTTATGTAAAGTCAGACATCATTGCAGACTATAAATAAGATGACGTTGTGTTTAATAACTCGATATTCTCTGCAGGATAAAAGATTATCGACCATGGCAGATACATCAGTGATCGTCATCCTCGTGTCATGTTTGATGTTCGTACAATTTGCGTAAGTTTCAGACGTATAGACCTATTACGTAATTAATAAGTGTAGTGTATGGTATTTTGAGACGTGACTACGTGATTATTTTGGGAGGGCTCGAAAAGACAAAAAATGGAGTCTTGGTTTTAGTCGATTTCACTTGAAACTATTTTAGTAAGATTTTTAGCTACGAGTTTACTAGGCCTGGTGTTTTGGAAATCAGTCTTTGTATAAATATGTTTGGGGTTTTCCATCGAATGTCTTCAGGTGTTCCAGAAATCGCTGTAGAAGTCATTGTGCTATAGGTAGCTTCGCTATCTCTCTATCACTCCATCTATCTGTCTTTCCGTCTCTGTGTCTTGTAGTCTCGAGATCGCTTTAAAACTTCTAATTGGCCACCTCGTTGATAATCGAAAATAGTTTCTTTGGAAATCGCCGACATTGCGAATTGTGGGTTTTAAACAGTTTTAATGGAAATCATGACTTAGACGAAATTGCTTTTGAGATCTGATATAATAGTTTAGTAAACCAGCCTTGGCCGACTGTCTTACTAGGTGGGGCAACTAGCAACACAGATATAAAGTAAAGTAAAGTAAAATCTCGTGGATTTCTATAGCGCCTTGGAAAGCAGCACAACAGTAGCTGCTTATTCTTAGGCGCTCAGCCCTCTTAAAATAGCTATAGGAAAGGTGTGGGATCAGCCAGCATCAGTCAATATCCGAAGGGCAGTGAGGCTAGGTTGTTACAGCTATGGCGGAAATGATTTAAGAAACAGGAAGGATTTAAGCTTAGACCTGAAGACTTGAGGAGAAAGTGCAGGAATTATAGGAAATGAGGAATCAGATTTTATTGTTTGAAAGTGTCCAAGTGTGCGAAGGAAGCTGGGATCGAGTTCCAGAGTTCAGGTGCAGCGTATGAGAAGGCACGGTTGCAAATTTTCAGGGATGATTGATTTAGCGGGCGTGACAGAGTGAGATGAGATGACGAACGTGTGGGTCGAGGAGGCTGAGGGATTAATAGTGACCTAAGGTAGACAGGTTTTGATGACTGAAGTGAGCTATGTGTAAGTGTTATTATCTTATATTGGATACGTTCAGTTATTTTTGCCAATGTAATGATTTTAGTATGGGTGAAATATGGGAGAATTTAGGTGACTTAGTAACAGCACGAGCAAGTGCATTTTGTATTGATTGCAATTTGTTGATAGAGGCTTTGGGAAGGTTATAGTAGAGGGAGTTACAATAATCTAATTTGGAGTGGACTATTGAGGTGGCAATTGTGGAGGCAGTTTTAGTATCTAGGCAAGGACGTAGGCGGCGAAGGTCACGAATATGAACATAGCAGGCTTTTGATAATTGGGAAATTTGTGATTCGAAGTTTAGTTGCAGAGGCGTAGCGAGGGTATCCGGCGCCCGGGGGCAAAGTGTACCGTTGGCGCCCCAATACTCCTGACGAGCAAAAAATGGTAATCACATCGTTCTCTCGGTCCCCTCCCCTCAATTCTCTACGGCGCCCCTCTCCTTATACTCCTGACGAGCAAAAAAGGTCGCCGCCCTTATTTCCTCTTATTTATTATGTATTTGACTGTTTAACTTACCCCAAAACCCTATTTTGGCGCCCCTCACCTCGGCGCCAGGGGGCATATGCCCCCACCTGCCCCGTTTCGCTACGCCTCTGTACTGTATAGTTGAACGCTAACTAGGAGCTACTCGCGATCTTCCTGCAGCAGATGGTATTAGTCGTTCAGTTCTATAATTAATCAGCGACAACCTCTTGGAAGACACGCGGACAGTTCCCAGTATGCCCTCTTTATTAATCATTGATAGCCAATAGTAAGCAAGACACACAACCAACATCCAATCAGGTATAAGAGTTAATCATTGATGGCCAATAGTAAGCAAGACACACAACCAACATCCAATCAATCAATTGTCACTCGTCTGGCCTAATGACATGAATTTGAATAATCTGTTATAGTTGATGTGTTTCTACCAGAGTTGTCCATGGGTCGGTTTCTCAACCCAAACCCAACCCAACCCACCAACTTTCCAACCCAACCCAACCCAAACAAAATTCATTGTTTCTACTACAATTTAATTCCTGTTCTGGACTTTAAAAAGTATCCTGATTGCCAGCCATTATTGTATGCAATGAAGCGTATCTTGGATTTCTAATAAAAGCGCGGGCTTGGCTTGGCTTGGCTTGGCTTGGCAATCTCATAGAGAGCCGCACTTCAACGTCGCTTCTGGGATTGTCGCTCTGTGTTCGCTGAAAAACTTGTGAAGGCTTACATCTAGAATGTAGCGACGCGGTTTTCTCATCGGGCAGAGGCGAAATATACAAGCGATATCCTCTCCCCCACCATATACTTCATAAGTAATTGATCTGGGACGACGATTTTCCAGCTGATAGAACGCTTACGTGTCGGGTTATTATATGACCAACTTTATTTCACGAACTGTTTAAATTTCAAAACAACATCAATAATTATTTATCGTAGCCTAATCACGGTTTTCTCGTTTCTAAAATACTGATAATTTTGGTTTCAGCGGAGTGCTAGCTTCTCCCTCGACTGCGCCGTCACCTCCGCTGACCGATTTCGACATCAGTAAGTAAACCAGTAATCGCCTGCTTTGCATTTCGAGTCATCATTCTTTCCGTTTTTCTCATACTTTAAGGCCAGTTAGTTACCTAACCGGTAGAACTGTGTTATCATGCCCCGCCTTAAGTACAATAAAAATAAAATAAAAGGAATATACAGTGCAGTGTGCAATGAGTGCCTAAAATATAGGACAAGGACCGCCGAGAGAAAGTACGGGCCCGGTACATGGAAGGTGCGTGGGTCATTATACAGAGTTCAACTCGTTTCTCTCGGTGGCCCTGGCCCTAGCTCTGTCTATAATGTATAATAATTATATTATTGTTTATTATTATTATTATTATTATTATTATTATTATTATTATTATTATTATTATTATTATTATTATTATTATTATTATTATTATTATTATTTATATCTAACAATCAGCAGGATATTCGGATCAACGTTTTTCTTCACAGGAAAAATTATTTGAAATAAAATAAAATTAAGAGCTTTTTCCAAATGACAATCTTTATAACTATCATGAAATTATATATACAAGCAACGATTTCATACTAGAATCATTACAAGCTCACAACAGTCAATCAGTTATGCCAGTTATTATAGTTGAGATAAAATATCAATTATAGCATTTACATCTTGCCAAACAAAGGCGCCTTCCTACCCAGTCTTTTTCCGGGCAAAATTGCGAATAACGTCGCAACTATGCTTTCCTTAGTCTCCGTTTTGGAATCGGTGGTCGCCTCCAGATGTCTCTGCAAAGCGCTCTTGACTATGGTCTTCGTCAGGCAGATAGCGCTATATAAGCTGTCATTTAATAATCTATATATATAATTCTCGATGTCCGGCGGACGGACGGCACGTCCGACGGCAACACGGTAGGTATTGCAAGACGCTGTTGTCATTGACAACCAAATATTGTTTAATCAAAACTCTATTATTATCAACGGAGCGTTTAACGAAGCGTCTTAATTGTTTTAAACCCCGTCCCCTTCCCTCACACCATACCTCTCCCAATCGCCCAGGCCTCAACCCATTCCAGCCCTGGCCCCAAACCCCCTTTCCCTTTCCCATCCCCTTCCCTTTCCCCATCCCTCTCCCAATCGCTCCGACCCCAACCCATTCCGGCCTCGGCCTCAAACCCCCGTTCCCCTTCCCTCTCCCATCCCTTTTCCTCTCCTCATCCCCTCCCAATCGCCCTGGCCCAACCCATTCCCGCCCCGGTTCTAAACCCCCGTTCCCCTTCCCTTTCCCCATCCCCTTCCCTCTACCCATCCCTCTCCCAATCTCCCAGGCCCCAGCCGATACCCGCCCCGCCCTGCCCGACAGGCCCAAACCCCCGTTCCATTATCTCTCCTCACCCCTCTCCCAACCTCCGTACCTCTCTCCATCCCTCTCCCAATCGCCCCGGCCCCAACCCATCACCGCTCCGCCCTACCCCACCGGCCCCAAACCCCGTTTCTAAACCTACACAACGCTGCTCCGAAAACCCGTACAACCCACCTTCCTCCTCCCAAACCTCCCTTCCCTCTCCCAATGCCCTGCCCCGTTATTATATATATATTTATTCCTTCCTAACCTCGAAACCTATTTTTAAAATGTAACCCCTCAAGTGGGGATTAAATTTTCAGACGCCGTCACCGTACTGGGGATTTAATTTTTGGAAAAGCGTTCTTCAGAAATGATTGCTGTAACGTTTTAAATTTGCTATATCTCAGGCTATATAGGAGCTAAAAAGATGAGGTTTGCACCATTGTTTAGATTGTTTATTTCTCTTTCTAAGCGTCCGTGCAAAACAAAAAATGTGGGGGTAAAGTACACTTTACGGCCTAAAATATCACCCTCTCTCCCGAAAAAATTTTAATGCCCCCTAGCAAAATATTTTCAGCGGTACTTTGGTCAGCGGCAAAGTTGTAAAGGGATGTCAGAAGAACAAAATAAACCAAACATTTTGAAAATCGGTTGACATTTTGCAAAGATCTATCAATTCTAACCCGATGACCCCAATGTTTGAACATAAGTATTATCGGTGCATTTCGCGAAAGTTTTGAATTCTGAGAAAGTTCCTCTTTTTTTGAATTTGCTATCTCTCAGGCTATATAAGAGCTAAGAAGATGAGGTTTGCACCATTGTTTAGCTTTTTTATTTCTCTTTCTAACCGTCCGTGCAAAACAAAAAGTCGTGTTCACGAGGTTTGCGACAATCAAGTGAGAATGAGGAGCAGGCTGTTGCTCGGCGTGAAAAGCAGCACAGCAAACAAGAGAATCAAGCACTGCATGTCGTTCGACACTGCCCAATCAGTACACTTACCTTGACTATCAAGTTTCAGAAAATTCATGCGAATGGGCGTTAACTCGGTTGAAGAAAAAGGCGGCGAGTTAAGAACAATTAATTGCGCAAAATGCTATTGCATTTGCGCAAAATCGGGTGGTATAAACAGCCAATCTCCCCCGTCCTAAAAAGCTATTGCATTTGCGCAAAATCGGGTGGTAAAACAACCAATCTCCCCCGTCATTTTTGACGGGTAAACACCTAGTAATAATAATAATAATAATAATAATAACTATGCTTTCCGTAGTCTGCGTCGTTGTCAGCTTCCTTATCGCCGTCGTCATCGTCGTGTGCGTCGGAATTCTATTATACGCCCTGTACATCGCCATCGTTGTCGTTGTCCTTCTCGACGTCGCTCTCCGAGGATTGTTCTTATGTATCGGCGTAGTCGTCTCCCACCTACAACGTAAGTTTCGCAACTCACCCACTAAGTTAACGATTCGTGATGCAATTAAATAGAGTGGTAAATTCGATAGATTAAAGCAATATCTATACATGTAGGTCATTAAATGTTGAGTGTGATTGTAGTGGTTATCAAACAGGCTAATGCAGTGATAGGCCTACTTGAAGAGGTTCTTGTTGAAGGACGCTGTAAGGGCACGCGGGATGATCCAGATAGAAGCCTAGTTTGTTAAAAAGAGTTACTTAAATGTAGGCCCCTATATCTTTATTATAGGCAGTGGCTAGATAGGTACTGCAGCCCGTAGTTACCAAAATGCACAGCTCGAGCTCATCGCGGCTCAGCTCAGCTCAACTCAGGTAGACAGACAGACAGACAGACAGACAGACAGACAGACAGACAGACAGACAGACGGACAGACGGACGGACAGACAGACAGATAGGCAGACAGCCAGCCAGCCAGACAGACAGACAGACCAGCTTTGCCGTTTTCCTGAGTCGAATGAGGCAACAACAACAACCAGTGTATTTTCAGTTATTGATTATTTTTCTGTTGCAGTTACAGTTAGAATTATTGAAATTATTTTAAAGTTATAGTTACAGTTAAAGTTATTGTCATTTTTCAGTTATTTTCAGTTAATCGTCATTGAACACATTAATGAAATTTCGACGTTTTTTCTTATTACACAATCACCCTACTCTCTCTAATTGATTGAAAAATTTACTGATATCTAAATATTTTCATATGCATGTCCATCTAAACGTCCATCATATCATGACATAAAAATATTGTCAGTATGTCATCTGTATACAATAATTTTTCAGTTATTTCAGCTATTTCAATTATTTAATTCAGTTACAGTTACCTTTATTGACATTTTTCAGTTACAGTTTCAGTTACAGTTAACTGATTTGTTATTTTTCAGTTAACTGATTTTTCAGTTACAGTTAAAGTTAACTGAAACAACACTGACAAGAATAATAATAATAATAATTATAATTATTATTATTATTATTATTATTATTATAATAATAATAATAATAATAATAATAATAATAATAATAAGGTTCAGAAGGGTCGGCCATGTTTGAGAATCACTCATCGCAGTCATTGCATTCATGGGTTCATCTCTCACGTAACCACGTCAATACAAAAAAAATATTATTATTTATTATTATTATTAGTATTATTATTATTATTATTATTTATTATTATTCATCATCATCATTATTATCATCATCATCATCATCATCATCATCATCATCAGCAGTAGTAGTAACCGCAGCAATAGTCAATAGCAGATGCAACACCTGCAGAGGCAACAACAGTAGCAGTTATAATAATAATAATAATAATAATAATAATAATAATAATAATAATAATAATAAGGCAACAATAATAGCAACAATAATAATAATAATAATAATAATAATAATATAATAATAATAATAATAATAATAATAATAATAATAATAATAATGATTATTATAATAATGATAATAGCTAAAATTAATAATAATAGCTGTAGCAGTGGTGGTGGTGATGGTGGTGGTAGTAGGCTTCACTGCATCGCATCAAAAATACTCTGTTATGCTTGAAAGGATTTTGTGACTCTCATTACGAAAGAGTCTACCTGGTTCAATAACAACTATCGAATAGCTGTGCAGTTGCTTTTGTAGAACTGGAAGTAAGACCCGAAGAAGAAAGAAATCAAGACGCCCCTCGTCCCCTATCGTAGTTCTGTCGAGGCGAAATCTCGTAACTGTCATTACGTTCTAATGTTCTTCCGTTTACTTGTTGCGACCAGAGCTTTTTCTGTAAAAAAATATTTTGCGAAACACAAAAATCGGAACAGGGCCGCGGAGAGGGGCCCGGCGGTCTGGAGGGGACCCGGGCCGATGATGAAGATGTATAATTAACAATAACACCAAAACTAATACCAGAAGGTAACGATGTTATGTTGTGTATAGGGAGGCTCGGCAATTAAAAGGGGGCCCGAGGACATTATCAAAACAGCGTAAAAACTGGCGACAAGCAAAAAAAGAAAAAAAACGTAATCACTAGTTTTCGAAAGTTGTAATATCGTGCCATTGAGAACTTAGCAATCATATTGATCAGTTATTATCCAATTCTCACTGCATTAGTTGTCTAAATATATAGCTAATTGGTATGCGTGTATATATATAATATATATATATATATATATATATATATATATATATATAACAATAGAGCTCGGTGGCTTATGGCAGGGCACAGGCAGAGCAGCGATGATGAGCCACGGAGGGGTCTGTTGGGGGAGCAGAAGAGGTAGGAGGGAGACGCTCGGCCGGACAGCGGGCGGCGGTGGGAGAAATAAAAGAGAGGGAGCGTGAAGAGAAGAGAGAGAGAGAGAGGGGGGGATCGGATCGAATCGGGTCGGATCGGGAGGAAAAAAAGGGAAAGAAGAGAGGAAAAAGAGAGACTCGAAATTGGGGAATCCAACGTTTTGATTGATGTAGCTCGGTCGAAGGCAGAGGGTTACAGCTCCGCCTGTTAAGTCAGAACGTTAGAATTAGAATAAGCCTAAGACTATGTACGCATTCCTGTTCATATATTACACTGGTTTTGACATTTTTAAAAAATTTTCTGCTGACCTAAACATTTTTATTGATATTTGAAGAAATTTAGCTGTTCTAATAATACGTGTTTTTAATGAAGTCAAAAATGTTGCATTCTGGTTTAATTTTTTTCTCTCCTTGGAATGCATCATCTCAGGTGTTAGGCTGAGCAATCAGGGCGGAAATAGGAAATCCTGGACCGAAGAAGGGGGATAAACATAATATTTTTATTCAGCCAAAAAATGAGTCTGTCGAGCCAAAAAAGGTCGTCATGAATTTTAAGAGCTAATTCAGGGCCCGCCGGTCCTTTGGGGCCCGGAATCTTCTCTTTGGATGCTGAGTCGGAAATCAATTATTATCACAAGACAAATGATTAGTTCAAACTTAAATCATAATTCGATTCTAAAAACAATGTTTGGTTCCATCTAATTTGATATGAAACGTTTTCCAGAAAATGATGTCTTGAGCCACATTTTCACCAACCGAGATGACACTTCGAAAAATACTGCGTTATTTTATTCAGCAAATTTGCAAATTAATCCATATTAAAAAAAGTATAAAAGGGCAAATCGACTTTGACACTGATGTTTCCATAGATATACTATTTAAACGCAATCTATGCGGCAATTTGAACTGAAAGGTCGCGATCAGGGATATTTCTAGGATTGTGAATTTGGGGGCGTCGAGTAATGGGGTTGTAAAAGCATCTTGTATGCATTTTATAACATCCCATTGATTCAATACCAAATTTTTGATGTTGATGCAAATTACAAACTTGGCCATATGGAAATATTGTAAAGATATTCTCTGCCCATGATCATAATAAAATGGTTCCTGGAGCCAACACTGTAATCAGAAATTTGAAAATGACACAGGACAATATAGTTCAAAATTTTCTCTAATTAATTTAATTTGCAGAAAGACCAGATCTTCAGGTTTTCAACGCCAGTTCCGCCTTGAGCGTTTGGTGAATTCCAAAATGAATCTTTTGAAAAAAAATCAATCCCTTCACCATCGGTGTCCTGTTGATAATAAAGATTCATCGTCGTCAGAAACTCCAACAATAATTTTATAAAACAGCAGGAATTTGTATAGTAAATTTACCGGTCTCAGATCATTATATTAGTACTATATGTTTTGATTGATACTTTTTTTGTCTTAAACGACAATCTTATTATATATTTACGAGGCAGAAGTAGTCAGTCCATCAACATGGTATTCAAGACGCTCTTGTCACTGACAACCAATTATTGTTTAATCAAAAGCGTTTAACGAAGCGTCTTAATTGACCTTTAGTCTTTTTCCCTCACCTTTAGTCTCCTAATGAACTGTCCAAGGCATTTCAACACATGGCCCAAACCCACTTTCCCTTCCCTATCCCATCTTTTCCTGGTCACCCATTCCTCCCAATCGAAATATGCATTAAACCCCCGTTCCCACAAATTCTCCCCAATCTTATCTTTTCTCTTAGGTGTTGTAAAACAACCACAAATGTCTCCCAAAATTTTTCAGGATCATTCCCAGCACTGCCCCAAAGTGTTCGGGCCCAGGCCCCAAACCCCATATTCCTCCCCCAGAAAGCTCTTTAGAAGAGTTAAATCACCCTGTGACCCAACACATTCCGGCCCCATGAACGACTGAATCCCTTTGCCGTCGGTTCCCCATCCCTCTTTATATAGGCCTATATCCATAAATTCTGAGTCTGCAGTTTTAAAACTGCCTATTAAACTGTTGTGTTATTAAATAGTTTCCAACCACCCATCCCTCTCCCATATCTTGTTGCACATCCTTATCTTTTGCATATTCAATATAGCTAAAAATTATAAAACATAACAACGCTGATGTTAAAACCTGTACAACCCAGTAAATCCTCCCAAATCTCCCTTTCTCCCAAAAAACTACCCGTTATTATGATTTTTGGATTCACTCTTTCCTAAAATCAAAAGATCATTTTTTTTATCTTTTACCCCTCAAAATGTGTAGACCAGTGTTATTGTTTTGACATTGCTGTCACCGTAAGGACATTTAATTTTTAGAACATTATTATTGAAATGATTGATGAACGTTTTAAATTTGCTATATCTCAGGCTAATACGAGCTAAAAAGATGAGGTTTTCACCATTGCATTTGGTTTATTTCTGATTCTGTCTCTCCTTGTCAAAACAAAAAAATATGGGGTAGAGTCCGCGAGGCTGAAAATATCAGGGCGGACGGAAAGGGAACCCCCTCCGGGACCAAAATAGAGGGTCGGTAAACCATCTATTGTGTCAGCGGCAAAAAAAATTAATGTCAGAGGAACAAAATAAGTCAAAAATTTTAAAATCGGTTTTCAGGCGTAAAGCCGGTCCGTTCTAACACGATGACCCTGATGTTTGAACATCGGTATTATCGGTGAATTTCGGAAAGTTTTGAATTATCAACAAGACAATTTTTTGAATTTGCTATATCTCAGGCTATATAAATCAAAAGATTCGATTCTAAAAACATTGTTTAGGTTTTTAATTTATATTTCTAAACGTTTTGCAGAAAACAAAAAATTCCAGCGACACATTTAACATTTCACCAGTGAGAATGAGGAGCAGGCTGTTGCTCGGCGTTATTTTATCCATCAAACAAGAGAAAAGCACTGCATTCGTTCGCCATGCCAAATCAGTACACTAACCTTGACTATCAAGTTTCAGCAAATTAGAGGGCGAATGGGCGTTAACTCGGTTGAAGGAAAAGGGCGATTTAAGGAAATTAATTGCCGAAAACCTTTATTGCATTCAGGGTTGGCGCTAGGGGGTGTCCGCGGATCCGGACCCCGCGATCATAATAAAATCATCAGTCATGCCAAATCGTTCAAATACGCAGAAAAATGATGATTGGGGACAATGGGGTTCTAAGCCGGCGGGTCCAGGCTGTGTAGATTGCATTTGCAAAAAGACCAGTCAACAATTTTACAAAACCCAGTTCCGCCCGTTGATTGCATTTGAATTAAAATGAATTCCTTAAAAAATCAATCCCCCCTCATTTTGACGGGTACGTATAATAATAATAATATAGAATTCACATAATAATAACGTGATTTTTATAAAAGGTCTGTATACATTTGTAAACTAAATTTATACAATTTCTATTATATTATAAAAGGTTTTGTTTGATATTTTTATTATTATTATTATTATTATTATTATTATTATTATTATTATTATTATTATTATTGATTATTATTATTATTATTATTATTATTATTATTATTATTATTATTATTATTTTTATTATTAAAGTCAAGATTAAACTGTAAAATAATTAATATTATATTATTATTATTTTACATTGCTTTGTCAAAACAGGTTCCGTTTAGACATGGAGTGACCAAACTGCTGCTCGCGAGCAGCATGCGGCTCTTCTAGCGGAACCCGCGGCTCGCGAAAAGTTTTAAAATTTTGTTTTGGAGCAGATCGACAGCTCAACAAAGTATTCAGTTGACACACAACAGAAATAATTTTGTCTTTTGCCAGTTTCATCATAGGTCCCATAAAAATAACAACAGAGATTTAATGAAATTTTGCAAATAATTGGATCACACTACCTCGTTTTCGTGCCTAATAATTGTTGTAGTGCTGCTCCCAAGCTTTGGGAAATTGTCATTTGCGGGGCTCGTACATTCTATGGTGTTGGCCACCCCTATTTTAGTCAGAGAGAGAGAGAGAGAGAGAGAGAGATAGAGAGAGTCAACAGTAATGATACAGAAAGCATCGTATGTCAATTATACTGGAAGATTGGTGCCTTCACTTTTCACGACATCGGTCGAGTGATGGAGGCTGCCAGCCTTCTCTCGCCACCTCTCCTTCCAACTGATTGCCAGAAACAAAGCATATATAATAGTACAATACTATACTATCATAATGTACTATAATAGTTGCTAATTAGCTATTAAATATATCGAAATGAATGAATGAATGAATTTATGAATATTCATAAATGGCACGATTGTTAATTAGATGTCTTTGCTTTTTGACGTCATCACAATATTTTTCACTTTGTAATATTTAATTATGTTATAATTAATTACTGCTTATATTATTCTTGTTCTTGTTCTTGTTCTTGTTCTTATTCTTGTTCTTGTTCTTGTTCTTGTTCTTCTTCTTCTTCTAACAACAACAATAATAATAATAATAGGCCTAGTGGATGCTTTAGTTAAGAAAAAAACATCAACGAATTTATGTTTTAACTCGAAAAAAACTAGGTTTCAAGGTCAATAAATTAAAATATCAGAATCTCTTTTATAAACAGGCACAAATTAGCATTTGAATAATCGTGTAAAGTAAACATACAAGATAAACCGAGAGATCAGATGAAAGATGACAGGAATACGGATTAGCGTAACGGAACTCGGGACTTGACGCTTTTAAGATTGCACGTCTCTTCTGGGTGGATTCGTGGAAGCTATCGATTATATTCTTCCAGTCCCAGGCCCGTCGGAACGAATCTTACGCAGGGCCATTTACGTAGGCCATTTGGTAAAAATTGATACGTTTTGCTAGCTGTTTCTCCTTATGCAGGGTTATTTCTAGGATTATAAATTTGGGGTGTGTCGGTATATTTTGGGGGTCCATCCTTACCGAAAAAGTCTGACAGGCAAAAAAGGTAATGAAGGGGCTCAGATAGGGGATGTTGGGGTGTCGGTCTCAAATTTGGGGAGTTGGGAGGTGTTAGAGGGTGTAAAATGTCCCTGTCCTTATGTATCTGACACAAGGGGATGAAATGCATCCATAGCTTTTTCCTTCCGAGAAGTGCACTGCACCCCTAAGTTTCTCCAGGGGTGCAGCTGCACCTCCTGCACCCTATTTCCACTGGCAACTTTGGAACTCGATCCCCGCTTCCCTCCGCAGGCTTGGACACTTTCAAGGACTAAAATCTGAATCCTCCATTCCCATAATTCCTGCATTATCTCCTCGTGCATTCAGGTCTAAGCTTAAATCCTTCCTTTGTCTGAAATCATTTCCTCCATAGCCGTAACAACCTAGCCTCACTGCCCTTCGGATGTTCTGACCATTGCCTGGCTTCATCATTCGCCTTTCCCATAGTTATTTTTAAGAAAGGTCAAGCGTCTAAGAATAAGCAGCTACTGTAGCAATGCTTGAGTTTTTTCTCGAGTTTCGAGTTTATGATATAAAGTGGTTCCACGAGATTTTACTTTAAACCTTGTTATATTATATTATTATTATATTTATTTCATGAACTGTTTGTATATGCAACATTAACTCGAGATTTTACTCATCATTTGAACTCAGGACTATAGAGATAAGGTGACGTTGTGTTTGATAACTCGTTATTCTCTGCAGCATAACAGGTCAACCATGGCAAGACAGGAACATCACATCACTATCAAGACATCCAACATCACCGTCAAGACATCCAACATCACCGTCAAGACATCCAACATCACCTTCTTTGCATGTCTGGTCTACGCACAATTTGCGTAAGTTTCAGACATATTGCTCAATAAGTAATTGATTTGGGACGACGATTTTCCAGCAGATGGAACTTTTACGTGTCGGGTTATTATATGATCGAGTTTATTTCATGAACCCAGTGTTTATCCAACAAATTAAGGTTTATAGTCCGCCGGTTTGGTCGTTTCTAAAAATTGATAAAACCATTGTCGTCTTATTAAGTAGACGCCTCCGCCGGCCGACTTCGATTTCTTGCTGGTGGGTATTTTGAGATCTTTGAACAAAGAGATAGTTCTGGCAAAATTGCGACTAACGTCATCGAAATCAAGATCTTATTTCGAGGATGGACCGTGCTATTTGTTTGTTTAAATCTTGTTCCAACATTCAGAGTTTTTTTAGAAATTCGCTTGTTTTCTCGTTTCTAAAATATTGATAATTTTGGTTTCAGTAGAATGTCGGCGTCTTCCTCAAGTCCACCGCCTCCTCCGCCGGCCGACTTCGACGCCCATTTTATAAACCAGCGTTTCGTTTTTCTGTTGTTTTTGAGCTCCATATTTTTAGGTGACAATCATTCTTTGCCAAATAAAAAGTGATTTCCTGAAGTATAAAATATATTCTGGGAAATGAAAGTAAACTAACTGAGATATTAAGTAACGAAACTAAAATTCAAAATCTTGCGTAGATCAAAATCTCACATGATCGTTGCGCCAGGACGGAACAACCGTCAACAGCTATTTGAATATGTGTTTTTGATTAAATCTAATTGTTACTATTATTATGGAAACGTTTTAGTTAGTTCCAGTTTCAATTTGTGACCTGGAGCGGGGATATGTCGAGGGGGATGTGTTGTTGAAATCCCCAGTGGGGATTTAGTGGCCTTTTTCTGTTGGAACCTATCTATTTTTGGGTAAAAGTCAGTAAAAAGACGGGGATAAAATGCAAATCGCGCTTTTTGCTTGTTAGTTTTTTTGTTTAAAATTGAAGTAAAAAATTGAAAAGGCGTTTGTCGCCCATTTTTATAAAGTTTCTTCATCATTTCTTCTCTTTTCACCCCACCCCACCAACTCCCAGATTTTTAGAAATCCTGACCGCCCCTGAATCACGTTTCGTAACCGTTTTAATAAACGTTTGAAGTGATTGAAATGAACTTTATTGAAATTATGTAAAAATATATTCAAAAGTTCAAAAATGAAAGTTAAACTTCGAACGCTACGAACTGAGATATTAATCGGTGGCGGTCTGCGTGACTAAAATGCCATCATCGCCATCTTGCGTAGCATCAAATCGCCCAGCCATCATCATTGGGGTCTCGTTGGGTCTTCCTGGTCATGCTCGGGGTCTGCAGTTTAATCGTCCCTCACTTGGAACACCGTACGTTTCACAACTTACCGAGCGAAAGACTAAGTTAACGATTAGTGCTTTAAATAAATAAAGTGATTAATTCCAGTGGTGGTTCCAGGAATTCTTGGTGGAGGGTGGGGGATGACAAAAATAATTTATAGGAAGTTGGTATGGGAGGGATGCAAAGTGAAGAAAAAAACAAGAGAAAAGAGAGAAAAAAGGTCATTGTTAATGTTTTGTCCACTAAATGTTAATAAACCTTGCCAAAAAAGGCCGACAAGCAAAAAAGAAGGTCATTCGCAGTATTTTTCACTAATTTTTGTAAACCTAATAGTTATTTTTGGGTAGGATGAGTCCCCAGTCATCAAATGGTGGAACCGGGGATTAATTCTGCGGATGAAACAATATTTTGTCATTAAATGTTCAGAGTAATTAATTTTTCGGTAAAAAGTGTAGTAAGATTAGTAATAATAAAATTTCCATTTGTAAAATCCTTTTCCGGCAAAGTTTAAAGATGCACCGAAGTCTTCCTTATTCCTTTCCCTCAAACCAAGTAGCTATAGCCATTAATTTCATCATGCCGGGTCAAGAAATCCTGGAAGGACCAGCTATGGAGGAAATGATTTTATAAAGAGAAATGATTTTAGTTTCCGTTTTAAAACACGAGGAGATGTTTGCAGTGATAATTGTGAATTAAGTTTATTAACATTTGCTATCTTATCAATAAGGGATATTAAATAAATCAGTCTTATATGAAAATAAAGTTTGCAAATTTTCAAGACATTGATTCAGAAGTTCGAAAACGCTGTGAAGAGGATCTAGTAGATCCAGGTTGTTGTGGAATTATCAGATTTCTTAGGTAGACTCGTTTGGATGTCTGCGTGAGTTATAAGTCATCGATATTATCATCGCCGTTCGTTATTTTGAGCCGGCATTTTGAGTAATGGTGTAATCGCAAAACAGCGAAGTTCGTCATTGGCATTTTGAATCGATTGAGGGTCTTCCTGGAAGATCATGAAACAGGTCTGCAGTTTAATCGTCCCTCACTTGGAACACCGAAGCAGTTTTAATATCAAGGTACCGAGCGAAAGACTAGATTAACGATTAGGTTTTAAATAAATAAAGTGATTAATTTCCAGGAGTGGTAAATCCAAGATTTTTGCAGTTGGAGGGGTGGGGATTGTACAAAAATAATTTATATTTTTTCAGTTGTTGTGGGAGGGATAAGAGAAATTCTGTTTTGGAAAACACAAGGAAAAAGAGAGAAAAGGTCATTGTTAATGTTTTGACAAAAATGCTGATGTTAATAAAGATTGATGCCTTAAAAAGATGGAGTAAACGAAAAAAAAGGTCATGTCATCAGTATTTTTGATTCAATTTTTGTAAGAGTTGATTAAGGAATATAGTTGACAAGCAAAAGTTCATCAAGGAAGATCCTTGTGGTACTCCATAGATAGATCGGAAGGTGATCAGTTTCAACATGGTGGAACTTGAAAAGATTAATTGAGATAGATTGAAACAATAGCTACAGGATATTAAATGTTGTAGGATAGTAATTAATAATAATAATAATAATAATAATAATAATAATAATAATAATAATAATAATGATATAATAATAATAATAATAATAATAATAATAGTACTACTACTACTATTTATATTACTAGTAGTAGTAGTAGTAGTAGTAGTAGTAGTAGTAGTAGTAGTAGTAGTAGTAATAATAGTAATAATAGTAATAATAGTAGTAGTAGTAGTAGTAGTAGTAGTAGTAGTAGTAGTAGTAGTAGTAGTAGTAGTAGTAGTAGTGGTAGTAGTGGTAGTGGTGGTGGTAGTAGGCTTCACCTGCATTGCATCAAAAATACTCTGTTTTGCTTGAAAGGATTTTGTGGCTCTCATTATGAAAGAATCTACCTGTTCAATGATAAATATCGAACAGCTGTTCATCTGCTTTTGTAGAAATGGATGAAGGACTTGAAGATTGAGATGCGTAGCTCTGTCGCGGTGAGAATCCCAAAATCTCGTAATTGTCATTAGGCCTATGTTCAATGTTCTTCTGTTTACTTGTTGCGACCAGGACTTTTTTGTAAACAGATATTTTCCGGAATGCAACAGTCGGAAATCAATTATTGTCAACATGACAAATAATTGTTTCATGCTTAAATCGTAATTCGATTCTAAAAACAAAGCATGGTTCAACTAATTTATATGTGAAACGTTTTACAGAAAACGCCAAATTTCAGCCACATTTTCACCAGCCGAGATGACACCACTCAAAAATACTGCGTTATTTTATTCATCGTGCAAAATTGCATATTAATCCATATATTAACTCGGGAAAATCGACATTGGCGGTGATCTAAGTTCATAGCTATACTATTTAAACGCAGGTATCTATGCGGCGATGGTCTCGAAGGCCCGCGATCATAACCAAATCATCAGTCATGCCACATGTGTAATCAGAAATTTGAAAAATGATGCGGACAATAATTATAGTTCTAAATTTTCTATTTATTAATTTAATTTGCAAAAAAACAGTCTTCAGATTTTCCGGAACGCCGTTCCGCCTCGTTCCGGCACAAAAAGCCCTTGCTGCGACATAATCATTAATTATTTAATTCGCCACATTCGAGGTTTACAGATAATATTATTAGTAGGCCTAATCGGTAATTGAAATTGTATACTATAGCCTCTGACGCAAAAGCAAGCAGATGAATCAATCAGGTATTTGCTGCGTAGAATGCTTACTACTCAGATTTTGAGATAGACATGGACAGAGATCTTTGATCAACCACTAGGTGACTAGGTGCACTAACTGGGCTTGAACCCGCTCCGACAGCCTGACGCTCCAATACGTAACTCTGCCATTTTCCGCCCCTAGCTATTTCAACGGTAGATTAAGCGCCTCGGAATAGCAGCTACTACGCCATCTATCTGGAAAGTGCAAGAGAAATTCACGAAATTTCACTTGCTTACACTTTGCTAAGAATCTTTTTGACTATTCCAGTGCGCGTTTGGACAGAGACGCAGTGACAAGCATAAAAAGGTTATCCGCAAAAACAACACGGAACTCCGGTGGGGGATGAGCTCTATTAAATATTATTATAGTCAGGAATCTGATTTTAAAAACATCCGAAAAATGTTGACAAGCAAAAAGTTCTTTGTCTCTTTTCTTTATGTCTTTTAAAGTTTCCGCAAATATAAACCTGGCGAATTTTCATTGTGTCTGGTGACAAACCTGGTGGGTTTTAAATATGACCAGTAGTTGATCTTTTGCTCGCATTTTGCATCAGACCAGCGTCTGATGCAAAATGCGAGCAAAAGATCAAATATAAGCAAATAATAAAGCAAAATGATAAAGCAAAATGCATAAACTTCCTTAATTACCACCTTATGGTTAACCAGAATGTCCTCCATCTATAACTCGTTTGCAGTGTTTAACTAAGGTGTCGTTAAGGATTTATGGTTAGTAACGCGCGGTGGAGCAGTGGTTAGCGCACTAGCTGGTCTGCCAATCTTGCATGAGGTCCGTGATTCAACTCCCGGCCGCGGCAGAAACTTTTCGGTTGTTTCTGTCCCAAGCGCCCCCAGTCGACTCTGCTGCGAATGAGTACATCGGGTGTTAACTCGGTGGAAGGAAAGGCGGCGAGGGAAAGGCTGGCAACCGCCCTCATTCAGCCGTTGCCATGTAAAACTGAAGGCGCTAACCCTTCGGTTCTCCTACGGGCGATGAGTCTTTGGATGTACCTTTAACGAATTTTACTGCTGTATAAGAAGTTAATTTAATAATTAATTTCTCCGATGAACTTTTGAGACCCTATTTTCTTTGATTGCAATTGCTTACTACTTCTTAATTTTATTTTAATTGAATTAATAAGATTCAACATTTCATCCGATTGACTTTCTGCGTTTAGGTGACAGTTCCTGAAAGTTCCTGAAAAATGGCGTCTTACCTAGCTCTATTCACATCAGAAATTCTGCTCCGCTATTGTCAACATCCACAGCACCATTCCAAAATCAAATATGCACAATACGTTTGAACATGGATCTGTTGCGATACTTTTAACTAAAAATAAATTCTCATCAGATCATCTTGCGCACGCCATAAAGAAGTAGTCAAGGCTGAGGAGTAAATTCTTACATTCTTTAAAATGACACATTCCTGTGCTTTAATTGTAGGCCTACTTGCGCCTGTCAGTCAATACAAAGAACATCATGGCGAAATAGCAGATAGAACAGCAAATATATCATTCACTGTTTAATTTGATTGAAATTGCAAGCTATACTGGTCGAAAAAATTGTATGCTTCAGAATAATTATGGCCTTAACTGTGAAAAGAAACGTCGCTACTGTGTCGCTCTTTTATGACCGAATAATTTTTAACTTTAGCAGAAGCGCTACCGTTATTACTTCATTCTAACACCATTTTCAATATATATATATATATATATATATATATATATATATATATATATATATATATATATGAAAACCTTAAAACCTTGGTATGGCCAGTGGCGACAAGACACCATCGAGAGGAGCGTGATCACAGGACAGGACTTTTTGAAGGAAACAGAAAACGAGGGCGACCAAAGATATGCTGGATTGACAACATTACGATGTGGACTGGCCTTTATGGAGACTGTCTACTACGCACATAATAATAATAATGTGATTTTAAGTGGTTTAGGAGGCTAAGTAAGCCTGTGTGAAAACCACTGATGTAACCATCTGCATTCAATAACCTAGTTTATCTAGATAGCCTTTGAATCCGTTCACTGTTTCAACTGTCACTCCCACCTCGTCCAAACTGTTCCATTTGTCCACAACCCTTGCACTAAAAAAGTTTTTCTTTCTTGGACCAACCCTCTGCTTAAACATTTTGCACTTGTGGCCTCTTGTGCTGCTATAGTGTGCCAATGTAAAGAATCGATCATATGGCACATCTACTTTCCCAGTCATTATTTTGTATGTTTCTATCAAATCCCCTCTTTCTCTTCTCCTTTCTAATGTTGTCAGTCCACAATATTGAAGTCTTTTTCGTAGCTTAAATTATGGCACCCATTGACCATCTTCGTTGCTCGTCTTTGCACTTTTTCTAAAAGTTCTATATCTTTTTCAAGAATGGATTCCAAGCCTGAACACAGTATTCCAGATGAGGCCTTACTAATGACTTATAAAGTTTAATGATTATCTCTTTGTCACGACTCACAATTGTCCTTTTCACCATTCCCAACATTTGGTTTCCCTTTTTGCTGCCTCCATGCATTGATGAGATGGATTCATACTTCTATGGGTGATTATCCCCAAGTCTCTTTCTTTTTCTGTTGTGGTTAGAACCTTCCCCTAAAGAATATTCATTACCATTATTAGACTTCCCAACATGCATTACAGAACATTTATCAATATTGAAAAGCATCTGCCAGTCCACAGACCACTGAAACAATTTCCTTAGATCTTCTTGTAAAATTTTTGCATCATCCTCCGAGTCTATATTTCTGCATAACTTTGTGTCATCGGCAAACTTTGAAATTTTGGACAGTAATCCTTCATCGATATCATTTATATATATTAGAAAAAGCAATGGCCCAAGCACTGAGCCCTGAGGCACTCCACTGATAACTCTTGCCCATTGCGAATGGCCTCCCCTAATGCCAACCTTCTGTCTTCTTCCCTTCAACCAATTTTCAATCCATCTGAGAATATTGCCCTTATTCCACAGGACTTCAGTTTGGCAGCCAGCCTTATATGGGGTACTTTATCAAAAGCTTTGGCAAAATCTAAATATATTATGTCTACTCCCTTGCCCTTGTCTAGCTTATCAAAAACCTCCTCCAGAAAGTCCAACAGGTTGGTCAGGCATGAACGCCCCTTTGTAAATCCATGCTGACTATCTTTAACAATTTTATGCCTAGTCAAATGTTCCAAAATGCTTTCTTTCAGTATTTTTTCCATAACTTTACCGATTACAGATGTTAGGCTCACTGGTCTGTAATTGCTTGGTTCACTTCGTTTTCCCTTCTTGAACAGTGGGCTGACTAATGCGTCTCTCCAGTCTTGCGGTACTACTCCAGTTCTGAGTGATTCATTGATTATCAAAGCAATTGCATGTCCTATTTCATTTCGAACCTCGTAAAGAAACTTTGGATGTAAGCCATCTAATCCTGGGCTCTTGTCTGTCTTTAAATTGGTCAAAACCTTGATAACACATTCTTTTGTACACACTATATCTGTTAGCATTTCTTCTTCATTTCCATCAAACACAATTTTGGCTTCTGGCATAGTATTTGTATTTTCCTCTGTAAATACTGAACAAAAATAGTTATTTAGAATCTGTGCAGTTTCTACATCGTCTGTTATTGCACATCCTGCGCTGTCCAAGAGGGGACCGACTGTGTCCTTTCGTCTCAACTTTCTATTACAATATTTGTAGAAACTTTTACTGTTCTGTTTTATATTTTTGCTAATCTACCTTCAAAATTTGCAATAGCCATCTTGTTAGTAACTGCTGATGCTTTTCTTTTCTGAGTGTACTGTTCCTCCAAGATCTTAAGTCTGTGCTGATTCTGCTCATTTCCTTTACTTGCTAATCTGAGTTTACTTAGTTTCCTCCACGCTTTGTTTTTCGCCCTTCTTTTCGTTGCACTTCTCTTGTTATCCAAGGAAGTTTGTTATTAATTTTCTTCTGTTTGGGAATGGTCAATTCTATGACTTTGGACATACATTTGTAAATATGCTCCAGCCTTCCTCGGTGTCTTTTCCTGTTATCTCCTCTCCAAATCCATTTCTGTAATCATCTTCCTTGCCAGGTCATATTCTCCCTTAAAAAAGTTACGTCTATCCAGAAACTGCTTTTTGTTGACCAATCCCAAAGTTAATAGTAAAACTGACCATTTGGTGATCACTTGTTGCAAAATTCTGCCCAACCTCCACGTTGGAAACTATATTCTCCTCTCTTGTTAGAACCAGGTCTAATATGTTGTTGCCTCTTGTTGGCCTTGTCACATGCTGAAACAGAAAATTATCATTGACACAGTCCAGAAATTTCCTATCACATGATCTCTCTGTATCCAGCGTTTCCCAGTCTACATGATAATTAAAGTCACCCATTATAACAACATTTTCTCTTGATACCTTGTTCAATAAAGCAAACATTCCATTATCTGATTCTTCCATAGCACTTGGTGTTCTGTAACAAACCCCTACCAATATTTTCTCTCGGTGACTTCTGATCATCACAGGACAGATCGCGACGGAGAACACTGACCAATTCTTGTAGCCAACTGTCGCAAGGACTTGACTTGAATTTGTTCATCTTTCTCCCTGCTGTCAGCTTAGTCATTGGGTTGGCTGGACCCGAGCTCTCCACTACGATTGAGCATTAGCATGATATCTGCGACATTGCATCATTTTACAGGTTAAGCTGCCTGTGCAGTGCGCAGCCTGTGCCTGATTGCCGGTGATTAGCGGTTACAATCAGACTGTAGTCAGACAGGAATCAGGATGTGTGTCGGTCGGTCGGCAGTCAATGACAAATGCGAGTATGAACAAAGCGTCGCAACCCACCCCATCCCAAAAAGTCAACGATTTTACAGCATTTGTGTTGGTCATACTTTTTGTAATGGGGTTGTTTGAACAACCCCGTGGCGACGCTACTGCTTGGAGGGTCGGTCATCGTCCTTATCCTTGTAGGTCGGCCTTTTCCTCGTCCTTGTTACTTACTCACTGAACATCTTTATAAGGACCAAATTAGCTGTATGCCATTTTCAACTGTACTGATAATTATGTTAATGTAAATATTTGACTTTGGTCGACGGCCTCTGGACAGGGTTGAATTCTAGGCGGTTTCCGGGGGGAATTGCTCTTTTTCCCTCGGAAATTTCAAATTTCCCTCTGGAACTTTTGGCATAGGCCTACTACATCAACTAACAGCAGCCCCTAGCTGACTTCCCCCGGCTTTGTCAGTCTTCCCCCCGGAGTTCAGAGTCTAGATTAAACACTGCCTCTGGAAATCTTTGTAGGCCTATAGCCCGTTATTGTCTCCTCCGCTCTAAACTTTGCGGCCGGGACCAACGAGACATCTATCAGGCCGCTAGGGTCGAGCTCCCTCCCGACTTTGAGATGGTATGGTAAGGTTGTTATACTACTACTACTACTACTACTACTACTACTACTACTACTACTACTACCACCACCACTACTACTACTACTAAACACATAATAAAACTTGACAGACCAAGAATAAAATGATGCTGTACATATTGTATATAATTTCACCATTCTCACACAAACTGCCTTCAGTGAAGTAATGAATAAATCACAAGAGTCAATAGCAATAAAGCAACACACACTTTAAAAGTCCAATATGGTTAAAACTGCAAATACCAAATACAACAGTCTTCTGATTCTATCTCAGCACAAAAGCTGACAAAGACTATTCATTATATGGTACTTGTTACACGTGTGTCACAATCATAAAATATTTACGATTATTTATGAAAATGTGTGTCAAAAATTCCAAATCCACATAATAATTATTGATTAAAGGTGAGAATATTTCGCAGCATTCTGCAGAAAAATTGCCCGGACAACCAAATATGAAAGAACCAATGAATTTAGAAAATTTCCAAAGACGACAGGAAGATTAACACGACTCAAAACTACAGATTGAAAAGCCAAAAAAAGAACCGAGATTCTATTCCAACCATTCCCATAATACTTAATACCCAAATCCTGACCAAATGACTTTGATTTCTCACCATTTCATTAGCATCTTTTCACTCTAATTTCACTTTCGATAATAACATTAAATGAAACCTGCATTTAATACGATAAAAGCATAACATGTAATTATCGTATGGTGGTGGATAAATTATTTAAACGTCAGACTAAAGGAGAACTTATGGGAGAGTGCAGAAAAATTGCCAAAAGTGATAATAACGCCTTCAAAGGGAGTGCCACTGAGATACAAAATCACTCATCATGGACATTTCGGCACATCTCCAATGCACTGCACAACTCGTACTGACACGCACATTAACGGTATATTTTATATATATATATATATACATATATATATATATATATATATATATATATATATATATATATATATATATGTATATATACTGTATATATTGGCCTTAAACTGTTTGCAACCAGTAATTCATATGTAACACAACACATGCATTTCCCCTTACGAAATGCACGCCTATGAGCAAGAGAGTACAATCATTTTAAAACAGTCAAAACTTTCACACGGTGGCTGGCATTACGACATTATGCAAAATAGCTGAATACACGCAGACATAAGACATGTTTAATGTCAGTCTTCTCTACTTTACCTACACAGTAGTTAGCATTCAAACAGGCGTAGATGCTACGCAAATCAACAAATCAATCAATCGCCATACACAATGTTTTCAGCACCTTTGTCGTGATTCATTGCACTTAGTAGCTAGGTGACACACGTAAACAATAAAGTAAAATAATGTGTTAAAATCATAATAGGCTAAAATTCGAGATTGCAAAAACAACCAGCTACGGTAGGTAGAACATAAAACACGATGATAAACAAACTACTGAGCATTTCGTAAAATGTCGGCACATGCTGGGAAGGAACAGTGGGTGCTCTACGCACAAAGATAAAGCAGAAAATCTAATTCCTTGCCAAGCTAAAGCAGCACAAGTATAACATTTTCTACATTTAAAAAAAATCAAGGATTTGAAACAAAACTGCGGTTCACACAACAAAAGAGAATCAAAAACTGCTCCACTTTTTGCTGACACGCTGTATCCACCTGAGCAGAGCCAACAGCACAAACACAACAGCGTACAATTTAATGGCAAATTGTAAACAGGCACAGTGAAGCAAGTAAGTAAGCACAACAAATACCGGCAACAAGAAAGTAATTAATAATAAGCAAATAGCTAACGAATATGCATGAGACAATAATAATTTAACAACATCACATTAAAATGCAAGCAAAAAAAGAGAATTTAACAACAATCAAGATTTTCAAGCTGCTTTGTCAATCATTCGATGCCAAACAGTAATTCCTTTTGATCTAATTCACGATTCTGAGAATAAACTACAAACTTAATTATCGATAAAAACCTCAGACAGATCGCATTCCTGTAAATACTCGCTCACACATCTGGGTCACTTGCACAATTTACTTAAAACCTGGCTCATCACATCTATATTAATATTACACAGCTTTAGGCCTACATCATAATTTACACTGTCACGTTACTTTATATTACATATGTTACACTTGATTTGTACACATAAAATGAATTACACTGTGAAAACAGTGTTGTAACAGGACAACGTAATTTTTTCAACATAATCTAAACGTATGGACAATAAGAACTTTTGATAGTAAAATGTTCTTGCTAACAGCAAAAGACTGGTATCTGATATATTTGATAACTTACCGCAATGTAGATTCAGTAACACAAAGTTGTCCCAAGTATTTGAACTGTGCTCGATTCAAACAGTACAGTTAACTTTCGTTCGTTCTTAAGCAGTACATGGCCCAAGTAATCACATTTGAAGTGAAAAAATAACTAAAATGGTACATTATAAATTTCAGAGAATATCAGAATAATCAATACATGGCTATTCATCATTTAGAAATGGCGGCAATTCTTTTGCAATTCCATATATTTTTTTGAACAACCCTCCATATTTACTGATCATTTCACCATCCTTTCACGAATTCACTATTAATATCTGAAATATTTCTACCAACAAAAAAACATCACCAGTTGTTTGCAAGAACAGAGAATACAAATGCTACTTAGTTTTTATAGCACGCAAACATTTTTACACACATACACGTAAAAAGTATTTAAAAGATTTTTGATGCATGAAAGTATTGGCACAACTCATTCAACTGTGGGCAGAATATAAGTACAATACCAACATAACCCAACACATCTAAAACTCGCTTTGCTCCATTTTATGCCCAGTTACAGTCATTGCTTATGAAAAATAAATTGTCTTTAAGAAAGTTAAAATGAAATACTAATTAAACGTGCCAAAATTTACAAAATAAGTGAACCAATCATTCAGTACAAGTAAGTACATTATAACTTTTTATGATTAATGATGCATTCATCAATTACGTAAACTACTCCAAGAAAAACAAAATTAATCTTGGACGTCGATGAGTTACATTTTGTGCCGAACGTACAGCATAATGAAATTATGGACTTTAACCGATTTGAAAACCGATTTGAAACTTCTTTGTCACCAATGAAATTGAAATCATTAAAGTAAAACAACAATTTAAAATTATAACAAAGATAGCATAAAAATACAACAACACTAACAATGGCAAAACATTTTGAAAATACCAATGATGGTAAAAATATAAATCATTTACAATTTTAAAATCTTAACAGTTTAAAGATTTTCCTTGTAACAATTTAGATCCAAACACTTTAAAAGCACTAAACAATACATTATCACATCACTACAGTCCGGTGGTAACAAGCAGACTAGGTCATCATATATTCTGATACTATGTATTGTACACACACACACACACACACACACACACACATGATGCAAAACGCAACACACTTTTAGAATATGCATAATGTTTTTAACGCAAAAACTGTTCTGCCAGCAAAAGCAGTACAATCATTCAAAAATCAGACCCATAACAAAGTAAAGGTAAAGTTCATCCGTAGGCTCTGTGTCCGTAGGTGCTAGTGCTGATCTCCAGTTTCAACATAACAAAATCTCCGGTCCCATAACAAAGTAGAGCCTCCATTACTTCGAGCCATGTTAATTTGTTAATCAAAATTTTAAAATTCCCAAAGGATCTCTAGATATAAAGGTCAGCGAGAAAGTTTCTGTGCTAGCGGCAGATAAGACAATAATTCTGCTCACAACCTATATTTTTCGGCTGGCAATACTTGGGCACAACAAGTCTCCTTTGACAATGATCTTTTCAGAAAACAGTCTTGAATATCGTCTACTGAATGAAAGATATACTATCAATTACAGTCATATAACAACTGCAAGTCAATTATCAAAGCCTAGAAGCATACAGAAAGCCTGCAAGCCACATAATGAAAATAATCAGCTACGAATAGCTGTTGATATTTCAAGTGAAGATCATACATTTCCATAAAAACTGCTCAATGCTAACCAACTTCACAGATAAGCTAAATTTACGGATGGAAGTAAATCAAATATCAAAGCCAAAAGTGAATGCAAAATTGCAAAAGTTTAGTATAACCACGTTTGGCACTTGATTGTAAGATCTGCGTTCAGACAAAGAATAACACCAGTGATGGGATCAGTTATTAATTGCTTCACTACAGGGATATTTTTACACCCCCTAACACCCCTCAACACCCCCCAAATTTGGTAATGTGACAATGGTATGCATACAAAATGCATACTAATTAGCTCCGGACACCCCCCAATTTGAGGTCGACACCCCAGAAATTCACAATCCTAGAAATATCCCTGCTTCACTATGATAAATAAGTTAGTTAAATAAGTTAATGACGGCATGAAACCTTCCCCCATTGTTATGTATGGAGTGGACCAGAGGGGGAAGCCAGTAAAAAGTGACCACAAATGTCCCCTTCTTTCCTCTTCAAATATCAACCTGAACATTACAAACGAAAACGCAAGCCTAGTTAAGATTTTAAGACGGCTGCTCTCCGATCTGAGTTTCAGAATATGGTGGCAGCTGTGTGAAAATGCTCCGCAAAAATGAAAGCAGTCGAAATGCCAAGGAGCTTCCTAACACACACACTATTGAACAACAAAATCATCGTAACACAGGTAATGTATTGTACACACAGTTCGAGAAATCGGCGCCTAGCTTCTATACGGACGTCTCGCGGAAGATCCGGACGGACGTTCCATTCTGCCGGACGTGGATGAACTTTGTCGAGTCTGATTCGGAGAATTTTATTGGCTGTTCACCGATCAGCGTTGCCTCTCGCGCCGACTGCTGCAGACGTTCGCGGTTTTCCGAGATCGCTACACCTGCGGAGAAAAACGATAAGCTACGAACTGTCAGTTCATATAAGCTATCACATTTCAATATGAACAAATTTATGATGTTTGCCATAATAACTCTACGACATTCACAGTAACTTTTATGATCTTTGCAGTAATTCTACGATTTTACTGCAAATCGAATTCTCATATCAACTCTACAATATTTACAGTAATTCTACAGTGTTTGTAGTTCATCACGAACATCAAGTAGCAGGTTAAATAACTAACAGGAGAAAGGAATAGATGGACAAAGGTAGTAAGTGGACTGGTCATATCACAGAGCACCATCAGAGTAGAGATCAATAACAATGCAAGCGCAATTATGAGTACCGGTATTAATGAATTCTCTTAAATGTGCTGCAGACAAGTAGATCGTCACTACAAACAATGTTTAGCTGAAGTAGAATACAACTACTATTACTATATATTATTAAATAATATTATAATATATGTGTGTATATATATATATATATACTACATATCTTTATATCTTGACCACAGTGGAATTATTATTATTATTATTATTATTATTATTATTATTATTATTGAGATAATATTTATAGCACAGTGGGCATGGTGAAGACCAAAGTCAAGGGTGCCTTAACAAATATCTCTTGTAGGGGATGCTAAACAAGTGTCTTTAAGTTCTTCATGAATAACATAACAGAGTTAGATTCTTTAACGTTCTCAGGCAATCAATTCTATAGAATTGAATTGCCACAAGAAGCCGATCCGTCACTGAACTTTGCAGTTTTGGCAACGGTATCAATATTTATATTAACCATTTAACAAAATAGTTGTGAGATTGAATTTTCAACAAATATTCATCTGTATCATCACTATATTTAAAGAGATTATTTTCACCACAGAATGACAATTGTGAAAGGCATAAAAAGTTCCTGCATAGAGGTTGGCACATGTACTACATACATGTACAAATGTACAGTACTATGTACAAATGACCAGTAGAAGAGAACCAAAGTGATACAGCAAGAGATTTCCAACAAAAGACAAAAATGAAGTTGTAAATTCAGGTTGAATTTTCTATCGATCATGACATAAGGATCAAAGTCTTCACCATCCAACAACCTCTGCTAATTATGTCAGCTTAACTTGACATGACTGAATCTGTTTCTAAAACGTTCCAGAGTTTTCCGCGTGTCACTAGGATGGTTATGGCCGACATGAGTGGTGTCTGGGACGTGCAAATAAGATGTTATAAGTGTATGCGCGGTTATTGACACAGACAATGAGGCACGCTACGATAAAGCTCGTAGAACGAATCACCAGAAAGCATTCACGATGCAATTTATCACATTACAAGACAACACAACTACAAAATATAAACTAATAAAACAACTGCGGTCAGAAGATGTCTGCTGGAAACTCCTGTGGCAAGAAAAACAAATTTGCACGCACTCAAAAAAGAAGAGACAAAGTGAGAAAGCTCACATCAGGGATGACTTCAGGAAAAACAGACCAAACAAAAGATAACAAAACATTACTTGAACAAAGTAGGATTCAGAAATGTAACAAGTATTTTTACACAGAAGCAGTGAGCAAATGGAGACCTATGATTGCCAACAGGATTTTACTATGTGATACTACAGTAGGTAGAGTGAGAAAGAGGGAGAGAAAAAGACACAGACGCAATGCAAGAGAAAAGGGGAGGGATTGAAGAAAGGAGAGAGAGAGAGAGAGAGACAGACAGACAGACAGAGAAAGAGAGAAACAGAGAGAGGACATTAACTGAAAACCACCAGAAAAATAGCCAAAAAGATACAATAATAGAAAATAATAGAAACACCATAAAATCATAAAGTTACATAAATAACAAAATCATAAAAAGCCAGTAACTGAAATGAAGAATAAATATCCATAACTTTCAATTCAAATGCAAAGTAAACTAAACACTTTAAAACATTAATGCTAAAACATAAAGTTCTAACTGCAGCCAGTAATAAGGTGAAAATTTTCATCATGCCATGAATTGCAGCGATTTATGGAGATTTCAATTTTTGCACTGATTTGGCATTAGACAGATCACTCTAAGCCGAGTTCCATGCACGTTTGTATCTATGTTTTTACACAATTATTGCTGCTTCGCTGTCCTTGTTGATTCATTATATTTATTGTTTAATTTGGTCATAATGCAATGGAATAAAGAACTTATATAGCGCCTATATTTTTATTTCATTCATTCATTCCTGGATGATTTCTATAGCGCTGTAACAAGGCTGAGGCCCACAACAAAAGCGCTTTAACATCTCAACTATATCCCAACCCAAACAGATGCGTTTTTAAGCTCTTAATGAAGTGCTCAAGAATATTAGCCGTGGTGACATTGTCAGGAAGAGAGTTCCACAAGATGGGGTTACCGCGTGTAAAGGATCTCTCTCCAAACTCTCTCTCTTATTTATATATTGCTACTCAGAGGCACTCCCAGCTTTAGAGTACCTTGATAAATTCGCAATTAGTCGGTAGTTACTTGGGTTTCTTATTTCTTTCATTCTGAGTATGTGACCTGTCCATTTCATTCTTCTCTTTCTGATTACTTCAATGATGCTTGGTTGCAGTGTTCTCTCTCTTACTTCTTCATTTGTTATATGTTCTTTGTATCCAAATCCTTAGTATTCTTCTAAGTCATTTATTTTCTGTTGCTATTATTTTTTTCCAATTCTCTTTTTATGGCCCAAGATTCACATCCATATATTAGTATTGGTATTACAAAGGTGTTGAGAATTCTTATTTTCGTTTTCATCCCAATGTCATGTCTTTTGAAAATTTTAGCGTGTAGTCTGTAGAATGTAGATAGTGCTACTGCTATTAGATTGTTGCTATTTTTTTCATCCGTAGGCTCTGTGTCCGTAGGTGCCGGTGCTGATCCCCGATTTCATGACCTTCAGCCCATAGGTGGCTAAGCCATTCATCGGCGGACGCTATCCGCCGATCATATGGTTACCTTCGCAATGTTGCCATTGCTACTCAGTTTACCACCATGAAAAAGGCTGAGTCGACCTTTAGAGCTCCTGCTGGACTCGAACCCGCGACCTCCTGCTCCATCACCCAACGTTGTTACCACTCTGCTAACTTCCCGCCCCAGTACAGTATAGTAGATTATTGCTATAATCTACTATAATCATTTCTGGC
Organism: Metaphire vulgaris; assembly: GCA_018105865.1. Taxonomy (NCBI): domain Eukaryota; kingdom Metazoa; phylum Annelida; class Clitellata; order Crassiclitellata; family Megascolecidae; genus Metaphire; species Metaphire vulgaris. Next base: position 4,686,248 of record CM030854.1, read on the forward strand.
CATGTTTGAATCTTTCTAATGACTTATAGGCAATACATATATTTTATGATTTATCACCTTGTCATTCTTCACCCAAACTCGTCACCCATTGCTCATAGAGTTCCTAAGTGACGAAATTTTGCTCATTCAAAATATTTTTGCCGGAAAAAAAATTCGCTCCACAATCTTCCTTAGTGGGATCACTGCACATGACTACCGGTAAGCGTACACCTTTGCATGTGTCCTAACCCGCACTAAATGAGGATACAATTATCACTGACTGCACAGCAAGAATAAATGTATGTCTATCTATCTATCATGCCAACTAAGAATATAAATAAGCCAACAGAATATTCACCAATCAGCATGCAGTCAAGACATCTATAGTATTCTACAACATCCACATCCACGATCACTGCCAGAAGCGGTGGTAGCGGTGCTGGAGTGGGGACGCGGTTTCTTATCAGCCGAGGGCTCAGGCTTTCCTCTGCCGGCTGCTGAAGGCGGGAGTGCATCGCTTTCCGCAGCGCCGTTTCCATGCAGCACATCCTCAGCAAAAGCGCTACTGTTGCGAACATTGTCTGAACATCTCCCAGTGATGCTGTTATTCATGTTTGTGTTAAGCTCTGCTGCATCTTCGTCCTGGCAGTTTCCGCCATCGGCCGCGGTTCCTTCCGACTGGGACTCCCTCATCGAACCCCTTGGGATGATGGGACCGACAAGTGACATGGCGGCCGCTGCCAGCCCCACCGTCGGCAGTTTTTCGTCGTCCTCGCTATCTGGCTCTGAGTCGCTCCTGTGGGAGTAGTGCTTCTTGATCGCCTCTATGAAATGCTCCGAGTGCAGGACCGATTTGGCGACGTTCTTAAACGAGAGACCGGTCTTTGAGCTGCCGGTCCTTCGTCTCCTGAACGTGTCGATGAAGCCGTTGCCTAGGAAGTCTTCCTGCTCAAAGGTGGTAAAGTCGTGGATGTTTATCTGGTCGAGGGAAGAGGCCTCGACCTCTTCCCCGTTTATTGATATGACCTGCTTAACGGGGAGCAATTGGGGCTCTCTGGGTGCCTGTGACTCATCTAAAGGTTCCTCAACGCCTGACTCATTACCTGCTCTTTGTCGTATCTTCAGGTTCAGGTAGATTGGCTGCATAAGAGAAATGCCAAACACGTTAACATTAACAAAATTTATGATAGAATTACTTAACTGTCATACCATCTTAAAAGATTCAGATATAAACACAATAAGAAGGATATATGGAAATACTGTAAGTAAGTAAACACAAAATTTCTATAGCGCTGCCCGAATGCTTGGCACAGTGCACCAGCTTATTCACGAGCGCTCAAGTTGAGCATTGTAAGTTGAGCATTTATCAGTATTGAAAAATTACAAGCTATGATGACGACAACAACGACAATGATAACGACAGCTACAGTATGATGATGATGATGACGATTTTTCTGCCCCAAAGCAGGTGAAAATTCGCTTCTGTCCCAGTGAATGATAAGAACGAGGTGGTTTCCCATTGCCTTCATTACACACAAGGTCAACAACTTGGTCATTATGCAGTGGATAGGTCAAGCTTGAACTGATTGCATGGTAATAATCCTACCACTTCTACTACACTATGGCCCCTACACTTCATACAGCAAAAACATATTTAAAAGCAAACTATACTTACATGAATTAGTTAATTACTATTACCGGTATTATTAAAGTATCTTTATTTAGATTATTTGCTCTTGCATTTATATCTGTACTATTATCAACATGTAAATTCATCAGCTAATTCACTTCTCTTAGGAACATTCACCTCTCTACCCTCTTCCTTACAAAGGCATTCCTTGACCATCTGGAACTTGCATTTAGCTGCAATGAAGGAGTTTAACAAGACGACTTGTAGATTACAATAATCATGTATAATACAGGAGAGGCACACAAAAGACTTATTTATTCAAACCTGTCCAAGATCAGGGTTTATCCTGAACCTCTCATTAATTGAAACACACAAATTGCCTTGTAAGTAAAAAAAGGTAATGGTGCACCCCTACATTCGTTGCCTGCAGGATTTGGTGCTGATCCCCGGTTTCTTAGCCATCAGCCCATAGATGGCTAAGCCATACATCGGCAAGCCTTTTCTGCCGAACCTATGGTTACCTTAGCAATGTTGCCATTGCTACTCATTTTTATCACTGCCGTCGAGTGAAGGTTGAGTCAACCCCAGGGCTCCTGCGGGTAGCAAACTCGCTTCTATCAGCTCTTCAGGCCATTTTGTTGCCACTCTTCTATCTTTCTGCCCTTCTTGTACTGACTGCAAATACACATAACAAACCTGCACACTGCTATAATGTCCAGCATCAACAGTGACCAACCTTATGATCACCCATGCATATATGGGTGCCGATCATCTTGTAGTCTGGAGTAGATTTGTTGTCCTGCAAAGAAACACCGAGTAAATAATGTAACAAAATTATGCACAAACATTCGTTTTTAAATGCACAGAATTCTATTAAATGTAGGAAAAACAATTTCGAAACATAATCATGAAATGCAATTTAGCGAGCATTTAAAATAGAATAAATAATAAAAAAGTACCAATGTGAATCAAATAAGAATATGAGTTGTGGTGTTAATCAGTAATTGAAGTAAGTATATCAGGAAGAAAGATAAAAAAGAAGGCCAAGGAAAATGCTATTGGAATGGATGATGAAAACAGATGAACAGCATCACAAAAATGCAGAATGCGAAGAAGAGGCAAGACGCAGAGAGGAATGGAAACAGTGGAGCCCTTAACCTGTTCTAGGACATAGAACATGGTGATGATGAAATCAGAACAAAGCACTAATGAGAATCAAATAAACACCACGACTCTTGTATTTTTAATCGAAAGCGATCGTCAGATACGCTCAGAGCCGTAGCTAGGGTATCCGGCGCCCGGGGGCAAAGTGTACCGTTGGCGCCCCTTCTGACTCCTGATGAGCAAAAAAAGGTCGTCACATTGTTTTCGGCGCCCCTCAAGTCTTACGGCTCCCCTCTTCATGTAGTGCTGACGAGCAAAAAAAGGTCGTCGCACATGTTTCTTCTTCTTTATTAAGCATTTTACTTACCCAAATACCCAATTTTGGTGCCCCCTCACCTCGGCGCCTGGGGGCATATGCCACCCCCGCCCCCTATCTACGGCTCTGGATACGCTGTCTCGTCAAAATTTTAAAGTGCAAAGAAAATTCACGAAGCGACAAGATGAAAGCTTGCAAAACTACAGTCAAATACAATGACTCTGAAGAATTTTACCAGATTAATAATAGGCTAATAACAATCGTAACACAATGATATCAGGAAGCTGGCAGATTCGAAGGTCATGGGTTGGAAACCCACAGGAGCTTTTAGGTTGACTCGGCCTTCACTCACTAGAGGGCAAGTCAAGCAAGCATACTACATGAAACACTGGCCCCATATCTGTGGTACTGCGTGCCTGGCTGAGGGCCTCTGAAATGGAGATCAGCGCCGCCTTATGAGCCCGGCCTTCGGGTAGGAGTTCGGGAAGAACTGTGACAATGTCATCTTGACAGGCGGATCTGCAGATGGCACAGGGGGCATGTGCCCCTACCAAACCAACCCCAAAATTGCGTTTCCTAATCTCTCAATATGGCAAAATGCTTAAAAATCTATAAAGACAAAATAAAATTTAGTAATCATAAATGAAAGGGAGGAAGAAGTAGGAGAAGGTAAAGAGGGGGGTTGGAAGGAGGGGTCAAAGCAGAATGGGGAATCAAAGTCCTGGAAAAACCAGTGCATCTTGCCCACAGATCAAAGACAATATAACCTTTGGCAGACGCCATGCGTAAGGCGCTATATAAATTGTCTGAATAATAATAATAATAACCAGGGCAGTGGGTCCAGTTTAAAACCTCAGAATTGCTCAACTTCTGGAGACTCTGGCAGTATATTCAACTTCACAAAGACATAGACTATACAGTCACAATTGCAACAGCATGTCATGTTAACCCCTTAACCGTGTATTTAACTGTCACTCAATGTAAGATGGACGGATATATCCGGGATCCCCAGTTAAGGGGTTAAGGTGCAAAGTGCAACTAACCGGCAACAGAAGGCCAATGGCACTATGTGACATCATAATGCGGTCGCACCATCCGGGACACCGTGTCGTCATGTACGACGTACCGTCTTCTGTGTCTTCACTGAACGGATAACTAAAACAATAAAATGCTAACTACATTATTTTCAAGAAATTAGTATTCTTATTATTCAAATTTTCTAGAAACTAGTATTCATATTATTCAATGACCAAACAACAATAGACTAGAACTGGGTTTTCAGTCAAATAATAACATATTATTATTTGTTGAAAGTTCCACGGAAGGCAACTGTTTTATTATTATTATTATTATTATTATTATTACTGCAATTATTATAACCATTACTACTGTTTCATAAATGTGCGACTTACAAGTAGACAGCTGCTCAATAAAGACAAAACTGAATGAAAAATTTTGAACAAACACAATTAAATAAATAAGGCTGCATGAACATGGCATTCCTGTTCAAACAGAATAGTTTTAAGATGTTTTTTTATTTGAGTGGTGTCTTTGTAATATGTTATATGAGAGAATTTATATTATACAACACCTATATGTAAAGTACTGAGGGAAAGCAAGCTTGCTTTGGTATTAAACACTGTACATGCACTTAACTCATGGACACATGCACACACAGACAGATTATATATATATATATATATATATATATATATATATATATATATATATATATATATATAATAAATCCTATATATGTATATAGATACACACAAATATATACCAAATTTGTTCCATGCTTTGTGTATTAACAAGCTTTGAATGCATTTTACAAAAAGCAAAAAATACAATATTTTCTTGAATTTATGTTGACAATAATCTTCAGGCACGAAATTCTTCCAATTTGGTGCATCACTAAACAACCGAGATAATAAAGCAGCCCCGAGATAATAAAACCGCGGGCGCAATAGGCATCCGAGATAATTGACAAATGCAGTGTATGCCAATTATTCCAACCGATCCAAGTTGTCTCAAGAAAATGCGGTTTTAATCAAGTCCGTCAGACGATGACAGCGGACGCGACACAGACAAATCGGAAGAAAACCGAATGCGCAATTGCGTACGACAAGAAACGACACTCGCCTCGGAGGAAAGGTTACGTCATACTCGAATAATTTGCTCCGGCACGCTTCTGGTTCCTGGTCGTACTTCTTCAGCTGTAATGTAAAAAAAATAAGAAAATTAATAACATAATAATAAGAACAAAAACAAGAGTAAGACAATTTACACAGCGCAGTGCAGATGAGCGATAGTCATGCACAAGAGCACTGAGCAATTGAATTAAAAGACGTATTTGATAGAAATGTTTTATGCCATCAACTGAAACTATGCACAGATGGCGCTTCCTTCGTAACCATGACAACTAGCAAATTGGTAACAATAAAAAATAAGAATCTAAACATGTTCGGATGTCGCTCAGCTTTAAAGACTATTGAAGTTGTATGTTTTGTTCACATTCCGACGTATTTGGCTCATAATAGCAGTTCACAAATATCCAAAAAGTCTCAGACGTCTTTTGTAAGCAGCCATTGAAAGCAAATACAGTTAAACCTTGTTGAAGTGGACCTTAGTGGACCAAAAAAGGGTCCATGTTAATCTAAAGTCTGTGCTAATCGAAGGTTTGTGTTAACCAAAGGTCTGTGGTCTCTTATGCCCCAGCAACCCATATAACCAATAAGTTCTTCTTCATAGTATTCTGCCCTAAGGCAGGTTTTGTATTCCAATTTCGCCATTCATTCCTGTTCATAGCTTTCTCCTTTAAGTCTTTATAGTCCTTTTCCATCATCCAGTCAAGTAGCATCTCTCGTGGTCTTCCTTTGGTCTTTTCCCCCTCTAGTTGTCCTTCTATTATTTCTCTTAGGAGTGAGTCTCCTCTCATTTTATGTCCCATCCAGGTCTTTTGTCTTTTTCTTATTGTGTTGATCATCTCTTTCTTTTCCTCCACCTGTTTCAGCACTTCCTCATTTGTCTTATGTTCTGTCCAAAGAACAGAACCAATAAGTTAAGAAGTAGAAATATTGGCTTTTCAGGGCCAAAGTTGTCTTAATAGCTGTATACGGAATTCACACTGCAAGTGATTTTACCACTATATCTCGGTCATTGTTAGGCATTTCCCACTATTACAAATGCTGTAATGAGAAGGATTCAGTTAACATTGAAATGTGAGCAAAGAGGAAACTCAAGAAGGCATCAAGAATAAATCAATAGCAGGATGTCCAAGAACTGCCGCCATTGTTGACACATTAGCTTGTTACTCAAACTGAACTTACAAAATACATTTTAAAGCAAAAGTAAAATGTTTTGAATATCGTATAACTTGAAATATGTAAGACAACTGCCAACATGCATTTGTTCTTGATTTGCTATTTATACTTTTATACTTAGTTGGATGTCATTGGCAACTATTTTCGTTCAGGATGTTGTGTGTGTGTTTATATATGTTTACTGAGAGAACTCTCTCTCTCTCTCTCTCTCTCTCTCTCTCTCTCTCTCTCTCTCTCTCTCTCTCTCTCTCTCTCTCTCTCTCTCTCTCTCTCTCTCTCTCTGTACTTGAGTATGTCTGGATAGCTACACTATCTACACTATGATAGTTAGTTGAATGGTAGGGCTACTAACTATTGGTATTTAGATGTAGTCTGTGTGTACGTGTGTATCTGTGTGTATGTGTGTGTGTGTGTTGTGTGTGTGTGTGTGCTAAGTGAGCTGTGTGTGTATGCTTGTGTGTGTGCGTCTCAATAGATAATATATACTGGTAGTTAGTTGAATGGAGTGGTAACTATTCATATTTAGGGTGTGTGCGTGTGCTCGCACGTGTGAACAGCTAATGGAGTTTCCGGCGCGGCTATGTTTTTCTTAGAGCGAAGTCAATATTTATTCCAGCAAAGAGAAGATATATACCACCACCATAGTCACCATTCAGTGACCAAAGAAGAACTGTGAAAATGCTTTCAGACCTTCATGGCATTGTGACTGCTGAACAGATCATTGTGGGTACAGTGGTGGAAGTCTTTCTTTCCAACCGTAAGAACGACCTGCACAACCAACCACATAATGCTACCATCACACAAATATTTAGCCCATGCGTGAAACTGTTTCACGAAACTATTAAATAGAAATGGGTTAAAAAAACACAAACAACATTTTTAGTACTAGAATGGCTGATAGATTAAACAAATTGGATGAGAAGATAGTAATGGCTAGTAGTGTAAATGCTTTTAAAATAAGCCTAAGCACTACAGTATCCTAGAGTGGTCTTGTATAGGAAATAGTTGGTATTGTGAGATTTATAAAGTAACTGAAAGAGGCATTTATGACATTCTATGCTGCAAAGTTTTGCTGTTATTGGTAGATGCAAAGAGCAGAAGACAAAGGAGAATACAGGAACAAACCTACTTGAGGTAAAGGTAGGTGCCGTACTCGAGTCACAGTGTTGGGTTCCGGCACTTATCTCCGGTCTAGGCAATCAGCGGCATAGGTGGCGTAAGCCATTAATCTGGGGTAGGTTGCCATTATTTCCCCAGACCCATGTTTTACCTCACAGCTTAATGCTGCTCCTCGATTTACCACCACCCTCTAGTGATTAAGGCTGAGTCAACCTTAGGGCTCCTGCGGGTATTGAACCCACGACCTTCTGCTCAATCGTCCAGTGTTGTTACCGCTCTGCTAACTTCCTGCCCTCCTACTAGAGGACAAGAGGGCAAAGAATGAGATTACGCAGCAAAGACCATAATGTGAATGAATGGTTTAGTGGAACATAGTGGTTCTCACACAGAGCAGATCCTACTCAACCACTCTAAACCCTGTTTATTATTATTATTATTATTATTATTATTATTATTATTATTATTATTATTATTATTATTATTATTATTATATTTATTATAAATTTGATTCAGCAAGCAAGCAGTGGCAGGTAGGATACAAAAATTGGGCACTAAACGGAAATGGGATTTGATTATATATTAAGTTTGTGTGGCTGATAAGTTATTTTATTTTTCAAATTAAATCACCAAGTAAGTCACTGTTAATGCAAACGTTTTATATAGACCAAAAATTATAAGTCTTAAGAAAAGCAAGAAAAAGACCATCACTGCAGGCCAGTGAAGTTATTTTAATAGATAAATGATGGATATAAAAACTTGTAATCAAAGTAACTGTTTACACAACAGTTTATACAGTGTCATAACTACAGTTAAGACCAAAGTCAATGTAAGAGGCACAGAATAAAGAAGACTCAGAATTCATGAAAAAAATGCATGCTAGTTGGTCTCATACTATGATCATGCAGTGAATTGCAAAGAAGAAGATTTCTGTAGGGGACCATCTATCACCAGACACAGCACATTTGAGGATAGGCAGAGCTAAGAGTTGATCCAGGCTAATACAAAGAGTTTGGACAGAGGATCACTCATGGAAGATGTGACAGAAGGATTGAAGTTATCCAGGGTAATCAAATATGCATTGTTTTAGTAAGTAAGTAAGTAGTAAAAACGTTCTTATATAGCGCTTCTTTACGAAGCGCTCTCGCTGCGATAAGTACTGTCGACATGGCAAAGCCAAAGTCAGAAGCACTCGTATGGTGAAAGGGAGTTCGCAGTTTAAGGCAGTTTAAGGCAGTGTATTCAGAAACTCTAAGAGGGTATAATTTATCTTGAAAGAGTGGTGCAACATGATCATTCCAGTGACAGCAAAAGACAGAGTACTACATCCAGGGCCACCTCCATTGGTTCTGAATTTTTATTTTTTATTTTTCATTTCATTTCAACATTCAAAAGGCGTGATTCAACCTAATGTGCCTCGGCTGATTGTTCAAAAATATAGGTTTTAAGACGATTTAAAAATATCGGGCGTGATACAGTCAGTCTCATCTTGTAGCGATGACAGTAAGACGTTCCAGAGGGCTGGACCCAGTGCTCTGAATGAGCGATCTCCGATTTTGGTGTTCGTTCGGGGAACTCTCGTTTGGTGTTCATTCAAGGAATTATTATTATTATTATTATTATTATTATTATTATTATTATTATTAAACTGACAATCTGTTATGCATCATAGTACATAATGTCAGGAGCAAAGGCACATTGTGGAGCAATACTCTTAAAAATAACAATAGCAAGGGAAACTTAGGGAAGAAATTTGACCTGGATCTTGGTTGATTTAGATTTGGTGTGCCATCAGCTGATGCTTCTGTGCCTTATGAAGTGGCGCTATAGAAGCTTAAGACTCTATGATTAGATTAGAAATGAAAAGCTAAGCGCAGGCAAAGATTCTTCTCCCAGGCCGAGTGGTGCCAGGCCGGACTACGGCAGATAAGCTAGGACAAAGAGATGGGTCTGAAACTTGAAAGAGTGATGATAAAACCAGTGCCATTATGTTTGGTCTGGCTTAGCCACGCGCAGATGCAGCAGCCTAACCTGGCACCCAGCACTGATGCTCCAACGCACAGAATGGTCTCAATTCTGCTTTAACCCTATATTGAACAATGTTGACTGTAGGCAACAGAGTGAATATAGCATCAACCAGGCAACACAGTGCAATATAGGGTTAACCCTGTCGCCCCGCAAAGCCGCAAAAGCGGCTGCTGCTACCGATACCAGTCCCCGTAAGACCACTTTTGGGGTTTCTGCGTCTTTTCCTAATCTCCGCACGGCCGGTTTTGATTTTCTTCATGGTATTAAATATTCTATGCTGGAAGTAAACACAGTTCAATTCTGACAAAACTGGTGAAAACATTTTTGTTCTATGTTAACATTTGCTCAAGATATTTGAGTTTATGTGGGAGCCCCAAACAACCCCATAATTTTCCCCAGGAGCCTAGAGTACAGGGAACGGACGCACAGGAGCGTAGGGGCGAAAGGGTTAAGATAAAGACAAGACAGACAGTCAGTGGGTAACGATCAATTCCAAGAGCAAGAAGCTAACCTTTCCGTTATCTTTCTGCCGAAAGATAACCTTTGAGATGTCATTTTTCTTGCCGGCAACGCGTTGCTCCTCTGCATGAGCGGTCAATTGCTGCCAAGACAAGACAAAATCCAGTTACAACAGCTATAACTTGCATATAGCTGATCTCATGAATGCAATGCAACCTGTTGTATGATGCATGGCCTCTCTGTTGTATACTGATTATCTTACTTATTTTTCGGTGTGCTGCGCCGCTAGATGGCAGTGGTGTAGCAGGAAGTTAATTGAATAGTTAGTTCTCTTCACGGTTTGGTTCTCTCTTAAAAAAACTGTTAAATGAATCTCAAGGTGCAAAATAATAACGTTAATCTTATCTCTGAGTTGTTATTTCACATCTTGAACACCCCAATTAACAAACATTATCGTTATAAAAAACCTGAACATGGTTCATTCATTTATTTCAGGGTGTCCCAAACTTTTCGAAACCACAACCCACTTCAGCGGTCTTGTTTACGCCGCTAAGATTGTAGAATCTGTTGCCAAAAGTCAAATCATGGCTAACATCACAAGATGCTGCTAATGATATCAAAGTAACAGACAGAATGGTAGGCCTGACAAGGTGACAAAGAAGCAACTTCAACATGGAAGTATTTTTTTCATAAGAGTAGCATTCTATATAACACTTTGTTGACTAACTAAATCAAAAACGGCTTAATAGACATAGCTATTCCTTCGTAAACACATTGAGCCAATGTGTGATTCCCACATTTTCCAAAGTGCACCACACCCCGGACCATCATGGCAGGAGGGGTCCCCCTCCTGTACCTCCCTCTCCACCGACTTTGTACTTATGATTGCGAATGATGTTGTTCAAAGAAAATGAGATTAATCATGATTAAGTACTATGGGCTCGGACTTATGTCCTGGTACTATTACTTTAACAACTACAGTACTGGGAAATAGAGATGTGCAGGTACAGCAAAATGGCTACCCTACCCATACCCATGCAAAACCTTCTTTACCCTACCCTACCCGTAGCGCTATACCTGTACCTGACCCGTACCAGTAAAATGTGTACCCTACCCTACCCGTGGGTATGGGTACGGGTACAAGGACCTGTACCTGTATACCCATATCCGTTCCTAGAGACTATAGAGAGGCAGCAACATTAATGTATTAATGAAAGCAAAGCACATTTTTTAAACATGTCATATGTTGGTTGTCAAGAATTTTTAAGAAATACATGTTTAGATTAGGACAGATCTAGGACTTAGGAATCAGGGTAATCTACTTGGCAAATAGTAGGTCCAGGTTCTTTCTGGGGTACTGGACCAATCAATATCCGTACCCTACCCGTACCTGCTGGTACAGATAGGGTATACCCACGGGTATACCCGCACATCTCTACTGGGAAACACTGATCTATTGAAATATTCAATATAAAAACATTGCCACTTATAAGCACCACTTACCTAGTCTACTATCAAACTACACCTTGGTATTGATTGATACTACCATATTGCTGTTCAACGATTAATTTTTTAATCGTGATTAATCTCATTTTCTTTGAACAACATCATTCGCAATCATAAGTACTTACAATGTATACAAACCACTGCGCCAGCGTCTTTAAAAACAAACTGCCCGTTTAACAGTGACCGTTTAGACTTAGGCTTCTTCTGTTATACTTCATTCACTCTCTTTGATTTTCTCACTCTTATTCTCAACTACTTTATCCATCAATGACTTAGGAAAAAATTGCAAATTGAAAGAAATGGAAGACACGTGACTACACCTCAGTCATGTGACTACACATAACAGCCATCATATAGCACAAGCAACATACATGACAGATAACTCTGGCTTAGAGTATTTGCCCATGCTCTAGCAGTGAAAGGTTCACCTTGAAATCAGTTTAAAGTCCACAACTAAATAGACCACAACATGTAACAGCAGTTAACTTTGTAGTTCCAAATAGTGAAATACAGAATAAATTGGTGACAAGGTAGTGGGAGAGGTAGCACCTTTCACTGTACGAAAGTACAGACACTGGTCCTCACCACTACCAGGGCAATCTTTTGCCAAGACCGTCCGTGCGTGATGAAGAATCACATCCTACTCGAGGTGTCACTGTCGATAACAAAACACGGCGGATCTAGACTTGACCAGTCGATAAACAGTCTCGGCACGGGCAGCAGCACTACCGGTTATGGACTGAGGCTATAGATTATTGAAATCAGCAAGGCTCAGTTCAAAGATATCTAGGGGCATGGGTGCAACACTTTTAATGGCCCTAGAACTGCGGAGGAGAAAACCTTAGAAAAACCGACAGAAGGTAATGGCAACCCACTGTCGAGATTGTTGAGGAAACCATGGATTTTCAAAGAAAGCAGATTATAAGAAACGGCTTTAAGGAATCTCTGAGTAAAACTCGAGCTTCTCGCCCGGTAGGGAAAGTCATGAACGACAGGTGACACCCGACCGTAAACCAGCTACTGTTCGAACCTCAAAACGAAGATATAGGAAGGAGACAGAGAAAAGAGAAAGAGTCAAAATTGGTACATGGAATGCTAGGACACTGTACCAAACTGGAAAACTAAGTAATGTGATAAAAAGAAATGCAAAGAATGAAAGTAAACATATTTGGCATAGCAGAAACGAGATGGACAGGAAAGGGAAAGTTCACAACAGAAGGAAGGACAATAATATACTCGGGGGCAGAAAAGCATCAAGCAGGAGTGGCATTCATATTGGATAAAGAGACAAACAAAAGTTTACTGGGACATTGGGAAATATCAGAGCGAGTAATAGTCATCAAAATACAAGCCAAACCATGTAATATAAATATAATACAGGTGTATGCCCCAACAACAGAACATGACGAAGAAGATGTAGACAAATTTTATGAAGATATAGAAAAGGCAAAGGGAATATGCAAATCACAGGAGGTGCTAATAGTAATGGGAGATCTAAATGCAAAAGTTGGAAAAGGAAGAAGGGAATGGCAGTTGGGCCACATGGATTGGGGAAATGAACGAACGGGGGAAAGATGGGCAGATTGGTGTGAGGAAAATGAGCTAATAATCACAAACACCTGGTTAGACAATCATACACGAAGAAGGTGGACATGGAGGAACCCAGGAAGTACAGCCAAGAATCAAATTGACTACATTGCAGTAAAAAGAAGATTCAGAAATGCAGTGAAACAGTCAAAAGCATATCCAGGAGCAGACTGCGACAGTGATCACACACCAGTGATTGCCAACATGTCGTCTATAAAATTCAAAAAAGTTCAAAAAAGCAAAGTAAGGGAACAGTATGACTGGAAAGCGATGACAGAAAGAAAGACAGAAGAATTTGAAATTAAACTACAAAACAGGTTCCAAGAATTAGAGGGAAATGAAGACATGGAGATAATATGGGAGAATTTTAAAACAACAATAATAGAGACTACACAAGAAATTGTACCTAAAAAGCAAAAACAATTCAAAAAGAAATGGATGAAGCAGGAAATCCTGGATAAAATGGAAGAAAGAAGACGAACTAAGAACAAAGATGAAGCAAAGTACAGACAACTCAATAAGGAAATAATAGAGGAATGCAGGAAGGCAAAAGAAGAATGGCTTAACGAACAATGCAAAAAGAAATAGAAACACAAAGGAATACACAGAATATGTATGACAGGATAAAAGACTTATCAGGAAAAAAGAGATCAGGTACAGGCAGCACAGTTAAAACAAAGGAGGGGAATGTAGTGGCGGAAGATAAAGAAGTACTGAAAAGATGGGAAGAGTATATAGAGGAACTATATAAGGATAATAGAGGGGCTAAACCTATAATGAGGAATAATGATGGACCTCCAATAACAAAAGAAGAAGTAACAGCGGTATTAAGAAAAATGAAGAAAAACAAAGCCCCAGGACCAGACGAACTAACAACAGAGATGCTAATAGCAGCAGGGGAAGCAGGAATACAGAGGGTAACAATAATAGCAAATGAAATATATGAAACAGGAAGAATACCAAAAGAATTATGTAGGTCAATATTCATTGCAATACCGAAAAAAGCCAGGAACAATAGAATGTGAAGAACACAGAACAATAAGCCTCATAAGTCATGTAATGAAGCTTATATTAAAAGTACTTTTGAACAGGGCAAAAATTAAAATGAGGGAGAGAGTATCAGAAGAACAATACGGGTTTAAAGAAGGTAACGGGTGTAGAAATGCAATATTTATTCTAAGGATGATTGGCGAAAGATGTATAGAGATGCAAAGAGATCTGTACCTATGCTTTATAGACTACGAGAAGGCATTTGATAGTGTAAAACACGAAGAACTGTTCAAATGCCTAGAAAACATAGCACTAGATGGAAAGGACATGAGGATATTTCAAAACCTGTACTGGAATCAAGAAGCAGCGATAAGAATTGAAGGAAAAATAGGTAAGTGGATACAAATTTTAAAAGGGACAAGGCAGGGTTGTGGTTTATCACCAGATTTCTACAATGAATATGGGGAAGAGATTATGAAGGAAACAGAAGAATTGGAAGGAATAAAGATAGGAGGAAAAAATTTAAACAACCTACGATACGCAGATGACACAACACTAATGGCAGATACTGAAAGAAAACTACAAAGGTTATTAGACAAGGTGGCAGAAGAGAGTGAAAAGAAAGGACTAAGAATAAACAAAAAGAAGACGTACTGTATGGTAATTACAAAAAAGAAAGAAATTCCTAAATGCAGGCTACAATACAGGGAATGGAAATAAAACAGGTAACACAGTTCAAATATCTAGGAAGCATATTCACAAGCGATGGAAGAAGTGAAAAGGACATTGAAACGAGAATAGGTATGGCGAAGTCAGCCTTCATACAACTCAAAAAGATTCTCACAAATAAACATATTTCAACAACAACACGGCTCAGAATTCTTCACAGCTACGTTTGGGCGGTTCTGATGTACGGCTCGGAAACATGGACGTTGACAAAAACATCAGAAAGGAAACTGGAAGCTGCAGAGATGTGGTTTCTCAGAAGGATGCAAAAAATTTCATGGACAGAAAGAATAACCAATGAGGAAGTACTAAAAACTTTTGGTACAAAAAGAAAATTGCTAAAAACCATAAGAAAGCAGCAGCTTGAATTCTTTGGACATCTAATAAGAAAAGACGGATTGGAAAATCTAGCCATAACAGGAAAAATAGAGGGGAAAAGAGCAAGAGGAAGACAAAGAATAAAGTTTACGGACAGCCTAAGAGAAGCGACAAGAACTACAGACAACATCGAACTGATAAGGAAAGCCAGAAACAGAGAAGAGTGGAAATCCATGGTCGCCGACGTAGCAATACATGGCACATGAAGAAGAGAAGAAGAAGAAATACAGTATTTCATTCATTTAAATTTAATTCTCACATTCTTTCCAACCAAGGAAACTACTGAATGCAGTGAATGCTATGCTGGGAATAACACAGCATCCTTTCTGGTTGCTGAATAGCCTTAATAGCCTCAGTGTCTGCCTGTAAAGACATTCATCTTTTGTCAACTGGGAAATCTCTGGGTAATGATGCAAAAATGCAGGACCACAAGCAGTGATATTTCAGTTCTAAAAATAATTGTTAATTCTAATTTTCATTCTTATTTTAGGTCTTAATTTCATTTCTATTTCAGTTATACTTCAGGAAATAATTCCTATTTCAGTTCTAATTTCAGTTCTAAAATAATTTCCGTTCTAGCTTAAATATTTTCAGCTTAATTTCTAATTTTACTTCTAGTAATTGACATCAGGTTTTGTATTTGGTAAATTTATATGTCTTTAGCTGTTCCCCCTTATGAATCCGACGCAAGGGGGTGAACTCCAGCCATAGCCTTTTGCCTTCCAGGGGTACAGTGCACCCCGTAAGTTTTTCCAGGGGTTGCAGCTGCATCCCCGGTACCCCAATTTTCGATGGACCTCATCGTCTAATGTTAAGTCAAGTTAGTCAACTAATCATTAATCAGGTTAGTAAATAAGAAGTAAGTAAGAAAACATGAAATTTCTATAGCGCTGCCCACAAGCTTAGCGCAGTGCACCAGCTTATTCACGATCGCTCAATCTAGGTAAATCCATAGTCCGTAATCCGTTGTCAGTGGTGGTCGAAGTTTTAGATACAGAAGCATTTACATAATTATGATGCTATAAGTAATAATAAATAACCTGGAAGATTGAACTTTGCATCCAAAGTGTGAATCATGTGACGAAAAGAAGGCTGATCTAGCATTGTTACTGGATAGCCCGTGGCCACTAACATGCCTATCACACTGTCCTGGTGCTGACGATTCTCGATTGAATCACTTGGCCATGATATAATAATTCGACGTTGGAAGAAGCATTCACTGATGGTCTGATTGCAGATACCATGGTTATCACCAAGACCTTGCGCTTTAATGGAATAGCGTTTTTCGATACTTGTCGCTGCTTTTCCTTTTCCGTACAAAGTGCATAAACATCTTTATGTACACGCTGTAGATGTGCAACCAGGTTGCTCGAATTTTTTCCCCCGACAGCTTCACTCCACAAATTCCGTCGCTGCTTTTATCAACTTGAACGTGACAAAGAGATTTGTCCGCTTTCTCGTCATATATAAAATAATCCCAAACTGGGCTATCTCGCTTTCTTCCAGCCAACAGTTTAGCTAAACTCATCTTGTAACAACTGTTGCTATTAAGTTAACGCCGACGTTAAATCAACGAAGCAGCACTTGCTTAAGTTTTCTGATACAGACACTGAAATGGTGGTTATCAAGGGAGAGGCCCATGTGCCGTCTCGTGGCTAGAATGTGATAGCTCAGTGGTGAACGAGTCACCCCCTCCCAGACAGGCACATATTTGACTGTATGTGTGGGGTAGGAATGACTTAGAGTAAGGGCTGCCATATCACCCTTGGTCAATTGATGCTGAACTTTGGACACACACGCAGACACACACACACTCACGAACAGCCTTATTATATGGCGTGCCAAATATCACACAACCTAAGCAAATTGACGCCATTTTAAATTATGGGTAGTTAAATTCAGTTCATACAAAATTTCTATTTCAGTTCCGATTTCTATTTTTATTGGGTGATTTCATTTCTATTTCAGTTACCGTTCTTTAAAAAATTCCTAATTTTACTTCTCGTTTTCGTTAACGGATTCCTTTAATTTCAGTTCTAATTTCCGTTACCGTTCAGTAAAATATCACTGACCACAAGTATCACAAAGTGATCTCTGCTCGGTTGCAAATGCTCAGTCTAACTATGACTGGTCAAAAGGATTTCAACCATGCCAGTTCGAAGCACATTTAAATGCACAGTAATCTCTCCCTCTCTCTGTCGATCTGTCTGTGACTGCCTGTCTGTCTCTCCAAAATGACGATCCAGTCTTTCTGGTTTACACCATTCACATAAATTCAATGCTATAGTCAAAGGAGGCACATTCAGAGGTCATGCCAATCCATCTTCAGCCAACACCAGCAATTGGAAACTCTTGAAAATTGCACAAATCCCGCCTAAATGCTTAACAACACTGACACATCAACTTCAGGAGATTTATTTCCGTTTCGACCGGCATTGGTCATGGGCCACAATCATTAGAGGACTAAGAAGAAAAGCCCCAATATGTTATCATGATTAATGTTCCAATATCAAGAGGTGCCACTTGCCTAGAATTGAGCTGCCAACTTGTATGCCCATCCCTCAAATAACAAGCAAAATTACAAAGTTTTTGAAAGGAGATTAAGAAAGATGCAAGTTAAATGTTGCGTTACGTTACAGCCTCAGACAAATAGTGTCACCCGGGGCGGCGCTGAGAGGGTGGGTCCACGGGTCCAGACCCACCCAGCCTTGGGCAGGGGCACCCAAGAAAATCTGCAGAGATTTTGTTTTGAGGAGGGGTAGTCTGAGCCGGGTCGTTGTTGTGTTCAGTGGGATCATATTACGAAATTACATTGGATCCACCCAGCCAAAAAAAAACCAGTGCCGCCCCTGGTGTCACCACGGGGCGCAAGTGCATTTCGTGGAAACTCCGATTCACGCCAATGCATTGAAACAGTGCAGCCAACCAGCCAGCTAGTCTGCCTGTCTGTCCATCCGTTCATCCTCTATTCTTTCTTTCAAAACCGTGCTCCTTGTCTACGCATGTCACTTCCCATCGGGGCACCCATTCCCCTGCCTACTGGAAACAGCATCCCTCCTTCCCTGTCCTCCCTCCCCACCCCTAACGTGAAACCAAAACTCAGGGTGGGAATTTCCTCCCCATAGCTTTTTTAGGAAAACATTTGCTTCCTTCTCCCCTTCTGTGGGCACCCCTGCTTCCTTTAAAACAATGAAACAAAAAAATGTGTGAGGCAGTTTTCCATCGCCTTCCATGCCTAAGCATTCAGCCCTTAGTCAATAATGTTTTTACTATAGTAAGAACAAATGAAAAAATGTGTATTTAACATATTTTACTTAACTGCTATTCTTATAACAAGGTATGAATGTCAAACACACATGAAAAATAATGTTACAAATATAAATGATTTTGCACTTACCTGAACTAACTGATTTGTGTCTAATCGAAAGTTGAAATCACCAAACATAAAAAGCGGGATTATGTCGTAGTCATCCAACTCGAACCTATATATGCAAACAGTCAAGATTCAAGTAACATTTTAAGAAAATGTAGTGTTATACAACAAATTTATTTATATATGGCCTCTTATAAAAAAGCTATAAGTATATAACCATTAATCAGGCAGAGATTTTGTACTGCATTCAGCAAAAAATGCCATTTTAAATTAAATAAGTATGTAAGTCAACCAAAATGCTAAAGCAGTATTTAAAATCCTGGCACGGTGCACCAGCATATTCAAGAGTGCTCACTGCAGGCTAAATCTATAATCCACAATCCCTAGTTTGAAGCTCTTCAGGACCATAGACTTTAATATCACAAGACTGATGAGTCTATGGTATCAGAAAATGACACCAGATTTCCACCATTTTAGTACAATGCTATCATGGTGTGTTTCAATTAAATATATACGCTGTAGATATATAGACAATGGTTACCATGACAACATTGTACAAAAATGGTAGATTTTTGGTGCCAACTTTCGACTGCCTTTGCCATAGATAGACGGCATCTAGTGTATAATAATAAATCTATGTTCAGGACTCTTGACCAAGGTATGGAAAGCCGCTTTCTAATTATTGTAAAAGGTAATGCAAGAATGTTCCAGAAGCTGCTTCTCACATCATTTTGCTTTAAACATCTATTAAAATACACACTCTAATTTATTAAACTGCACAATCTTACTTCTAAAAAACTGCTTACAGGACATGCTGAATATCAATTACGCTATTAGTATCGGATTTACCTATTCGCGCCCTTCTGCGAAATAATTAACTTTTACTGTCATGAGAATTTGCAGAACAACTATCACAATCAAATAATTATAATCATCAGTAAAAATAATAATACAGTGATTTAACGGCAATGGCACAATTTTTATCAAGATAATAACAGATTGTAGCAAATATTACCAATAAACTATAAGCCACATATAGGCAGCCATTGTGCAGATCCAAAAATCAATTAAAATAAGGACATAACTTAAGTTACCGGTATTAATTAATTAATTAATTAATTAATGGGAAATCAATTATATAACAATCATCCATTTGTAGCTTATCAGTTTTACTATTATAAAAGATAGAAAAGTTCAAATTACACCATAATTCATTTCTTTACGGTTTGAAAAATATTACAGAGCATTTCAAAATAATTCCTATGATTCTCAGAGGGTGAACAAACATTAGCATCAAGAGAATTTATTTAATTTAAAAAAACTCTCTGGCTTTGAATGTTATCCTGTACAGCAAAAATCTTGCAGCAAACAGGACAACAGCTGCAAAGGCTGAGGGTTCAAATGAAGGCTCGAGATAAAAAGAATACAAGAGCCTCCTCCTAAGTCAGTTCAGTTATACTGTAAGTTAGAACTGGATTATTATCATCATTAATAATAGAAGTATTCTTTTAACGAAATTTTTAAAATAATCTTATTATTATTATTATTATTATTAATATTCTATTCCCTAGATAATTTATTTAATGCCATAGCATAGCTAAAGCTAAAGTCAGGAGCGTTTTACAAATGTTCGTAAGATTATAAGATATGCAAAATAAATGTGTCTTGAGCAGTGTTGTAAAGTATTTAAATACTTTCAGTATTTAAATACTATTTAAATACTTTGTCCAGTATTTAAGAAAGTATTTAAATACTCATCCAAAATTAAGTATTTAAATAGTATTTAAATACCATAGAGTATTTAAGAAATTTAAATACTTTGGATTTATTGCAATTTTCACATAATTATAACGTTTCTTATAGACTGTTCATTTTTACATTTTCTTTACTGATGGTTTTAGACAGTTGAACAGTTAAGTAGGTCTACATTGACACTGTTAGAAATAATTTTAACTAACATTTCTTTACACAAAAATATGGTTGTGGCGAATCGGGTCAAATACATTGTCAAGTATTTTAACAAGTATTTAAACCTTATTTGCCAGTATTTAAATACTTACCCTGGTATTTGGGTATTTAAATACTATTTAAATACTACCTGAGAACCAAGTATTTATGAAAGTATTTAAATACTTTAAGTGAAGTATTTATTACAACACTGGTCTTGAGGGCAGTCGCAAACGCCTCGAAGGATGTGACCGATGTCACTGAAGCAGGAAGAACATAAGAGCATTATTATTATTATTATTATTATTATTATTATTATTATTATTATTATTATTATTATTATTATTATATGACTGTTGACACATTAAGTTATTCACAAAGTGAAAAATTGTGAGCGTGGAACAAGTCAGAAATGAACAACTTGTCAAAAGGTTGCTATGCAGTGGCTAAGGTAAAATTTGAACCTTCTACCCTCTGATTTTATGGCAAGAATCCTACCACTATTCCCCCACGAAGTACCACAAAGACCGTATTGTACCAAATACTATTCATTTTACATACATCATTTATCCAAATGTGCAAGCTAAGCAAGTCGAAACATGACGAATGCCTTATGAATAGAAGATACCCTTCTCAGCCAAAGACAATAACATGCGCAGGCATAAAGTGATAATGTCTTAAGGATATTAAGAGTCCAGACTTCAGGGACCTAGTCGGACATCCTTGCCTTTACGGCACACAGTAAGCACTAATATAAAACCTCCTTGCTGAAGCATAAAGCATGAAGCATGTGCTGAAACGTGAATTTCTTCAACGTTCGTCTTTTATGTCCCCTGATTTTCTCTTCTGCGTGCAGAGTACCGCACAGAGACGCAAAGAACAATTACGGCAGAGGATGACAGCAAGGAAAACGCAAGACGCACAGGTTCATTAAAAAGCAAAAAAATATAGAGATTTGACAATGGAGAAATATTATATGGGAAAAACATAGAAAAGCCTGAGAAATGAGCATTCAACCTCATTATGAGGCATTAACTGGGAGAAAACAGCATAGAATTCGTGTTTTTTCCAGCTCTTATTTATATTAAGTCAAACATAATTAGCTTTGGGCATTTGGTCCTAAAAATACTGGCTTTTGAAATGTATTTCTATAGAAGACTATTGGAAAAAGGTAGGCAAAAAATAGCACACATAGAAATCAGAAAAATGCTAAACATCAAAGATGAATTCTTGCAAAAGATAGTTAAAACTAACCCTCTTTGGTAACATATGCTGGATGTCAGACGCTCAAAAAATGTCAACAAATCTTGAAAAATAAAGAATCTAGTTTTTGTAACAATGCAAAGAACTGGAAAGAAAGGAAGGGCAAATAAAGAATGGCAAAACACCATCCGTAACTGGACTTAGTTGGACATTCAACATACATGCCACATGACAGGGCAGACATTAATGGAGGAGCCACACACACACAAAAAACATTGAACACCTACGGGGGCAATGTGTCCAACGATCCTGATGATGATGATGATTGATGATGATGATTTGGTCATAATTCTTGCTAACAAGTAAGAAAATCCAGTGAATTTATATAGAGCTTTCATAAGTAGTGCGATAGGAGCTGCTTGTCTCTATTGTGCTTTGTCTAAATTTGAAATAGCCATAGCCAAAAAGGTGGGAGCCAGTCAAGCAAGGCAGGGTCATTTTATTCAAAGGGTCATCATGGTTGAGATGTTACTTAACAGCTATAGAGAATATAATGAATTTTATTACAGCATTACAAACTCAATGGCTAGTGCAATCAATAATTATACATGAGGCACAATTTTTGGGTTTCATTTGAAAACAAGCCAAGAATATGGTCAAATTTATCAACAAGACAATTTGCACAGCATCCTAATCATGTGATTGCAAAACACCACTGAGTGACTAAGACCTTCCAAACTGGAACCAAGAGACCAAAATTCTGTTCAAGCAACTTAGTGTACAATCATCGTCATGTTCTCTGTCTTGAGACAGATTCAGAGCTCCATGGTCTCCACTCCTTTCTATGCTTTGCCTCTTCTTTGATTTATGAGTACCATAAAATCTGGAGTATAGTGCACAATTTTTAAACACAGATTTTCCAAAAAGTTAGGGGTTCGTATTATACTCATATAACACATAAATTAGATAAATTTCCCCCCTTCTTTCCCCAAAACTTAATTTTATCAGCACTTCCCTTAGTGTTTAGCAAATCATTTGAACGACAAAGCAGGTGGCATTAACAAGGGAGAATAAGACGAAGAGAAATGGAGAAAGACAATGTGCAGCAACATGGAACCCTTAATGACTTTATGACAGCTTAGTCTATTGTTTGTAAAAAGTGTCTGCTGTCAGAGGGAGAGAGAGAAATGGAGAGAGAAAATTTGTAAGGAGGAGAGGAGAGGGAGACGAGGACTTGGAACCACAATGTGGGTGGTATTAATGACTTTATTGCTGGCTGCTAGCTCAGTTAAACAAAACCAGTTGTCATTGCATCCTGGCTCTTCCTACAATTAATGACAGTCCAATAGTGGAATCTCTGTTTAATATGATACCAGGGTACACATTCTTCCATTAATTACAGTAAGTACAGGCTCACAACTTTTACCAGTGAATATCTTCACATTTGCAACATTCACAGGTCTGCCAGCAATATTTAAGCTTATCAATGATCTAGTAAAACGTTACCGAGTGTGGAGAATTAAAGGTTCACATTACTGTTATTATTCATGACAATTTTTATAGCGCCGTAACATAGCAAGGGCAAAAGACAAGGGCGCTTTACAAGGAGCATGGAAACTAGGTGGTTGAATAGATATGTCTTTAATTTGCTCGTGAACTCTCCAAAGGTGACGAACGACACACTATTTGGCAATGATTTTCAGAGAAGTGGATTTTCACGCAAGAATGAACATTCTTTGAACTTTACAGTTTTCGACAAGGGTGGAACGTACGGTTGGATTTGCCTGCTGGAACGAAAATCGATTTGACCTTTTGATCTGCACCCAAGAAAGCTGTGCACATTATATTCCTGTGCGCACTATACTTGAGATTTTGCGGTAGGTTTCGTGTCGCTGTGAATATATGTCTTAATCATCCAGTCCAATAGCATCCTCCTATCTAAAACTGTGTACAGGGTCATGAAATAAAAATGCAAAAAGTCTGAGGCAGACCTAAGCATGTCGTGTATTTGCAGGTGGCGTTTTAGTGCTCATAAACCGAACCTTGGTTTTACCTCCAAGTGCCAGAGACACTCACCTCTCCACTGTGTGCAGTAATGCTCTTTCCCGGAACAAACTGTACATTGACGGACTCTGCAATGAACATGAAAACAATTGCAACATCACCCAGGCGTATCCAGGTATCTGCTTCGGTACTTTGCGTTAAAATCCTAGTCTGCCCCTGGATTGTTGCATGTTGTTAACATTTTCAAAAGAAAAGAAAAGATGCCACTTTCTTATTTATTTGTGACTTTATAACATTTTGGTCTTTTGCCATAATCAGAAATTAGCAAAACTAAATTGTTGGGATGGGTATGGAGCATGTGCCCCCTAGCTCCCCCTGGATAGACCTATGAGCACTGCTTAGTCATCATTAAATATATAGCATGGTGAAAATAAGACTATAATGGCAAAGGCCCAATAGAAACAGATCAATAGGAAATACAGGGTGAACAAATAAAAACTGGACCCCTTTATGATATTTAATATCTCGGCCGTGTGTGTAGCGATTTCAATAAAATTTATGGGCCATATATCTGGGAATGTTTCTGATGTAATTGCCAAATTTCATGCTGATATCTTTAGTATTTTCTGAAATATGACCAAAACACTAAAGAGACCCATATCATAAAGGGTCCAGTTTTTACTTGTTCACCCTGTACAATTGATATCAAACAATACTTGTGATTATTCCTTTATCTTTATTTTGCACTGCTAATACCATTCCCTCCTTACTTCAGTTTCTCTGTTTGTTTGTTTTTTGTTTGCTTGTCTGTCTGGCTATTTGACTATCAGTCAGTATAGTATATATGTCAGTATATCAGTAAGTTAGTCAGTCAATAAGTCAGTCAGTCAGTCGGTCAGTCTGTCCATCTATTCAAACCTAGTTCCTTGTCAATGGAACAAGAGTTTTCCATAACTTTGAGTGTCTGATTAGATGTGTGACATCGCTGGCCTATTCCAGAAAATTTAGTTAATTATCTCTTCATGCATGCCATAGATAATGCCAATTATGTTTCCTTCCTATACATTTGCATACAATGGCCAACAGTCCTGGGGTTCTGACATGTGAAAAACTAGTAGCCAGAAAATACAACTGATACCTGCCTCTCTCTAGAACTCTACGAAACAATGGTTCAGATGACTATGACTTTGCCTCTACCAAAAACTCTACATATCAGATTGTCTTTGCTACTGCACTGAGTGGCAATCAGCAAGGGTGGGTATAACCAGTGCTTTTTTTCTAGAATAAAAGGTTTGGGAACTCATCATTTTTACTCTTCAACAAAAACTGGCATGGGAACGCCGTACCTGTACGTTCCCAAACACATTATTACCGTACATGTCCATAATTATTAATACATTCTGGCAAAAAAGATGTGGGAACGACATTCCCATGCATTCCCACTGAAAAAAGCCCTGGGTATAACAGGTATGGCAGGTGCCGTGGGTGCCCACTTGATCTTGGCAATTAACACCAGCATACAGTAGATAGAAAGAGAAGAAATTGGAGAAAAAATGATTTTGAGCACATCATAGACCAGTTTACAACAGTAAAAGCAAGAAAAGTGCATTTGCAGTTTTAATCTTGTGCCAATAAAATGTCACAATTTGTTTATTACAGCCACGTTAATCTGATAATTTAATTTTCTGACCACCCTCTCAGCCATGGGTGCCAAATACTCTAGACATGCCCCTGACAGCATTTCTCAGAATCTAACATCTTCAAATTCTTTGGAAGGAACAGTGACTTCTTAATAAGTAAAAACTGTCTGAATGTCTACTGTACTGTACTGTATGCCGTATGTCTCAGTTGAAATAGATGAGGTGCCATGCAAATCATACATTACATCATCCTACATTCCCTTTTGAAGTGTTTTGTCTGGCGATAAAGTACGACATCCGTTCAAACAACTTGAAGCACATAAGAGACATCAAGTTATAATTTGGAAATCTACTATAAATAGTGAGGCTTAACAGAATTCCATTTGCAATGAAATGACAGCGCCAAATGTAATGCAGTGCTAACCGTTTCCATGGCAGCAATGTTAGATACATCGTGGAAGAGATGAATATTCACAAGGTCAAACAACCTGCAGAAAAAACAGGATATATACACACACACACACACACACACACACACACACACACACACACACACACACACACACACACACACACACACACAGTTATACACACATATACATATACACACATATACAGTATACATTCAAATACAAGCTACAAATAACTGGACACATGTCATTTGAGTGACCAGGCAAGACTCAACAATGAATAACTGCTAGCATCTTTTGAACCAAATATGATCCCCAATACTTCATTCATGACCACATGACAGAATGGGTAAGTTATAATCAAAATCGAGGAATTAGAACACTCAGGACATATTTTACAGCACGATTCTTTGCAAAGTGACAAAATATTCACTAATTACAAATTGTTTTAACTTATAATTAATTAAACAATGAAGTCAAGATGGTCTGTTGATTCATTCATTCATTCATTTGTTAGTTCATTCATTCATTTGTTAGTTCATTCATTCATTAGTTCATTCATTCATTAGTTCATTCATTCATTCATTCATTCATTAGTTCATTCATTCTTTAATTCATTCGTTCATTTGTTCATTCATTCATTCGAGATGGCATGTCCGGCAGAATGTCCAAAGCAAATATCACTTTATTCACATCTGTCCAAATTCTCATTTATAGATGATCTAATGTAATGGACAATTTACTGAAAATAGCAATAAATAAAACAATAAATGATATTTCTGCACATGACTCTGACCTCAGATTTTCTGTGCAAACCACATTCAATTCATTAAAAGAATTGGCCATATAAAATATCCTTTACCCTGCAAATTACATTGCAGTTCACACAATGATCACATGTATTACAAGGGCAGTACAATATTCAGTCAACTTGCACAGAAACATTTAACAAGAGAAAAGACAATCTGCTAGATTCCAGTAGAAGAAAACATAACAATCTACTGGATTCCAGTAGAAGAAAAATACAAGTTGAGTGAAAAGTTTCTTTCTCGTGGGAGAATTAAATTTCTGCTCAGCTGGGAGTCGATTGTCACGTGTTGCATACTTACGTGTGATGAAGATTCCATCTTGTTCGAATGAAACCTTTTCTCGACCAGACAGACTGAAAGACAAACAGTATACGTCTGTCTATATATGTATGTCTATATGGCTGAGATATTGTCCACTAGTGTTACTGCAAATCAGTATTTTGGATGTTTCACAAGCACAACCAAAGCTATCTTACACTCGCTGATACCACAGACATGGAGGTGGGCTGGATCCACCCACGGGCTGTGTTGTGTCAGACATTTTCATGTTTATGGCGGGTTGGGTAAGAAAATAAGTCATGGTTTAAGAAATTTTAATGCATTATGGCGGGTTGGGTTGGGCCGAGTAACCCTATTGCTTTTGTAGCATGGGTCTGAACCATGATGGGGTGGGTTTGAAAAAATGAACCCATGTCCAATTGTCTATGTCTGTGATACCATCTGCAATTAATACTTCAGCAATATAAATATCTCTGAACGTAGCAGCAAATCATAGATATATGTATTTTGACTTCAATATTCTGGCTTCATTAAACACTGTAAACTTAACGAATAATGTGATAATGAGTATAGGGGCAAGTAAGTTTTGTTTCTTTTGGATGAAAAACATTTAACAAAACATATCCACATGCAGAGCATGTTAACCACCAACAATATCAGAAAGCACAATGGAATAAAAATAACAGTAATAATAATAATAATAATAATAATAATAATAATAATAATAATAATAACAATAATAATAACAACAACAACAATAATAATAATAATAATAATAACAGCAATGACAAAACAACAACAGCAATGCAATTGTATAGCACCACTTCTAAAACTCAAAGGCAACAGCTGATGGTACTTTAAATCCATCCACAAAAGATCAGATCCATTCCAGAGATTAGAAAAAGTGGGAATCAGAGACAAGCTTCAGAGAAAAAGCCTATAATTTTAAGAGATGTGCTTTAAGTCTAGATTTGATAATACACAACGTAAATAATATGCTGAGAAAAAAAATCAGGCAATTAACACCATTATTTGCATGGAAATTAATGCATTTCAGCATTAAAATTTTACTCACTTTCACGCATCACTTGAAGATGCAAAAGACTCGTCTGTAGGGGATGCAAACATCTTTACTTACAATGCAGACATGTAAAATATCCGTGGCCAGACAAAATGTCACCGTCAAAATGTCATGGGTTGGGGTTGGGGTTAGGCTTAGGGTTACATTTTATCCCCATTACATCTTGTTCGTGACATTTTGACCGTGACATTTTGTCCTAGGACATTTTGTCCTAGCACCAAAATATCATTTGGCACTAACACCTGCAGTTCTTCTAGAACAGTGGTCCCCAAACTTTTTTTTTAAATGCACCACCAAGCAAACATGTGAACTTTGCACATATCCATATATGCTAGGCATGTAGCATACAACACCTGAGAGAATTTTTTTTTAGTTTTACAATATGACTTTTGTTGTTTGTGCGTTAGCATTAAATTTTGGATATCACTTCACGTTTTCTCTAAAACAAGTGACAACTTTTTTGCTTCTCAGTTGTGAACTCTTTCCGCACATTATTTTGCAACAATTACATCAAGTGCATCCGATAATATATCCCTGTTTCCCCTTAAATTCCTCTTTCATGCTCATTGACTGTTGATCTTCCCACCAAACTTTAAATCATTATCGCTTTCTATTGTCATCAATTTTTTTTAAAACGTTCTTATTTCCTTTGTGTACACCTGGGGCATGCATACCACCGGTTGGGAACCGCTGCTCTAGATCGTATAACAGGCATGTCATGACATCATAATTCTATGCATACAATGTTGGTGTTATATATGCGCATAAATTATACACACGAGGTAAAGCTGCTTACGTCAGGAAAGAAATCTTTAGCGAATTTTGCCTTTTCTTTTATGCGAACATGTTCTATGTTGCCAGAAAGTACCTTAAATTTAAAGACAAGTACCTATACAGTTGTACAATGTACACATCATACAAACTTGTTCTGCTAAGCACAAGTGTACCTATGGCTATCTGATAGCATGTTTACTATATAGTAGAATGTTAACCAAAATCTTTATAGAATCTAATGTCATTCGTATACCGGTAACCATAGTTCCTGTGCAGTGCAGTCACAGTACAGAATTCGTGCAATCGCTGACTCCATGAAACTCATTCTGAAGCAAATTTACCTTATCCCATTCAAAGTAAGCACGCAGGGGTCAATTCTGGACTTTCATAAAGAAGAGGCGTTATTATACATGCTCTTCCAAAAATATTTTCCAGTTTTTTAAGCTAAAAAGGCCGGATTCTCAAAAGCTGTCTGATGAAAACAACAGCTATAATTAATTAATTAGTGAACGAAAGGACAAAATTACCAAAATTTACTAACCTCTTTTCCTTCAACGGGAACAAATTTTTTATCTGAAAAAATCAAACAGTGCAAAGTAATTACCATATTAGACAAATTACCTGAAATGCATGTTCGCTTAAATATTAGCATATCCGCAAAAATATTTAGTTACATTAATTCTGATGCACTGAAACACTACCAGTCACTACACTCTACTGGTATTTTCGCAGCAGTGCTGTGTTTTTATTTGAATTCTTCTCTTAAAAAACACATCATTACTGTTTTTGCCACAGAGATCAAAAGCCAGTGTCAGCGATAGAAAGGTCTTCTGGCAGAGATGTCAATAGGACAATGGGTATCAATATTCCATGGGTCAACGGGTCTTGACCGATGACCCACCAAGTTTTTAAGATTGCCGGTGCAGGCATTCAGTGTATTAAATCTTAAATTTACGTTCAGTGACAAAAAATTTTGCTATGTAATTTTTGCATCTACTCTGTGTAATGACGTCACTTTCGAGCAGCAGTTCTCAACCTGTGGGTCGCGACCCCTAAGGGGGTCGATTGACGATTTGCCAGGGGTCGCGTGAGGCCATCGCAAATATGGAGTTGCCTCTTTTCTGATGCACAGAACTTGTAATTGTACAATATTTTCCCATTGGAAGTTAATACCGGTAGTTTGTTTTAACTATGATTGTCATTCGAGGATAGACATGGCAGACAATTGAATTAGAATGATTTGAAACATTTTAATTGTTGTAGAATTATTATTATTTTTTAACAGTTTACATTATGAACAAAAAATAATTTTACGGTTGGGGGTCGCCGCATCATGGGGAATTGAATTAAAAGGGCTGTGGCACTATAAAGGTTGAGAACCGCTGCTCTTGAGGCTTGATTACCGGCACCTGTGTTGTTGGCCAAATTTTAAAAGAGAAACGGCTTTGAAAGATATTGATTGGATATATTTAACTGGCAAAGACCCATGGGTCTTGTGATTCATGGTTCAATGGTTAGCACGGGTCACTTCGAGTGACCCATTGCTATCTCTAGGCTGCAGTGTGTCTCCATGTACTTCAGCAGCAAATCACGGCTCATAGAAGCTTAACACAATATTGCATTCTTTTCCGGGTTTTTCTTTCCAAGAAATTGTCCTTATTTATTCTCACATTGGGCATTCCTCTCAAGTTTCATGGCTGTCAGCCATCATTACTCAAGCGGTCATGTATTTGTGGGAATTCCTTATCAAGGCTCTGCTGGGAAACAGTGACAAAAATAGAACATGAGGTAAAGAGAATATCAAGGCCATGAAAAGACATGGTGCCGGAATAACTGATATTTTTATACAAATCTATCACAAATCTATTACCTCAAAGAATGTACAATCAACAACCAACTCTGCAAATTATCACTGCTACTCAAGTCACATTTCTTAATGTCATATACTACTACTACTGCTGCTCCTACTGCTGTTGCTGCTGCTCCTACTACTACTGTTCTTACTACCATTACTACTACTACTACTACTATTACTACTACTACTACTACTACTACTACTACTACTACTACTACTACTACTACTACCACTACCACCACTAGGGCGGCGCTGATCTCTGTTGTTATAGCCCTCAGCCAGACATGCAATACCACAAATATGGGGCTAGTGCATTGCGTAGCGTAACTGTTTGACTTATTGCAGTATCTTACCACTAGCGAGTAAGGCTAAGTCAGCCTTAGGGCTCCTGCGGGTTTTGAACCCGCGACCTCCTGCTCTACGGTCCAGCGCTGTTGCCACTCTGCTAACTTTCCGCCCCATAACGTAATTATGCTTTTGAAAATATTCTTGGGTTTGTAACTTTGATTTTTTATTGATTTGTGACCTGATACTAATAAACTGATTTGATTGATTTGATCTGATTTGATTGAATGATTGATAAATGGCTTTCAACTCACTAAGAGAAAGATACCACATTGAATAATGCATTACTTAAGCATTGTTAGACATATGGGGAAAATGTGTCAGGACTACTGAAAAATGCTAAATTTCACATAACTGAATGATATAAAGTAATCTAAAAAGATCTAAAGATTAATCCAGTAATATATCCTTAACACAGACTAGATCGTCCATATTAATGATTTATTACTTGATTAATTAATCCTTGGAGTTTTATTAGAATAATTTTATCCCATTCAGCATTTAATTCATGGCACAAAACAAATAACAGCAAACAGACATGTTCAGAAACTCAATCATTATCCAATGCAAATATGCAAAATAATATAAAAAAACTAACATGCATTGTATGCAAGTATATAAACATAATCAATTTGAATTTTATGAGAAGAAAAAAGGAACCAAAAGAAAGGGGGTTCAAGAATGACAGCAAAAATCTATGTTGGCATGCAAAAGATATATCCCTCAATTTATTATGGTCTGAACAAGAAAACAGTGATGCTCTCCCTTTTTTATCTTGTCTGGTCCACACTATTTGACATGACTTTGGACTCGAATGGTTTCACTGACGTGTAAAAAGCAATCACAACAACATCATAGATTGGTAAGGATTCATTCCCTTGCCAGCTACAAAGAACTTGATCGACAATGTATCACCAAATTCCGAACTGCAGTTTCGCACTGTAAAAACGAAGATAGCCGACCAAAAAAATCCCACTGTTCTGCCAATAAGATCGATGCCGTGGCTCCCGGCAATCACAACACAAATGCGGACATCCCTTCGAAAATTGGAAAACAACAATACAATCGAGAGAAGACAAAAATTATATTGGAACAGAGGGATGGACACTCGTAGTCAAGACCACCAAATTTTACAAGAAACAAAAATACGAGGATATCGAGAACGAGAAAACCGAATAGAGATGAAATACTTGTTCTGTACATGACAAAATGAGCTCGGCATACATATAATATTGGCATACAATCAGCAAAATGGAAGAATAGATACAGAGCATTGGAAGTGATAGATAGAGCAGATTACAAGACAAGCCACAATTGTCACACAACAAGATGAATCTCATTTCAAACCATGGCTCAAACAGAAAATAGTTGTACTGACTAAACAGAGGATGTATGAAACCTTGCTGGAAAAATGAAAGGCAATTTTTTTAAAAAATTGCTAAATAATGTGGCAACATTAAGAATCGTGCATAAATAAAGATTATTTCATAAAACAATAGAACTTCTTTTAATGTCAATTTCAATGAAAAGCATGTATACTTATAATTTATGAACTAAAATCATTAGAAAACCATGCCAATATACATAAATTGATGGAAATTCTTAATACAGAAAAACTGGTCTGTATTAAATGAGGATTCATGTTATAGGTGCCTATATTCAACAGGAATCTACTGTACACTGTTCCTTGAATTTAAGCATATTAAAAAATCAGAGAGAGCTGCTTATATTACCAATGCAAACAATACGTCAACACACCTGCAAACACATACACACACGCACAATTGCACATACATATATGCCAACAAATATATACATGCGCGCACACGCACACATACAAGCACACACACCACGCTATGTAATTGATTCAATGCAAACTATATGGATTCATAACACACTAAAAAAATACTGACACTTCCAAAACTAGTTCTCTAGTTTCTACTGTAGTTGGCAAAACTAGTTCTCTAATATATATATATATATATATATATATATATATATATATACATATATATATATATATATACACACACACACACACACATATATATATATATATATATATATATATATATATATATATATATATATATATATATATATATATCAGCAACAGGCAATGATATTGCCTTTGTACAGAGTGTCTCTGACCAAACATCAGATTCTTGTCTGCCATCTTGTCAAAACATACTTCAGGAGGTCCAATTCATCCAATCCCAAAGCAAAATATAGTCCATCCATTAGGACTCCCCGTTAATCTTATGAAAGGTCAAATCTTGTTGTGAATGGTGCCGAAGGGCCAGGTGCTTTTTGAAGAAATATAGTTCAAAAGCATTGGAAAGCAGGTAGGTTGAAAACAAGACATTTAAGCAATGCTTTGTAAGAATTAGAAACAAGTTATTTATTGTTTCAGAATCTTTGTGGGCCATTTCGCACCCTTGGCGGGTCGGATCTAGCCCGCGGGCCACCATTTGAATACCCCTAGTGTAAGGGGCCTGTGGTATTCATCTGCTATAGTCAGATTTCCACGAGAAACGTTTGCTAATGCATTCCTCAAAGCATGGAATCTACTGGAAAGAGAAGCCAAGAAAGTGTCATCTATGGACAGTTTCGAAAGACAACTATCGGCAGAAAGTCCTCAGTTCTGGGGATTTTATCTCTTACTCTGTTTGAAAAGATCTTCTGTGATTTAGCCCAAAAGATGATGGTTTGACATAGTGTTTATTCTAGGCCTTCTCTGGGGGAAATTTCCCCCCGTTTTAAAATCCCCCAAAATTTCTATATGCTGCATTGGGGGATGGAAATTCCCCCAAAAGTGTAACGAGTGGGGGTTTTTTGAGAGGGGGGAATATAAGGATGATCATTTATTTGGTCATCAGAACATTGGAGAAAGATGTGAAATATGAAGATGACTTTTTTTGCTTGTCACCACATCTGGAGAGGAAAAAATATAAGGTTGACCTTTTTTTGCTTGTCAAGATTTTTGGGGAGACAAAACTTCTCCCCCAAACATTTCAAACTCCCCCCAAAGTCAAGATGGCTAGAATAAACACTGGTTTGATGACATCATAGAGCGGACGGGAATAAATCTTGGGGAAGAAATTCGTGTCGCACAAGACCAGGAAAATTGAAAAAGGACCGCTGGACAAGCTGCTGGTCTCCGACGGTTCGTGATGGGACTTTGAGCTGCTGCTGCTGATGATGATGATAACACTGGTCTACATTTTTAAAAAAATTTTCTGCTGACTTAAGTATTTTTGCTGATTTTACCCAATTGAGAGGTGCTGATTCCAGATATGAAGTCAAAAATTACGCAATACGTCAAATTTTTTCGCAAATGAGGAATGCTTAATTAAAGGTGTTAAAGTCAAACATAAGGGAAAATAGGAAATTCTGAAGAACCGATAACACGTAATATTTTTTATTCAGCCAAAAAATGAGTCTGTCTTCTAACCAAGAGAGCAATAAGAGCAATAGCTAGTTGCTTAAATTTAAGTTTTGAGAAAGGAATATTCTCTTTTTGGATGCTCCGGTATAGTTATGGTCACAGTTGTCACGCTGTAAACACCAGCAGTAGTCTGCCACAATGTTTGAGTTCTATCTGCCTTGATATCTATGTTCCATGGTCGTGATGTCTTGATGGAAGCATTCTCCTTGTTCTTCACTCATAGCTCCAAGATTTGAAGTTCAGGTAGCTATGAAGGAAATGCAACTTGACACTCATGTTGCTCCCAGTCTTCGAAAAGCAATCTTGAATTTTTGAACTGAAAGGTCATAATTCTCGACTCTTAAGTTGCCAAGTAAGTCAGTAATCAGGTCGTAAAAAGCATCTTGTCTACAACTATAACATCCCATTGATTCAATAAGTCCTTTGATGTTGATGCAGTATACAAACTCCTCCTCCATATGGAAATATTTCAAAAGATCATTATCTCTGCCATGATACATAAGCGTGGTTCCTGGAGCCAACACTGAACAGGTTCTTTTTCTTCAGTCTTGAACCCAGTAACTCTGCTGACGACTTCGGCAGATCTAGATCTCATATAAGGTCTTACAACTCAGCTTGGTTGAATGTTTGGTGCATTCCAGCATCAACTTCTGAGGCCATGAAATCTTCACCATTCGTGTCTGTTGACTGACAAAATTCATCGTCGTCAGAAACTCCCAAAGTAGTGCAAATAGGTACAGGAACCGTCACAGTGAGCAACTGGTCTCAGAGCAGAGGGTGATTTGGGTACTGGTTGGAAGATTTTGTCTTTGTGGACATGCCTGAAATATTTACCAGGCAGAAGTAGCAGTTATCAACATGCATGGTTTGAGGCTCTCGCCACACCATTGGAACTCCAAAGCTAAGACCAGAGAAAGCTAAGACAGAGAAAAACTCTGACCTTTAGTCACATTATGAACTGTCTGAGGCTTTCAACAAATGTCCTGCACACTTTATCACGGTGCCCAAGGTTTTCCTGGTCACCCAATTTAACTATGAAATATGCATGATAAGCTTTATGCACAAATTCAAACACCTCTCTCCTTTGTTTAGGTGCTGTAAAACAACCACAAATGTAGCAAAATTTGTCAGGATCATTCCTGCACTACCCACGAAGTGTTCAAGTGCTGGTTTACATATTCTACAGAAAACTAGTTAAAATAGTTACATTTGCTGCAACTTGTAAGCCTCATGAGCGACTGAATGCTGCCGTCGGTTTCACGCTGCTTATATAGGCCTATATCCATAAAATGCTGACGTCTGCAGTTTAAAACTGCCTATTAAACTGTTGTGTTATTAAATAGTTATGTCCACTGCATATTAAGCATAGCTTTTTGCACATCCTTATCTTTTTGCATATTCAATATAGCTAAAGAATTATAATGCATAATGCCATGTTATTACTGTAAACAGTAAATCAGTAAACAGCGTTTTTTGGAAAACTGGGCGTGATGGGAGGAAATGGGTGTGATTTTTGGATTCAGCACACCAAAATACATAAAGATCACATGTTGTCTTCAAGTCAGCAAAATTGATGTAGACCAGTGTAATAAATAAAAGACTGATCCAGTCCAAATATCTGTCAAATATTTAATTTTGAATCTACTCAATCTAGAATGAGAACACCAGCATAAAACTTAAAACCAACTGCAATAATCTTTGCTAAGACTCCATATGGCGCGATTACTGTATTTTTGAAGGTAATATGTTGACTACAGTGGCTGGAGAAGCTGATGATGAATGCCAAGTCAGTCTTTGGCACAAGAGGCTTGCTTTGGTTGAAGTCTAGGAAAATATCAATCTTGCATAAAAACCCAAAAATAAACGTTCAGCTTGCTTTCTGCTAAGTCTCACAGGATTTGTCAAAATTTAACGCTTAATCAATGACAGTTGCAAAATTGCACAAAACCTTTGTCAAAGTTTCTAGTCTCTTCAAAGCATGCAGGCATCATCTTTAAAACCCACAGATACAGTTCTAGTTTTTATAGTCAAGATGCGTGGAATATCAAATATGCATAACAAACCCACCCACACCCACACCCACACTGCTTTTATGTTATCTGATGACACTGTGAGAAAAGAGAAGAGGAGAAGAATAGATGCATTTGAACAACGAAGCAGGAGGAAAATGATTCATTACATGTCAATTCAACCAATTTTTCACAGGTTTTTTCATATATTGTAGTATTGAATGTGCTATATTCAATTATACCCTTCACTTTATGTTGCAACCTGTGCCACACGACCACTTTCACACTCAGGGCCAAAGTCATAGTAAGCCTTTGGACACATTTTCAGACCCAGTATAAATTCGTCCATGGAGTAACAATATGGGAAATCTGTTTGCAGTGAAAAGAAAATATATTATAGCTATAGCTACTGGACAGTTTGCAGAACAAAAGTTACAGCTCTGAAATTAAGATAAAGGTTCCCTGTTTAGAGCTAAACATTGAATATAAGTAAAGGCACAACATTTTTCTTCAATTTTTGAGACTCTACAGTTAGGACAGTTTTGTCAATATAGACAAAGTTTTGATCTTGTTTTATAAACAATTATTAATAGTATTGAATAAGTCCAGAAAGTTTCAACCCTCCCTCTAGCCCTGATATTACTGAAGTCAGGGTTTAATCTAGGCCGTTTCCAGGGGAGAAAAATTGTCCTTTTCCTCCCGAAATTTCCAATTCCCCCCCCCCCCCAATTTTGGCATACTACATCAACTAACAGCATCCCCATAGCAAAATTCCCCCCGGCTTTGTCAGTTTCCCCCCGGCTTTGTCAGTCCCCCCCCCCCCGAGTCCAGGAGTCTAGATTAATTAAACACTGACTGAAGTTATAGAGGTTTGAGGTTGCAAAAAATTTACGCGGCTGTTGGAAACGCCAAAACACGGCCTACCCTAGGTACAATAAAAGTCAAATGTCTAAAAAACTACTGAAGAAAGTTAGCTAAACTTTTGCAGACTTTCACTTAGATGTTTGTGAAACATAACTTGTAAATTTCAGAATTGTCTGAGATTGTCACCAGTGAACCATTGGCTGAATTGACACGGAATGACTCAAATGCTAAAAAACAGTGGCGTAGCCAAGGGAGGACTGGGGGTTAAACCCC
Source organism: Metaphire vulgaris (assembly GCA_018105865.1). Taxonomy (NCBI): domain Eukaryota; kingdom Metazoa; phylum Annelida; class Clitellata; order Crassiclitellata; family Megascolecidae; genus Metaphire; species Metaphire vulgaris. The sequence goes on from CM030854.1 coordinate 4,723,704, forward strand.
CCTTGGCTGCCACCGAAATTTTTTTAACATGCTTTTCCATACATATTTCGTTTTCAGGCACGATTTTTGGGGTCAAAACCCCCCTTTGGCTGGCTGCTGACCAAAAAATTTTCGAAGTGCTATAGAAAATTGAAAGAATTTGCTTGCCAAAAATTGTTTGGTCACGATCGAAACCAAACTGCCCCCCCTTCCGGAAATCCTGGCTACGCCACTGGCTAAAAATACCATGGACAGGTAAAAGAACAGATAAATCAGTAATAGAAGAAATCAAAACAGAGCTCTCACTAGAAGCTAGAATGCTGGAGCAGAGATGGATGTACCAGTACTTTAGTCTCATGAAATGAAGACTAGGGACACTCTGGAAAGAGCAATTATGCCGGGGAAAATGGAAGGATCTAGAACAGCGGTTCTCAAACGTTGTAGGATTTCTCGTGCAGTGGTCCCTCAAAAATTTTTGTGGTGAATCATGGACCTTATAAAATTCGAATTTTAACCAAACATTTTTACTCAAACCGTTACTTGCGATTTAAAAATGAGGGCAAGAGCAAACAAAATCACTCAGAGTCCAAGATATTTCTCAAACTGTACTTTGACTGGGTTTCCCTTTTTGCTCAAAATGCAGAAAGTCACCAGTTTAAGCAATGCTAAAAAATTATGAACAGCATTTGGAGTCAATTCGGTTCAAAACCAAAGCGTGAGTTCAAATATATTCAGCAGCAGCTGATAATACGGATTGATTGAGGTCTTAACAAAAGGAGTTCATTACGTAAAGCAGTGCTTTCAGCCGAGTCCAATGCACCGAGAAAGAGATTATTAAACAATAAGTGTGGTTGGTGTCTATTTGTGAATAACAACGAAATAAATACCAAATTTTTACACATATATACGGGTAACACACACACACACACACACACACACACACATGTACAGGTATAGCACAAACACAAATGTTAAATGTCAAACTGTAACTATGTGTGATTTGTGTGGTACTGGGCCACAAAATGGGGCCCTGGAAATTGTTGACCTGAGGGGCCCTGGAAATTGCTGAGTTGGGGGGGGGGGGGGGATCAGTCACACTTTCAGCATTCCTGCTCAAGTTGTTCAATTATAAGTTGTGGACCAGTTTTGATGCATTTCATAAGAGCAACTATTCTGATACATTACTAAACCAGTAATATAAAAGCTGGCTATGAAGGAGTGCATAAAGTCCATTTACCCTCAATGAACCCAAGAAATTTCCCACGACACTATATGGCCAGCATGTATCTCAATCTCTGTGTGTGTGTGCGTGCGACTGTGCGTGTGTGGTGTGTGTGAGATATATAGCAAAATGGGAACTGTTCAGTTTTTTTAACCCCTTAACTGGGCAACTATTTGTAACTCAATGTAAAATGGACGAGCGTTACTCGGGGCACCCAGTTAAGGGGTTATAAGAGTAAAATGCACTGGTTTTATGTCTTAAAATATTGTACCTGTACTTAACAAACATGAAATCTCCTCTGCACCATAATACAGTAGAATGATTATCAAAAACTGAAAAATATTAAAGAAATAAAACTAGAACTTCGTTTAAACGTATCTAGTCAGTCTGTAAAATTTTGTCAGTTATATGATACCATTCCAATACGGTAGCGCGTCACATAGAACCGTACATTTGCAGTGTATTGTAACCAAGCATGTCATAACTGAGTCCATGATAACACAGTTTTACTTTACGTTCATCTGCAAGGATAGAAAGAACGTGTGCTGCAAGATACGGATTTTCTGACGGGAACTAATACTGGAAATAAAACTGAAATGAAATTTGCTGATGACTTTGCATGCAGTCGTTACCACTTCTGAGGCATTGAGGAATAAAAAGTTCAATGTGGAAATTTCGAGATAAGTAAAAATAATCTTCGGCTGAACATCTCAGAAAATTGTAAATAGTGTTTGAGCAACTACCAGTAGAAGATAAGTAATTCTTGCAAGGCATGTCGAGGTCACATTGCAAAGGCAATAAAAATATATCTTCGAAGAATACACATCTTGATACTTGACAAGAGTCATGACAGTGACAATCCCATCACCCGAATTGGACTTTTTGCACTGCACCTCATAAAAGGAACATTGCGTGATAAGAAGATCTTCAGACAAAACAATATCTCTCTGTCTCTCCCTCTCTCCCTCTGTGTCTCTCTCCCTCCTCTCTCTCTCTCTCTTTCTTTCTCTCTCTGTCACTCTCTCTCTCTCTCTCTCTCTCTCTCTCTCTCCCTCTCTCTCTCTCTCTCTCTCTCTCTCTCTCTCTCTCTCTCTCTCTCTGTCTGTCTGTCTGTCTGTCTGTCTGTGTCTCTCTCAAGATCACCACATCTCAACTGCAGCCCGTAGATTATTGAAGTGCATTGCTATAAAAGCCACGAATCTCCACAGAAGTAGTACGCACGGTAATTCACTCGGCCGAAAAGTTCATTCTGTTGCAGTTATGTCATTATCGCCAGCGACGCACTACGTACAATTCACTGCACTCTTTATCGCTGCGGGGTCCGCGGCGGAGGAGCAAGTGGTCGCCACGGAAACGAAGGTTCGCCACGCATATACTCACGCAGGCGCTATCACACCGCAAGTATTCGCTTAATCATGTTGAGACGCAAACACCACAACAGAGAAAAAAGCATTGTGGGATCGGAGAATTGATGATACCGGAGAACGTGGAACATCCCCCAATGAACAGCACGCTTGGAAACAGGACGTTTGGACATCAAATAACCAGACAATGCTGTTGCTGCATGAATAGTTTCAGCAGATCGTGTAAAAATACAAAATACAACAGCAGCTTAGACTGAAAACCAAAGTTTGGCACAGATCTCATTTACTCTCTAGAGTATCAATTGATTTTTGTACCTGTCTGTATTTGGCACATTTTAAAATTGACCTCTGTACAAATCAAAACAGTAATTGTTGTTATTATTATAATTATTATAATTATTATTATTATTATTATTATTATTATTATTATTATTAGTAGTAGTAGTAGTAGTAGTAGTAGTAGTAGTAGTAGTAGTATTTACAACAATTTATATAGTGCAGTAACATAACTGGAGCTAAAGTCAAGAGCACTTTACAAAGGAGTCACTTATAAGATATGTTAAATAAGTGTGTTTTATAACGTGGTTGTTAAAACGCATTAAGTAATAATATTCACTAAGTGAAGAATGATAAGTGCAGATGAGTCTCATGCCCTAAACACTGTAACTGTGTGTAGCCAAACAGTAATTCATTTAATAAGTGTGTAACATGTGTCACTGTTTATCTAGGGCAGTGGTTCTTGTACCTTTTCAGGCCATGGACCCAGTTGAGGTTCCAAGAACTCTTTGTAGTGGATGCAATGATTTTTTAGGAAGATCCCGCCAATTGTCAATGGAATTATATGCAAACGGTTTGGAAGAAATCTGTAGAGTTGATTTATAAAATACAATGTATTGTAGATTTGATTTATAAAATATAATGTTCAGAATTGAAAATGTATAAAAGCCATTTTAGTCTGGTTGTACAAAGTCATAATGCTGGAAGTGAATTTACACATTCTTGGTGGGCTGGTGGGAGAATGTATCCCTGGTCATCCTCAATGTGGAACCGCCCTGGACTGGCAATAACCTTTTATTCGGGGATATTTTTACACCCCCTAACACCCTCCCCCCAAATTGAGGTCGACACCCCCAAAATTTGGTAATGTGACAATGGTATGTATACAAAATGCATATTAATTAGGTTTGGACCCCCCAACTTTTATCCTCGGATGACCTTTTTTCTTGTCAGGGTCTTTTGAGTGGATAGCATTTTTTTGCTCGTCAGACTTTTCCGGCAGAGACTTCCAAACTCCGACACCCCCTGGATTTTCCCAACACCCCCAAATTCTCAATCCTACAATCCTAAAAATTAACCACACCCCTCAGATTTTCCCCACACCCCCAAATTCACAATCCTAGAAATAACCCTGCCTTTTCTTGAAGTTGGCGGACCACCAGCTTAAATGGCGTGCCCTATATTATACACTCACACAAACATACACACACACACACACACACACACACACACACACACACACACACACACACACACATATATATATATATATATATGCACTCAAATCTTAATCATGTAATCATTACAGAACCATTAAGGACCTCATTTATTTCTTCACTCATTTTCTTTGTAGTCGGCATCTCTTTATGAATTATACAGTGAATAGAGCGACGTTTCACAGCTAATGCTTTCACTTTTGCTACTAATCCAGACATTTCTTCCGTCATGGCTGCTTCTCCATCTGTGCATACCCCCCCCCACATTTACTCCAATCAATATTGCTTTTGATGACGCAGTTATTGAGGATGCCGAAAATTCATCTGCGTTAGTCGTCTGCTGTGGGAGTTCAAGATGGCAGAGCATCTCTTCATCGGCGCCCACAGAAATGTTTCCAGGAGGGGCAAAAACACATTTTAAAACAATGGTTGTGATTGATATTTTAGCAAGGTTTACAAATTTCAATGTAAAATATTATTGGTGTTTGCATTTTCCAGTGCGGCAAATGCCTCCTCTTGCCCTATTCATTCATTCATTCATTCATTCTTGGACGATTTCTATAGCGCTGTAACAAGGCTGAGGCCCACAACAAAAGCGCTTTAACATCTCAACTATACCCCAACCCAAACAGATGCGTTTTTAAGCTCTTGATGAAGTGTTCGGAGTATCAGCCGTGGTGACGTGATCAGGAAGAGAGTTCCACAAGATAGGGTTACCGCGTGTAAATGATGATCTCTCCAAATTTGGCAGTCTTGGAGGGAGGAGGAACCTGAAGTTTGACCCTACGACTCGAACGGAGTGACGATCTCCTATCACTGCACTGCGGTGTCTTTACAAGAGAGGCGAGATACTCCGGACAGTACGGGTCATGCAGCACTCTGTACGTAAGCCAGCATCTCTTGAACACAATCCGCTCAGGGACTCGAAGCCAATGAAGACGATCCCTGAGAAGTGGAGTTGCGTGCTTGCACCAACGACATCCGAACACGATCCTCGCTGACTGATTAAGAATAGACTGCAGGCGATCCAGTTTATTGACCGGAGACCCCACAACACACTATTGCAGTAATCAATCCTCGTTAGCACTAAGGCCTGAACCAAGTGAACGACACGGATACAGGTAGATAGCGCCGGACTGATCGTATTCTTCTCAGTTGAAAGTGGCATCGCCTGATCACATCATTTAGGTGCGGCTCAAATGACAGAGTACCATCAAAGAGGACCCCAGCAGCCTCACACACTCTGAGGGGACAATGGCAGCATCACCCATCACGAGCGGTTTACGACTCACTAGCGTCCTTCTCCGAGGGGTGGTGACCCAGAGAAACTCCGTTTTTCCAACATTAAGGGCCAATCGATTTTCCACCGCCCACTTCGAGACGGCAGCCAGACACCCCAGGAACCGTTCCCGCAGCACCTCCACATCACCTGGGAGGCAAGACGAGTAAATCTGGGTGTCGTCAGCATAGCTGTGGGGCGACAGTCCAAAGGCCAAAATAATGGATCTAAGGTCAGCCGTGTAAAGAATGAAGAGTAATGGGCCAATCACCGACCCTTCAGGGACCCCACACCCAACACTCCGCCCTACAGATAGATTCCCTCCGCACGTTACAGATTGCACTCTGTCAGAGAGATAGCTAGCTATCCACCGCAAGGAGGAGCCACCCACACCGAATGATTTCTCAAGCCGATGAATGAGGACCTGATGATCAACCGAATCAAATGCCGACGAGAGGTCAAGAAGGCATAGAAGTGCAAGCCTCCCGTTCGACACATCATCGACCAGATCATTGAAAATCTTAAGGATGGCAGATTCCGTCGAGTGCCCTCGACGATACGCTGACTGGTCACGCGGCATGCCCTAATGTACGGTCGTCCATGCATCTCTTCAACAATGTCACCACAGTTTGCAAAATGAGCATAAAAAGTGCTGTTTGTGTCTCCCAACCCGTTCCTTAAACAGTTTCATGTTGTGTCCTCTGGCAAAAAAAACAGTCCAGACAGGACTGCTTACGTATGCCCAGACAAAATATTTTACGTTGATTGATTTGTTCTATTAATCTATTTAGAACGTCAAAAACAGAAGTCAACTTACAGCAATGCCTGACCGGCATTACTAAATTATCGTTCACCACAGATATATTAACAAAGATTAACATGAAATCTATTGCACCATGCTATAAAAATTCAGAATAAATTAAATTAGTTCAAATAATTTGTCTATTTTACTTAAATAAGTTTAATAACTAAAATTTATTTTCAATTTTTTTGCAGAACTTTGCGGACCGACGCTGGTCCGCGGACCATCACTTTAAGAACCCCTGAGATCTTTAGCGTTCTCATAGACTTGGAGTGAGCATCAATGTGTTCAATACAGCACTCCAAGCTGATGGCAAGTGCGTCATTATTGAAGTGCTCTTAAGACTGGAAATTTACATGTAAATTTAATATAAACAATGAATTGTAAGTCATTCAAAACAGAATTGAAGTGTTGGTAAGCCAGAAGATAAAATAACAGTCAGAAGCTAGCACATACAGCACATTAGCAAAATTTCACAAAGAGTACTCACAATAAAAAGGCAGACTTGTAAAGAGTAATCACAATAAAAAAGGTAGACTCACAAAGAGTAACCACAATAAAAAAGGTAGACTCACAAAGAGTAAGCATAATAAAAAAGGTAGACTCACAAAGAGTACCCACAATAAAAAGGTAGACTCACAAAGAGTAACCACAATAAAAAGGTAGACTCACAAAGAGTAGCCACAATAAAAAGGTAGACTGGCAGAGATCTGTACGCACACATCACATCTTGACTGCAAAAGTGACTTCAAGTGTAAGACTCCAGTCTTGAGGATAGGCGATGCCTTTGTTGTTGTTAGCAAATTTAAAGTATAAAGTACTCTTCTAAATATAACGGTGCTGCATTCCTGCACATTTTAAAACTTTCGTTTACTAACACTTCGCTCAGGTCACCTGTCACTTCTCAACGACAATGGTCGACATCCCTCCTATTGATCAAACAAACTTGGCATGACGTCAAACGTGGAGGCAAAACATGCCAAGGACAAAAAAAATTGAAGAATTCAGAAACTCTGCCCCAAAATACATGACTTGAAGCTTAAAAGCAAACTGAATAACAAGGCACAAGATGATGTGCAGCAAAATCTCTTGGTATGACAGTGAGTAAGCTGGCAAAATCTAGTGAATCTATATACAGCACCTTTGTAAGTAGTACTGAAGAGTGTAGACTCATTATTCTATAAATGGGTAGATTGCTGACATGTGTATGCAGTAGAATAAAGTGAAGCAGTAACAAAGATAGCATGTTATAAGGTAAGGTAGGACAGGTAAAAATAATTGAAGACAGTTCAAGGAATCCGTCCCACAACTATTTCTGCTTTCACCACGTTATGCATAAAAACTAGGAATGCACCAAATCCACATTTCATGATCCAGGTATAAATGATTAAGTTGGATCCAGATGCATTTGAGTTTCAAGCAAATGTGTTTGACGCCTTCGTGGATATAAACACGGGGTTTGAAAGAAAACTTGAAAGACGTGGGTCCGGTGTTTTATACAGGCCTGTTAGGAAGGGAGATTTTCCCCCTCAAAACCTCAAAATCCCCCCTCAAAAAAAATCCCAGCACTTACACAAATTTTGCATTGAACTGTGTCTTTTCCTCTCCAACCAAGTCGATTTCCCCCCGAAAGCCTCAATTTCCCCCCCCCAAAGGCCTGTAGTCTGGATAAAACACTGTGTGGGTCATTCAGTGCCAACATGGACACTTCCAAAGTAGAGATTTATGGGTTATATATGAGATATGTCTCCAAAAACTCCAAAAATCCTAAATACGCATTGTGATGCTAACTGAAGAAATCTTGTGGTTAATCATTTGATATGCAACACCGAACTTTCAAAGTTATGGTGTCACATCAAAAGTGCCATCTCTAAATCCGCAATTTTATTCTGAATCTTTTTGGGAAGCCACTGGCGCTTTCCATTCATAGGAATAGTTCGAAAATACATTTCAAACACCATCTAGAACTTTCCACTGGAGATATCCCAGGTGGACCTACGATCAGATTTGAAGGATACGAAACTATTTTGTCAGAGCAGCAATTAATTTAAGAATATCCCCTTACATTATTGAGCTATTCAACCCACACTCTTCCACTGCACATCGCCTATTTCACTTCACTGGCCGTAAGGAGGTTCATATCCCTAACTCAGTGGTCCTTAACCAGGAGTGGGAGAACTCGTACACCTTGGGGTACTTGAAGGACTTTGTGTGGGTACGCAGAATGATCTGGAAATACAGTGCAAAGTCAGTTTTAAAGACTTTTTACTCTGCACAGATACTGTAGCAATTTTTGTACTAAAATAAAAACTTCAGTTCTCAGATAAGATAGGCTGGTAGGGGGGACTTTGCCGTCTTACAATTGTCTTGGGGGGGGGCGTCATAGAAAGGTCAAGAACCACTGCCCTAGATTATGCACTGCTTTACTCAGCATTGTGCATTCACAGTGCCTGGTCTCTCTCTCAATGGAAGGACTTTTGTCCTGGAAAATCCAGTTAATTACATGTAGCTTAATGAAGAAAAGCGTATGAATTTGTGCTGAAATACATAATTCAAACCATTTGAAGTAGCACTTTTAACTTCTATATTTCTTAAACATTATTTCCCCTTACACACTCATTGCTGACTTAAACTCATATCTTTATCAATACACAGTAATCACAGCAGGAATGCTTCTGAGTGATTCTATAGAAGAGGTGCACTAAACAAATACTGTTCCATAACATTACAATACATTACATTACTGGTAAAACCCTTAAGACAATGTCAATGTTTTTGCACATAGGTTTTCACATATAAAAGCTAAAATGCCTTCAGGGTCATTCCATGTCAACTCAACCAGGGTGCTCACCACACCATCTCAGATCTTCAAGAAATTTGCAGGGCTTGTAGTACAGCTCAATTTATGTAAATCTTGAAATTTTCAGCTTCTTTTGTCAAAAATTCTCAGAGATATGATATTTTGAAGATACGAGGGTAGTCGCGAGTCGACACGACGTGTTACGTTTTACGATTTTTGAAGTTTAGTATCTTGAGAACCACAGCAGATATCAGGCTGAAATTTGCAGTGTGCATACACTTTTTCCAGCTGAGTTGAATGGTGTATTAATCTTTGTCATAGGTGCTACACAGCATGCACTAAAAATGTCCAAACATCCCATAACAGCCAGTTTTCACCGATGTTTGACCCGGTATTACCATGAATCGGCAAAACATTAGACTATGTCTGTTGCGTCTTAATGTAGCTACATATATGTACTCATCAATTGCAGACAGGATTTCTGTCAATAATGAGACCTTGTACCCACTATGCATCATCTTCTGAGTCACAGTTACCTATTTTTTCACCCATATCGACCCCTATATGACCATGTTGACAGTAATTCACAGTTTTCAAACTTTGCAGGCTTGTAGTGCTTGGTAAGTACTAATTATGGTGAAAATTTCATGTTGGTGTCTTGATTCTTTCTCATTGAAATGATTGCATAATTTGAACCTATATTGAGTCATTCCATGTCAATTCAACCAATGGCTCCAGCTCGACCATCTAAAAAAATATTATGAAATTTACCAAAAATGCTCCCCAAACATCCATCTGAAAGATTGTAAAGTTTTAGCCTGCTCTCTTCAGTAATTTTTGAGATATTCAGCTTTTATAGTACCTGCGGTGGGCCGTTTTTTCGTGTTTCGCGGCAGTCGCTTAAATTTCTCACAACTTCAGACCTCTATAACTTCAGAAATACCATAGCTATGGGGCTGAAACTTTCTGGACTTATTCACTACTAGTAGTATTTTATAAAACAAGAGTAAGACTTTGTCTTTTGGAAAAAGTGTCCTCACTACAGAGTCACAAAAATGGAAGAAAAAAATATTGTTCCGGGGTGTCTGCATGGCATGGGCCCAGCATACCTAAATACAGAACTGCATTGTGTCTCGGATCTCGATGGTCGACAACGTCTGAGATCGGCCTCCACTGCAGCATTACTCGTCCTGCGAATGCGTCTTTCCACCGTGGCCCGTGGGTGATCGTGCATTTCCCGTGGCGGCAGCATGGGTCTGGAATGGTCTACCACTGGCCATTCAACTCTCACCATCACTAGATACGTTTAAGAAGCGCTTAAAGACCTGGCTATTTCGAACTAGTTATGATTCTGTTTTGACACTGTAATGTGTTCATGCAGTCCTATGGATTAGTTACCACAGTAATCTTAACTTTAATAATAATAATAATAATAATAATAATAATAATAATAATAATAATATAGAGCACATTCAAAGCTATAATATACCGTTATGTAAAATTTGTGATGGTACTTTTTCTTTAACATTTTAAATAACTTTTTAAAGTTACAACTTCCCTATTGAGACCTAAATGTTGAATATCAAGAAAGGAGCAATTTTTTCTTCCATTTTTGTGACTCTGTAGTGAGGACACTTTTTCCAAAAGACAAAGTCTTACTCTTGTTTTATAAAATACTACTAGTAGTGAATAAGTCCAGAAAGTTTCAGCCCCATAGCTATGGTATTTCTGAAGTTATAGAGGTCTGAAGTTGTGAGAAATTTAAGCGACTGCCGCGAAACACGAAAAAACGGCCCACCGCAGGTACTATAAAAGCTGAATATCTCAAAAATTACTGAAGAGAGCAGGCTAAAACTTTACAATCTTTCAGATGGATGTTTGGGGAGCATTTTTGGTAAATTTCATAATATTTTTTTAGATGGTCGAGCTGGAGCCATTGGTTGAATTGACATGGAATGACTCAATATAGGTTCAAATTATGCAATCATTTCAATGAGAAAGAATCAAGACACCAACATGAAATTTTCACCATAATTAGTACTTACCAAGCACTACAAGCCTGCAAAGTTTGAAAACTGTGAATTACTGTCAACATGGTCATATAGGGGTCGATGTGGGTGCAAAAATAGGTAACTGTGACTCAGAAGATGATGCATAGTGGGTACAAGGTCTCATTATTGACAGAAATCCTGTCTGCAGTTGATGAGTACATATATGTAGCTACATTAAGACGCAACAGACATAGTCTAATGTTTTGCCGATTCATGGTAATACCGGGTCAAATATCGGTGAAAACTGGCTGTTATGGGATGTTTGGACATTTTTAATGCATGCTGTGTAGCACCTATGACAAAGATTAATACACCATTCAACTCAGCTGGAAAAAGTGTATGCACACTGCAAATTTCAGCCTGATATCTGCTGTGGTTCTCAAGATACTAAACTTCAAAAATCGTAAAATGTAACACGTCGTGTCGACTCGCGACTACCATCGTATCTTCAAAATATCATATCTCTGAGAGTTTTTGACAAAAGAAGCTGAAAATTTCAAGAATTACACAAATTGAGCTGTACTACAAGCCCTGCAAATTTCTTGAAGATCTGAGATGGTGTGGTGAGCAATTGTCTAAATACTGGTTGAGTTGACATGGAATGACCCTTCAGCCAAACTCGAAAACTTTTATAATCCTGCCAACTAACAACAAAATTTCCATAGATGCTAACCAATAAAAAACACTTAAAAATACAAATGCCAATTTTCAATTTATAAATGTACTGTACAGATCACACATTGCCGGACTGTCCATTCTACCAATGCGAAAGATAATAATATAAATTGCTAGAATATAAACCAGGGTTTGCAGGCTGGCTCTACACAAAACTGACTCTCCTGCACAACTAAGCACTGAAACCAGGAATGTCCATGGCAATTTTCCAATTTTCCAGCTGTCAATTATAAAATGAAAGACTCTTTGCAAAGAATCCTCTAGGGTATTCTGAATTCTATGCAGATGCAAAGATAGAAGACATAAAAGAGAATTCTCAGCAAAGCTATTGATACAAAAATCTGGAAGAAAGAATACATTTCTAGGGCTGCTTTCAATGGCTGCAATCTTAGAACTCTGTCCCTCTAATACAAAGAACTGGTATTAATAACGAATAAACCAATAAATAAATTATTACTAAGTAGCTAAAGGATAGATAACAAAAATATAAGAAATGAAGGACATTTAAATTAACTAAATAATCAAATTTTTACTTAAATTATCATTATTTCTCATAATAATCTCAAGGGTTCTGAGAATATTTTAAAATGTAACAAGACAGTGAGACTTGTTATTTAAATACAAGAATGTGGATAGAAGAAGACTACACTGGCAGTCTTTAAATTATTATTATTATTATTATTATTATTAGTAGTAGTAGTAGTAGTAGTGGTAGTGGTAGTGGTAGTGGTAGTAGTAGTAGTAGTAGTAGTAGTAGTAGTAGTAGTAGTAGTAGTAGTAGTAGTAGTAGATCATCATCATCATCATCATCATCATCATCATCATCATCATCATCATCATCAAGATGTGGCATGGGTCAATGGGCAAGACCCACTGACCCATGTTAGCTCCCAAGCATTAATGACCCATAACCCAATACCATCTCTGGTACATGCTAATTGGAGCACTGCTCAAATACCAGTACTGATTTGTATCCAGAATTGATTTTCTGTATCTTCCTCTCTCAGTATATCCCCCTTCACCAGTGTCGTTTTAACCCCTTAACTGGGCAACTATTTGTAACTCAATGTAAAATGGACGAGCGTTATCGGGGCGCCCAGATAACAGGTTAATAAGTTTGGGAGCCAAAGGCATTTGTTAGAAAGTTGCACTGAAAAAGCGGTGATGACCTTTTTTCTTTTTGCTCGTCAGACTTTTGAGCTTCAAAAAAATCAAAAATCAAACAACAAACAACCTTTTTTCACCCCTCACTGGGGCCCCTCAAATATTGCAGGGCCCTAGGCACGTGCCTACCATGCCTATGCCTTAAAACAGCCCTGCCATTCAATGTCCTATTTTGTCTCGTCTTCAGCCATCCTTGCTACAAGGGTAGACCGCATCATGAATGAACTTACTCCATTGTTTTCTGTTGTCTGTAATTTGGATTGCCATTTCCATTGTCTTTCAAGTCCATTGCATGATGTTATCAGTACATCTACTCCTGGGTTTGCCTTGTTTTCTTTTTCATCAGTTGTGCCTGGTATCATTTCCTTTTCCAAACAGGTGCCTGTTTTCCTCACGGTGTGGCCAAAGTACGACAGTTTTCTTCTTTTCATGGACTCCAAAAATTCTATTGTAACACCTCCCTTCTCTAATACCCATTCATTAAGTTATTTTTTCTGTCCATGATATATGCAGAATCTGTCTTAATCCTTTCATCTAGAACGCCTTGATCTTTGCCTCGTCTCTTTTTTTCAAAGTCCATGTCTCACATCTGTATGTTGCCACCGGCCAAACTAGAGTTTTCCATAGTTTGATCTTTGTGGTTATCGATATGTCGTGGCTTTTCCATAGATTCTGTAGTGCTTTGTTGACTGCTTGCCCTTTACCCAATCTGGCAGAATTTCGGTTTCCCAGTCCGCATCTTCTGTGATTATTGATCCTAGATAAACAAAGCTTGTCACCTGTTCTAGTTGTTTTCCGTTAATGCATAGTTTGCATTGAGTTTCATATGTATTCATGTCCTCCTATATATAGCACAGTTAATACCAGTGAAGGCATCTGAAAGCATAGAAAACAACTAGAAATTACAGTAGAACCTCGTTATATCGAACTCGTTTATATCGAAATCACGTTTATATCGAAGTGTGAGCGCCGGTCCCGCCAAAACAGTGTTAACGATACAGGAATCGGATATATCAAACCTCGGTTATATCGAAGTATTTATCATGGTCCCTTGAACTTCGATATAACGAGGTTCTACTGTAATAGTAATTTGAAAACTCACCATGAAAATCAAATATCTCGACAACTTTCACTGCATGGTGAATGAAGTATAGTGAGCCAAGCGCCTGAAAATAAAAAAATAAATATCAGTAAACGTCAGCATAGTTGCCTGTTTGAAATCGCAAATTGCAAAAAAATGCAAAAAGTTAAAAACAAAACTTAGCACTGATGTGAAATACAGATGAATGATCTCCTTGTATTGTATGAGAATTATGAATTCGATTGGCACATAATGTTAGTAAGTATTCCAATTTGCAAATGATCCATCAAAGACAAGCAGCAGTTAGCATGCTTGGTACTTGGAAAGGTGGCCATCCTGGGATCCAGCCAAGGTGCTGGGAGCCAACTCATTTATATGGCACACTTTGCTATCTTTCCAACCCAGGCATATATATATATATATATATATATATATATATATATATATATATATATATATATATATATATATATATATATATATATATAATATATTATATATATATATATATATATACACATATATATATAATATATATTATATATATATATACACATATATATATATAATAGAAGTCAGAGTGGGAAGCTGGCAATAATGTTGGCCTACATCAGAAAAAGGCATGCTGCTCCAGCTGAATGGTGAAACCGCCTGAATACCGGTAGATGTTTAACTGAAACTATGCCAAAACATATGAGAGTATGGGATGATTTTTGTTTTCACACTTGCACCATTCAGCTTTAGGTAAACTTGCAATAGTTATAACTTGTTAACAAGTTGGTAGCAAGGCTGTGCACTTTCAATGCATAGTTATCAACTTGTTAACAAGTTGGTAACAAGGCCTTGCACTTTTAATGCATACAGTGTATTTACAACTTCTTAACAAGTTGGTACCAAGGCTCCGCAGTTTCAATGCATAATTATTAACTTGCTAACAACCTGGTAAGAATGCCTTGCACTTTTAATGCACTCTGATAACTTGCTCAGCAACAAAGCGATCATATGAAATGTCTTTCACCAGTGTTAAATACCTGCTGATAGCAACTGAAATCACATGTCTATTACAACACAGATTTCATGACTTCCTGAGAATAATCTCATTGGATTTTACCTGGTGTATGAAATGGTTTGAAGATAATAAAAGAGAAAAAAGAAACGTCACAACAGAGCATCAATAAGCACGCCACTCTATCCTCTATCACCTGCAGTGCTATCGGTGGAACTGCTATCTGCACTCAGTGCAACAATTGCTGCAAAACGCAAGGTTCTGTCTACAAACAAATGGCACCAGAGGCAAAAACACTTAAGAAAAGAGCAAAAGCCAATTTTCAAACCTTACCAGGTCACTTGTAAACATAGACAGCAATGGCATAGAACAGTTCAATGGTTCCCATGCTTTTCAACCAGAGGGTGGCAACATTACAAAATTCTAAAATTTATACTATACTGCAGCTATAGGAGCCCATCCATAAAGTATGTATGCACTGAGGGGAAGGGGTTGGATTTAGGAGATTTATTTACATATGTATGGCAGGCAAACTGGGGGAAGAGGGCTGAAAATATGCCTTTTTGCATATGTACTATATGGATGAGCCCTAGATGATTCTGATCCAGATTCCTATGATTAAACATCAATTACCGTAAATGCATAGGGGATCTAAATGCTTATAAAATTATTAAAGCTGTGTAATAGAATTCCTCAACTTTCAGAAGAAAAACATTTAAAACTAAAAAAGCAGGCAATCATCATATATCAAGTGTTGAGGCTTCGTGGGCCACTTTCTGAGAGTTGGCAGGCCACAAGTTACCCGCGGGCCATGGTCTGGAAACTCTAGCACAGAACATACAATATACTGAATCACCACAAAATCACAAAGATTACCGGTATATAGTTATTTATTACTTAAATACAAACTATAATAAAACACTTTGATCAAAATATTCCCTGCTATTTTACAATGAATGCAACTCCAAGTCTACACAAGAAGATGATTGCCTCGTTCAGAAGTGGGGGAAATATATATAGAGAGAGGGTTATTATATATACCGGTAAGTGTGGGCTACATAAAACTTCATTCAGAAAGCTTTAACAAATTTTCCAAAGACTCAGACAGCCATAGTATGACCATTGTGATAATACTAAAAAAGGCCTTTGTTAATACAGAAAGTGTTAATATGCAATATCAGAAAACTATATATTCACAAAGTAAACACTAAATAGTGCCCACTGTCATACACACAGATGCAAGCTATGCTTGGATTTGGAATATGTGCCTGAACACAAACACAATAACTCTGCAAGAAGAAAAGACAAAAAGCACCATCTCAACAAGAATATCAGCAAAACATATATCAGTAATCTACTGCTTATGTGTTGGCAATGGGCATTATAAAAACAAACAAACTGTATTTTTATCAATACTTTCCAAAGAAAGAAAGAAGCCTTATAGCCAAACTAATAAGCTCACGTGTGTTCATCTTCAACCAAATAGAATCTTCCTGTAATGTCATGAAAAGTGTTGAACACTATTATTACATCATTTTCAATCATCATAATTGCTCTCTGCCAACTCATTAGTGGCAATAGCTAGGCAGAAAACATTTCCAGGCCTTTTTGTCAAATGTTAATTTTCCTCCTTCTGCAATTGTCAGTTGTCTTTCTTTAAAATCTTCTTTTATGTTGTCTATCCATTTTTTTCTGGGCCTGCCTCTTCATTTTTTACCTTGTATGTGACTTTTTGGGAAGTCTTGAGTCTTCCATCTTGTGTACATGTCCATACCATGTAAGCCTCCTTTTTCTGTCATTTTCAATGGCATCCTGTTATTTTAAATATCATTAATTTCCACTTATGTGCACATTGATAGTAGTGTTAAATCTCACTTTAAATTCATTCATTCATTCATTCATTCATTCATTTACTCACTCACTCACTCACTCATTCATTCATTCATTCACTCACTCGCTCACATTCTCTTACTACAGCTACTTATTCAAGTGCTGCATATGACAATTCTCCTCAATATAAAATAATAAAAAGACACTGTGTAAATGTAATGTGAAAATTTAATAAGGTACTTTCTGGTATACAGCACCTCTTATATTTATACTGGTATACTGGTATATTCCGGTATACAGCACCTCTTATATTTCTACTACAAGGTGATCCAGGCTTTATTTATTGTTTATTTATTATTTAAATGCTGCATTACATTCATGGGTGTCCGGAGGGGGTGCAAGTGGATGCGATTGCACCCACCTGGATAAATTGTGAATTTATGAAAAAAGTATAATTAATAAAAAAAGTAGAACTTTGCTGTAATAACAATACACTATACAGTAGTACTAAGTTGAAACGGAACGGTTCCTGGGTGTCTGGCTGCCGTCTCGAAGTGGGCGGAGGAAAATCGATTGGCCCTTAATGTTGGAAAAACGGAGTTTCTCTGGGTCACCACCCCTCGGAGAAGGACGCTAGTGAATCGTAAACCGTTCGTGATGGGTGATGTTACCATTGTCCCCTCAGAGTGTGTGAGGCTGCTGGGGGTCCTCTTTGATGGTACTCTGTCATTTGAGCCGTACCTAAATGATGTGATCAGGCGATGCCACTTTCAACTGAGAAGAATACGATCAGTCCGGCGCTATCTACCTGTATCCGGTGTCGTTCACTTGGTTCAGGCCTTAGTGCTAACGAGGATTGATTACTGCAATAGTGTGTTGTGGGGTCTCCCGGTCAATAAACTGGATCGCCTGCAGTCTATTCTTAATCAGTCAGCGAGGATCGTGTTCGGATTTCGTTGGTGCGAGCACGTAACTCCACTTCTCAGGGATCGTCTTCATTGGCTTCGAGTCCCTGAGCGGATTGTGTTCAAGAGATGCTGGCTTACGTACAGAGTGCTGCATGACCCGTGCTGTCCGGAGTACCTTGCCTCTCTTGTAAAGACACCGCAGTGCAGTGATAGGAGATTGTCACTCCGTTCGAGTCGTAGGGTCAAACTTCAGGTTCCTCCTCCCTCCAATACTCCTGAGCACTTCATCAAGAGCTTAAAAACGCATCTGTTTGGGTTATTATTATTATTATTATTAACGTACTGATTAATGTGGTAACTCGTCCGAACGAACTGCGTGAACACATTACAAAGTTACAGATAACTCGTGCGATATAACCATGTTTTAAGTCTCTCTTTAAAAGTATTCAAGGTCGTAGAGAGCCGTATTGATGGCGGTAGACAATTCCATGCCCGAGTCGCGGCCGCGGGAAATGCTCGATCCCCGATGGGTTGGGCTATAGTTGAGATGTTAAAGCGCTTTTGTTGTGGGCCTCAGCCTTGTTACAGCGCTATAGAAACCGTCCAAGAATGAATGAATGAATGAATGAAACCTGAAGTTATCTAAGAATTCTGTGAACTTATCTTGTAGTGTTAAATTATCAGTAGGCCCTACTTTTGTTTCCTTGGTCAAATGACCCTGTTTTGCACCCAAGAAAAAAAATTGTGTTTATTTCGTCACATAACCCCATTCTTGCACCCCCTTGAAAAATGGTTCTGTTTCCTTTGTCATATGACCCTGTTTTGCACCTGCCTGGAAATCTTGTTTCTTTTGTTTCATCACATGACCCTATTTTGGACCCGCTGGGAAAATTTCTGTGGATGCCCATGATAACACTACATTCTGAAGGGCTCTTTTTATTTGGTATTAAACAGGTCAGATTGCTGTGAGAGGTCAGTTTCAAATTCCAACGTCAATTATTAAGATCTGAGTGATTTCTTTGGTAGAAAAAGCTTCACAAATCCCATACAAAATGGTCTTAACATCCATACTAATTGCTTGTAAAAGAGCCCGTTTCATTTCCGTCCATTTATTTCTATCTCTCGCATTTTCTGGGTTTTTTCAAAATAGAGAGCCATAAAGAAAATTAAATAAAAAATCCAAGCTCAACTTGTCGTCATTTCCAGTTGCATCGCAAAAAAAGCAAACCCGCCTGACATTCCCACAGTATAACATAAACTGACTACAGACAGAACCAAGCAAAAAGCCAGGGCAGAGGTACCGGTAAACACCAACTATAGATAGCACCAGTGTTTTATACAAGCCAGTTAGGAGGTGAGATTCCCCACCCCCACCCAAAAACCCTCAATATCCCCCCAAAATTGCAGCACTATAAATTATTTTTTTACAATGAACTGTGCCTCTTCCCCTCCAGCCAAGTCGCCCCCCCCCCAAGGCCTGGAGTCTGGATAAAATACTGGATAGCATCCTACCGTTGACTGCCATCACAGACAATGTCAACAGACATTCTCTGACACTTCCAAGCAGAGAATAGGAGACTGTCAACTATAGGAATACCATCTGATATCAAAATTCACCACAGCACCCTCTTTGCAGGTATCTTGCACCGGGCACAGTAAGCTTCTCAATTTGATAAATTATTGTATTAATCATCAAATTCAAAGTTCTTCCTCTGCTTAGCATGTCCAAACAGTAAAACATATGAACAAGGATCTGAAAACTACTAGAAAATCTGTAAATCCACTATAAATCCATAAATCTACTAGAAATCAGTCAATTTTTCTGAAAACCAGTCCATCTTCGAGAAAATCAGTCAATCCTGAAGATTATTGAACAGCATCCGTGGATTTCAATATTAATCAATTTGAATTCAAACTCATGTTTGTAAATCTGCCAATTTCAGGAACATCAAACAGAGAAGAAAAAGAATCAAAAAATCTACAAAAGACTTGTATACCTGTATAGCACGACCTGTATACAAATACAAAATATGGTACATACTAGAATATTACAGCAAGTAAGATGGATGGTCATCCTTTTTCAGATAGGACTCGCAGAAGCAAAATTTCGCATCACGATTCACTGTGAGAAAG
This sequence comes from Metaphire vulgaris, assembly GCA_018105865.1. Taxonomy (NCBI): domain Eukaryota; kingdom Metazoa; phylum Annelida; class Clitellata; order Crassiclitellata; family Megascolecidae; genus Metaphire; species Metaphire vulgaris. The sequence continues at coordinate 4,743,491 of CM030854.1, forward strand.
GTATCGCAATGATCAAGGCATCCAGTAATAAGAATCTAGAGACAGTGTCTGGTAAGGTTGTTAACGGTTAACCAGTCCTAAGAGCAAGGGCTGGTCCTTTTAACTTTGACCGGTTAACCGTAATTTTAATTTGAAAACATCAAAACGCTTTGTTGTAGCCGCGCAGGATGCCGGGATAGGCGCCAGCGGCATCAAAGCGCTTTGATGTTGGCACGACGCCAGACTGCTGCTAACGAGCGGTTAACCGGTTAAGCAGTCTGTTTTTGAACGGTTAACCAGTCCTTCAAAACCAGCGGTCTTAACAACCTTAGTGTCTGGTGTTGCAATTGGGCTGAAAAATCTGCCACCAAATGATGTTATCTGATACAAAGGGACATTTGTCCAATGCCTATTACAGTTAGACCTATATAACCTATCAATGGACAACCATACATCAGAAGCTCTCTATTTCAAACAAAAAATATCAGCAAATAAAGTAAAAACTGGATGATACATATATTTTACACGAAGGGGCACCCAAGCCACGGCCCACGGCCAACAGTCCAGACCGCAAGGCTGGTACTTGTGGACCGCCACAGCTCTTTGAATGTGTCTGTAAAATTCTGAACATGAATTTCAGTTGCTTTCGACACAGAAAAACTTTTACTAAACCACCTAAAATCCAGTTGTTATTATTATAAATATTAGCTTACTTACTTACTATTGTCATTGCAATCATACGCTGATGTATTTCCGTTTCCGTCTTTGTACTATTTCTGCTTTATTACAGCTTTTGGTCACTCAGTAATAAAGCATAATCAAAGTCTTTAAAATATGCACCAGAACTCACCATTTCTAATATTGCTAAATTTCTTCCAACTGGGGCTCTACCCCAGACCCCACTTGGTGAACCAATGACTTTAAAAGCATTGCTCAGGTGGGGGGCGGAAATATCCTGTCATAAAGTCTAAAATTTATTATCTGCATTTTGGCTTTTGTCATTTTTTTATCTGTTGCATTGGTGCACTTATAGCAGTCCATTAAGAGGACTCATAGTTATACATAGGAATAATAGGGCTGCAACTAATGGACTCTCTCCAAAAGTTCAAAAGTTTCAGTATCCCCCTTCATGGACAACTAGATGATTAGTGGAAGGTCATCTGTCTAAGGTACCTTACATCAGGGGGCCGGATAAATGCAGCCTTCTGTGCATTTGCATGTAATTTTTGATTTTTTTCCAACTTGCAATTGCTCAGATTCTATGGAAGCTAAAAAGATGAGGTATATGTCATCTAGTAGTCTATGCCCCGTTTTACACCATATGCTGATAGATGCATTGTAGGCAGTGCATTGGATGAATTGTATTGGATGCAGTGTTTTGAATACAGTGTACTGTAACTGGATGCAGTGTACTGGATGAAGTGTACCCAGTACTGAATGCAGTGTACTGGATGAGATGTATTGGATGCAGAGAACAAACAACTGATTGTGTGTCAACAGTAAAGAAAATAACACAGAAAATATGACAAAAACAGAAAATATCAAAAAATATATAAAATATATCATGAAACATTGAAGATACCATAGAATACATAAGATATTGTAAAAACATCGAGGATATCATACAGAAGATATAAAAAACAAAGATGCCATAGAATACAGAAGACATAAAAACATAGAAGGCATAATAAAAAACATAGATGTTATAAAAACATTGCCAATGACATCAAATAAATGAAAAGCAGTTAAAGTAATCTTAATACTTTCCTAATTTTCTTCCCCTTTTCATATTAACTAATGACTACTTTCATTCTAAGCTGGACAAAGAATATTTTAAATACTTCTTCTCTGTGTTTGCAGCTATGGACTTCCACTTTTCATTCTTGATCTCAAGAGTCCTACAATGTCGTTGTCTATCTCCAGTCTATCTCTTAGTCTGTCTGTGTATTTGTATCATTGCTTTTCTCTCAATTGTGTCCCTTCCACCATGCCTGTCACTGCCAAATAATTCTTCAGTCCATCTATCCTCATCAAGTGCCCATAAACTTCATCTGTATTAGCTTGATGGTAGCCATCAGTGTCTGTTCCTCTTCCATCATCTGTGAAATGTCTTTGTTGGTTCATTTATCCATCCCCTGAACTTTTAACATTCTCCTGTAGAACCACATTTCTGCAGCTTCCAGTTTCTTTTTGGTAGCTTTTGAAAGGGGGTAATATTAAAAATAGAAAGCAACGGATTTTCAAAAGCAACATCATTGCAAGCAGAAGCTTGTTCACGAGAAACAGCTCAGCGGCAACATCTTCTGCCTGTTTCTCAGCGGCAACATCTTCTGCGGCAACAAAAGAGCAAAAGAACTGGAGCACAGCTAAGTCAATGGAAGAACATCCATTTCACACTGGATCCACTTGAAAGGATATACTTAACAGGAAATTCTGGCCACATATTATCTAGCATTAGCCAGACCAGCAAGATGATTCATTGTACATATTTCATTGAGTCTATTTACATACACATACAAATAAACAGACATATACAAAAACATACACATACAAATACACAGTATTACATGTGTATACACATACATACACATAGACACATAAATATATACACAGACACATACAAACACACATACAAATCCACACAAACATACAAATACACATACATACAAATACAAACACATACAAACACACAAACACATACGGATACAAACACATACAAATGCACATACACACAGAGGAAAAAAGATAAACACCTGGTGCACAGAAATCATAAACCAATCAACAAATCCTTCATCAAAACATACATTATACAAGAGTTTTGCTAAAAACAAACCTCCCCAAACCATTAACACTTGTGCATCTTACAATGGAATAGCTGAACAACTGGTGCAACCATGCAAGGCACCACCGCTCTATGTACTATACTCATCCAGAAGAAAAGCAGCTACAAAATATACTGTATTATCTTGGGTATAAGACGCACCCTTAGTTTCTAGAGTTATAATGTAAAAATGTTAATACCTATGTATAATACACACCCAAAATTTCCTATTAGAATCTCTATTAATTAACCTGGACAATCACAATTGTCTTTCAAATTATGCTTAAAATTGGAAGAGTAGACAGTTTCCCCCCACCCTATCAATGACAGAATGTCTATTTATTACCTTGGACAATCACAATTGTTTGGCAAATTCTTTTTGAAAATTGATGTGCAAACAAAGTTTTTCCTCCACCACTGACCACGTACATAAAATTGAATGTACATAAAATTATTTCTATGTATAATACGCACCCACACCTTGTACCGATTTTTAAGGGAAAAAAGTGCATCTTATATGCGAAATAATATGGTAATCTTAAAACCACAAAACCCCAGAAATTAATGATTACCATCATATGCATCGTCAAACACCCTAAATGAAAATCAGAAGTTCAGTTATGTATACATTGGAGAAATAAACAGAAGTCATAAATTCTGAAGTACAATGGCTACACTTTCAAATGCTATCCAGCAACAAACTGTCATTCTGGAAATATCGGTCAAATGAAGCTTGCAACAATTGCACTCTTTCCAGATTGGACACCGGACATAATAGTCATTAGCCCGACCTTCACTGATGCAATAACACAAATGATTCCATAATACGATGCAGTTCTCAGAACTGCCAAAGGCAACAAAATCTGATATAGCTAAAACCTCACAAAAATTCCCAAATATTTCATTAAATTTGCTTGTGGAAATTTTGTTATTGCATATGCAAAAATTTCAGCAGTTGTTGCTTGCAATGAGCATGTCTCAATGTCTCAAGATGTCATCTGAGATGAAATGCAATAACATCATCTTATACGAAACACAGCAGAGAGAGAGGGAGAGAGAGAGACAGGCGCAGAGAGATAGACAGAGAGGGAGAGTATTGACATTGCAATGCAGTAGAGATTTATACGCATTCTGAACGAAAACGGATTGGCAATCCAAGTATGTCAATCCCTTCAGAAATAATGAATTTTTGTTAAAATTTTAAAGCATGAACATGCTGTAATCATTGAAAATTTGCAATTTCGATCTCAGAAATCTCAAAGAATAAATTTGCAAAAATGTGATATACCGTAAAAACACAGCAATTTTATCAAGGTCTCTTAAGTTCTCTGCCCGGTAGCAGGTCCCAGCTCTATCAGTAGCTTGGGTCTTTAATCTTTTGTATTTGTCTTTAGTCAGCATCCAGTGAAATAGTGACGTACGTTGCCTTCCTCTGGTTATCCTTCCTCCCATATGTTCCTCCAGTATTGTTGCCTGTCTTTTGTTCATTAAGGTGCACATGACCTGATCTTATATATCTAAAAGGCTTCACCAACCATCCAAAGGTTCCAGAAAAGTAGAGTGGACACTGCAAAGAGGATTCAATACGCCGTATTGGTCTAGCATCATCAGCCATGTTTTTAATTAACAAGATTTGGAAGGACAGTAGACTATCCCATAGTGTCCCTCGATCTCAAGATTCGCATACTGGTATACCGTGCGCCCAGGGCTTTTTTTGTAAAAAAATATTTTCCGAAACGCAACAGTCGGGTTAGGGCTAACCCTAACAAAATCATCAGTCATGCCACATTTGTAATCAGAAATTTGAAAAATGATACGGACAATAGATATAGTTCTAAATTTTCTATTTAATAATTTAATTTTGCAAAAAAAGTCTTCAGATTTTCCGGAATGCGGTCCGGATTTTCCGGAACGCTGTTCCGCCTCGTTCTGGCCCCAAAAAGCCCTGCGAGTGCCTACTTTGTCCATCCTTCTATATGCAGCGGAAACATGGACCTTACTTGATGAATACATGAGAGCGCTGGAAGCTTTCCACACAAGGAGCTTGTGGATTATGCATGGGAATACACTGGTACAACTTCATCACAAATAACGAAGTCCTCAAGCGTGCAGCACTACCCCAGTTAACTGCAACGTTGTCCGAGCGTTGCCTTGCTCTATTTGGCCACGTAGCTCACCTTGAAGAGGACGTGCCCGCGCAGCAAGTCTTACGGATCAGGTCGACATGACATCTGGACGTCGTCCTGATTCCTCCTGGAAGTGTCCTCTGAGGCAGCCTAGAAAGCGGTGGTTCAATCAGCTTTGACAGGGCAACAACATCCCTCTCACCTCTCTCTGGCGACGTGCCATTCTCAAAGGACACAGTATTGAGGCAACGGCCCACCGCTGGCTATGCAAACTAACCAATAACTACCATTCTTAAGTTCCATGGTATAGGTTTGATGATGACATGCTAAAACATCAGTACAAGCTCTCACTAGGCCCCAAGAGACTGCTTGATTGTTATCCTAATCACAACAGTCAAATCTGTAAATGTTTTGAAGGTACAGCAAATAAAAGCCCCAGAAACACGGGAGGATTTCCTGTACGAAATTCAACCTTTAAGATTCTAATCTGCAGAAATTCCGGAGATGTTTTTCGATTAGTGTGTCATAAAGAAAGGACCAGAATTTGCCTGAAGGAAACGGGAACCTCTTCTTTTCATCATTGGTAAATTGTGATGAAAGGAGCAATGTGATTGGCTGAAACTGCCGTTGCTATGGTAACCCCTTACTTCATCAGCCATTTTTCAGCGCTGCAATTCATCAGCTGGTTCGGCCCATGACGGAAGGGGGAGGGGCTTTTCTGACCCTCTGGAAATTAAGGAACGTAGCCTTTGGCTAACTGGGATGCTAGGAAACATGCAGGATAGTGTGTTTGTCCCTTAAGACAATAATCCAATCAGCCATGGTCTAGAAGACAAATTACCGGCATGTCTGGTACAAGACAGATGACAATACAGATTAGTAGCCTATTTAACATAACACTACTGGGTAATGTTCACTTGGAAAACAAGAAAAACTACACTACATGGTGTGTGTTTTGTGTTTCTTTGCAGACACGTCCTTATCAAAGATGATCAGCATCCACAGCCTACGAGTCTGTGTACAATGTATGGAAAATGTTTAAAGTATTTAACACATATAAGTTATAACAATGCATGCTATTCATTTTCTTACAAATCAAACCCAATCCATTCAGCAATAAAAGCATACATTAGCTTTGTCTTTACATGCAGACATGTACACCTGCTATATAAGTAAAAATAGGGCAGTCATTCAACTTGACAGCTTTCAAAGTAAATGATTACCAGTAACTTGATTCACTGCCCAATTATTACAGAGAGTTTTAAAATTTTTGAATTAAATTAACAACGAAAATAAAAATCTGCAAAATGTAAAACCTGCATCAAAGATTCAGCAATAAAATAAAAAATTCTTGCAAATAAACTGCACACTTCAGTTTCAATAATTTTGCCCATGCACGGGAAACTGAATTCCATACAAAAATTGTCCAGTGTGTATGAGGCCTTAGTCTGGTGTATCTCACAACATTTACAGATAATTTGAATGCTGATTAGAATACCAATCAAACATTATCTTGGAATAGGATGAGAGAAGGATGGAGAGGAAAGGGTAAGAGAGAAACAGAGATTGAGAGACAGTGTAAGAGAGACAGAGATAGGGTACTTCTATTTTTACCCATAGGTATTCGCAAAGATAAGACATATTTTCAGGCCATGTAACAACATATCAATCTCCACAGAAATTGACTTTTTGTGCAAATTCTGAAATTAAATTTTGCAAATTGAAATTAGTTTAACACCAAATGGTAAAACTAACTGTAAATTTTTCAACAGCCGTAAAATCTTCGTCTAGAAAAACGCGAGCTCTGTCGTACGGTCTCAGTTCGTCACTTGCCAACAGCATTCTGTCAAAGAGAAAATAAAAGCAACCTTTTAATATTTTAAAAACTGCATAGTATAATAAACAGAGATATTCAAAACAAAACAGAGATATTCAAAACAAAACAGAGATATTCAAAAATCCATACTAAAACTAAAATGTCATGACATATCCTAGGAGTCAAAGAGAACTGTCGAAGAGAATATAAATGCAACCTTTTAATATTTTTTAAACTGCATAATATACCAAACAGAGATATTCAGAGATATTCAAAATAGAGACAATCAAAAATGCATACTAAAACTAACATGTCATGACAAATCTCAGGAATCAAAGAGAACGACAGATGTGTAAGATATAAGCACCCTTATGCTTCATGCCTTCCTGTCAATGAACTCTCAAACCAACCTCTCAGTCAACCCTCTTCATTGCTGCTGGGCATACACAAAGCAATCTTTTCCTCCATAATTTCACCGCCCTACCACAGTTCCCTCTGGACAGCGGGATCTACCAACGGTGGATTCGGAAGATCGATCTCCAAGAAGATAAAAAAATTGGGCTGGCCAAAATGTGGACTGGGTTTAGATTATAAAATGTGCTGTCTTCTTCCGCACTAACTGGGTGATTAGATGCCATCGATTCCAGGTCATTGCCCCAGCATATATCCAAAATTCCAAATCAGACGCCTTACAAGATAGACCAGAGTCACCAGACGGAGCTATTAATGATATCTTATTGGTGTCACACTCTATATCTGGCATGCAGCACATGCTCGATATTTGCACCAATGAATTTGTGGAATTGGATTTAAAATTTAATGTGAAGAAATCCTTGGTCATGAGGATTGGGACACGTTGTAATATCGCATGTGCTGTTTTGGTCCTGGATGGTGTTGCCTTGCCATTTGTGGAGGAAATTAGGTATCTTGGAGTGACAATGAAAAAGGGCAGGCACTTCGGGTTATCTATTTCGGAAGTTAAATTAAAATTTTTCGTACATTTAACTGTTTGTATAGTCGCAGCAAAGCTGCTGCATCTGAACTGATAAGTGTTAACCTGGTAAAAAGCTACTGTCTACCTATTGTATTGTATGGCATGGAAGCCACATGTCCTAACAAAAGTACCCTTAATGCTCTTGATAGACTGATTCAAGTAGTTGTATGTAAAAATTTTAAAACATGTGAGGCAGATAATGTGGATTATATTAGAGATTTGACGGGTTTGGAAAGTATGCATGTTGTTGTTAAAAAGCGACAAGCATCATTCGTTAATAAATATGAGAAGAAGTCACTGTACTTTGCTGAGTGCATTACTAGAACTTGTCTGAGGGCAGAAGTTGTACTGTGTAAAGTTTTTGCTTAAAGTTTGTGTTTAGTTTCTTAGTTATTTTTTAGTTTATTGCATTGTGTTTTTGTTCAGTTGATTTGTGTTTTTATTGGTTGTGTTTTAACATTTTTTGATGCTGTGCTTGTCACGAATTAAAGATTATTATTAAAGTCATATTAAGTACTGCATATAGCTGAGTAAGTCAACTAACAATCCGAGTGGAGGGGTAGAGACTAGGGAATAAAGGACAACAATGAACCATCCGTAAAGTTAAACCGGAAACAATTGGCAAGTTCCACTGATTGAGAGTTTCTTAATGAGTTAAACAGAAGACCATGCGATGGCCCGGCCCGTCACTCATTAGGCCCGGCCCGTTTTATTCCACAATCTTTTGGGCCCGGCCTGCGGGGCCCGTGCAGGAGTCTGGTACAGATCTGCAACCCAGTGGATCTAGGGTAATTAAGCATCTTGCCCTAAGCCTTGAACCAAACGTTACCAAAGGGTGAAACTTACACTACATTGGTCATCATAGGCATCATTATAGCAGGAAAACAAAAAGTGAAGAAACAAAAGCCCATCCAATTCTGATTTCTGACTCACATCCTGACTTTCTGATTCTTATCCAAATTTCTTAATCAAATCCCGATTTGATGACATATCTTCACTGACTACTATTCTGACTTTGCTTTCTTTCTTGACTCATGAAAATTCAGTCAGTAACAATCATCCCTCTAGCTCAGCAGTTCTCAAACTTTTTACGATTTCCTACATGGTGGTCCCTTAGAAATTTTTGTGTTTACTTGCAGACCCTGTAAAATTTGAATTTTAAATTAACTGTAATTAACACATCTATAGGCTACTTGTTTCGTCAATCAACTGTTTATCAGAAATTGTAATTCTTGGTCATCAAATTTAAATTCAAATGGAATCAGCACTCTTAGAGCCATCAGTGTGTTTTCTGTTCTGAGGTGTTGGTGAGATATCTTGAAAAAGTAATCCCTTTACGATCCCTCTGAAACCGCTTGGCAGGCCCCTATGGGACCGCATACACCAGTTTGAGGACCACTGCTCTAGCTCTTAATCTATTCTCAACCAAAGCAAATGATGCAAACCTGCCTCCCTAGCACTTTAATATAAATTCACACCTATAATCAACGAGGCACATTTTGTCAATTATTTTAACACCAATGAATTTATCTAAATTGCAAACACATGTCACTATAATTATTATTCAATTAAGCATATCTTTTGGGGTAACAAGCAGCATACGTAAGACCGGTGATCACTGATCAAAGTCAAGCACAACCATAACTTTCTTGAACAATACAAGTTCTAATGTTAAAACAACATTGTTTTAAGTTTCTTAGGCTACCCAGTACATTCTGACATTGTTTGTGAACAGAATGGTTTATTTCCAACAGAACATCATACCAGTTACATACATAAGTCAATCAAATGCTCACATTAAACATTCATTGGAGCAAAGAGAAGTATTCCAATGATATAATCAATCAATCAATCAATCAACTTCTATAACGCCACTATCATAATGCCCGGGGCATCAGCCAATGGGCCCACCAAATCCAAATAGCATTAGAGCCAGGTCAAGCCAGAAGATCAGTCTGAAAGGAGAGCAATCTAAGGGGATAAGCCAAGTCAAACAGATGTGTTTTAAGGCCAGATCTGAAAGATGATAAGTTGTTAGTTATGCAAAGTGATGTTGGTAATGAATTCCAGAGCTTAGGGGTGCACACTGAGAAACAACTAGTGCCAATGACTGTGGGAGAATAAGAAACAGCAAAAGAAGGTCCTGCCAATAAGTTATTGTGATCATTGTAATCATTATTAATCATTATAACATTGGAAAGTAGATACCAAAAGAGGACACAGTTTCCTTAGATAGGTATCTATAAGTAAAGTACTGTATGTCAATACCAATAGAAAATGACAGGGTACAGTTTAAACATCTTGACATCACCAAGGCAACAGGTTAATCTTATAACTAATCATTCAATTAATAGATTATTTTAGTATCAATTAATTAGAATATCATTTCTATATAAGAATATCAGTATTTTACTTAATGCAATAACCCTTTGTTCAAATATTGTATACTTCATCATATATTGTATTGGCAAAGGCAAATCGATCAACAAGTCCTTTCAGGTAAAGCAGAAAATACTACAGCAGATGAAAAAGGAAAAGGCAAAATGAAATATAAAAATACTGACAGGATATCTGAACGGGATTGTCGTTTTGGTTTTTTAGTTAACATAAAAATGTTTGCCATACTAATACAGATATCATTCGTATAAGCTAGTATAATCAGTATCCATAATTCGATCAGCGCAAGTATGTAACATAAACAGTAAGCAGTCGAACAATCCATAGAGCACGGCCTAATTTTAAATAAGGAACGGGGTCGGGATCTCGGGTCATTCAATCCCGGATCCCGGGATTTAAAAATTGGCCCGGGATTGCAATCTCTATTCACAGCAAATCCAAGTACCTCACTGGTGAAGAGATGAGGGAGACGCAATCCATGTGCACTCTTCACAGACAATTTAGGGATGAACTAAGCCCTTACTTATCAAGCTCACAGCCTGTTATCAATAGGAATCCTACCTACCGTATTTGCACAATTATTACCCGCACACATATATAAACCGCATACGTGTATAACCCACGGAAAATTAAGAATGATGTTCCAACATCTCAGCATAAGTCGCACACAAATATAATCTGCATATGCTGTGATGTACGGGGCACCGAGAGCGCTGATGGGGCGCCAAGAGCACTGACGGGGCACTGAGAGCATTGACGAGGTTTCAAGTTTCCAGTATAACCAGCATACGAATATACCCTGCAAGGAGGGGCTGCAGTTTGTAATTTCTTATATTACCCACGAATAATAATCGTGCAAATACGGTACTAACAGCTCCTACAAGCAATGTAACTGCTCAGTAATAATATGAGCAAGACCTATTAGTACAAGGGTTAACTAGATAGATAGCCCTCTTTAAAACACCATATCAGTGAACTGTCATCAACACTCAGTTGGATACCTAATTGCCAGCATTTATAATGAATAAGCAAATGACCCTGAAAGCTGAGCAAAAGCATCACATCACTAAATGGAGAAATAATTAGCAGGAAATCAATCAGCCCCACACAAAGCATTGCATCCAGTATGTTAGAAATGCCGGGAAAACATGCACTGAGTCCAGTAAGACATTGATGATGATGATGATGATGATGATGATGATGATGATGATGATGATAATAATAATAATAATAATTATTATTATTATTATTATTATTATTATTATTATTATTATTATTATGGACCATTGGTTAGCACAGACAATGGGTCTCTTCACAATTTGCTAAGTGGATGCATTTTCCAGGTCAGGTTAAGCAAGCAAAATAAAGAACCAGCAAAAGAACTTAACAGACCCCATCTCATTAGTATATTATTTATTCATTTGTTCATTCATTCATTCACTCACTCAAACATTTCTAGTTTAAAATTAAGAGAATTATGAAGTTTTGTATCATCGTCAATAAAATCACTATTGGAATTTCACAATAATGTGAAATTTTATATCTGAAAAAGCAAACAGTATATCCCATAGAGAGGAATTTAGCAGAGAACAGGGAAAAAGCATAACCACAAATGCACTGTTTACAGCTGTACCTGGCCTCTAAGGCTCTGGCGGCTCCAAGATTTGGCAAGTAGGGGGCCGTTGGGGTGGCAACTTCTAAGCATGAGGGGCCAACCATTTTTTGATAGGTATGTAGTAGTAAGTATAGGGTCCCAACAGAGGGGTCACTGGGAAGCAGGCATTCAACAGGGGGCACGGGCCACCTGGGCCCTCCATGTAGAGCCACCACTGATCTAAAAGACAAGAACAGAGGCCTGTTCGCCCTCTCAACTAGGCTACAGTTATAACCAGTGATGGGCAACAAACTAAAAAACATTAGTTAAACTATAACTAAATTTTTTGTTGCAAACTAGCTTTCTAAAATAGTTAACTAAACTAAAAAAATATAGTTAAAATTTTTGCAACTAATTTTACAACTATTTCCTAGGTATCAGGTATGTTCAAGAAAACATAGGCGATGCTCGCAACATGAAGATATCAGTCAATGAACCATTAAAATCATTAATAATTATTGTTTTTTTAATATTTAAGTTTTAGCCTAGACTGCAGGAACACAAGTTTGTCAAGTTTGTTTGGAAAAAAAATGACCCAGAAAAAAGAATAGATTGAAGATGGACTGTTATCGAGAATTCGGGACACCGGCTAAAAAGTTTTAGTTAAACTATTTAGTTACTAACTAAAATTTTCAGTTAAACTATCATTTTAACTAAACTATTTATATTTAATTAAGCTATGGAGATAACTAAAAAAATTTAGTTAAACTTTTAGTTAGCAACTAATTAGTTAACTAGTTGCCCATCACTGGTTATACCGGTAACCTAAACTTCCTGCAAGAACTAGTTTCCAACATACATAGCATCCTTTAAGGGCCTTTACCTGAAACAGGATGGAAAAGCAATAAAGCCTACATCCGTAACCGTAAATGAGTACCGGTAATGTAAGGTAAAGCAGAACACAACATTTCCATTGACATGTAATCCAATTTTGCCATGACCATCACACCTGTCTTATGGCACATACCTTTTAAAACGGCAATCAGTAGTTGGTATGAACATAAGATTTTTACATAATAATTGCAGCATCAAGAAACATTATATTATGATTGAAATCAATTTGTAGCAGGGATGTTAACAAGGACGCAACCCTCAAGGCCAGGACCAGGACTGAGGACTTGTAACTTATCCTTAAGGCCAGGCCAAGGTCAAGGACTGACATCCTTGATTTGTGGTAATAGCACATTGGAGGGCCTATCTAGAAAGGTGCTATATAAATGCCCTGATGTACAATAAATGTATATTACAATGCCAATAGTAATGCTAGAATCCCATTATCATTGCAACAAATAATAATGTAATGTACATCACGTAATAATGTAATAATGGCTTTCAAATTATTGTGGAGCTGCAATAACTCCTGAATAATTTTGAAACCAGACTTCTAAATGAAATTTTTCCACCACATTTTTAAACTACCGGATACTTTTAACTGCATGGTGAACCACTCGATACTCATTCACCGACTCAAAAATTGGTTTGGCGTTATTGGTGTTGCACTAAATTGTTTCATCTTATCTTAAAAACCATACAGAATCAGTGTGTGTCAAGAGACACACGTCTGAATCTAGAAAACTTGATTGCAGTGTTCCACAAAGCTGTGTCTTAAGACACCTTCTTTTCTCACTCTACACTGCCTCTCTCAGTCACCTTCTCAACATGCAAAATTCTGGCTATCATTTGTATGCGGATGATACCCAAATTTTCTTGATCTTCGACCAGCCATCTACCTCACCATCTTTGGTACTACTACTACTACCACTACTACTACTAACAACACCACCACCACCACTACTACTACTACTACTACTACTACTACTACTACTATACTAACCTACTATTACTACTACTACTATTACTACTACTACTTCTTCTTCTTCTTCTTACCAACTGCTATTACCTCTGACTCTGAATGCATATTAAAAAGAAGGCATACAAACAGCTAAAGACAACCATTCCAAAACTCATACAACCAGAGAGATAGATCTTATATCTCTACTATGTTTTTAACCAGGATTACTATTTTTAACACCATGGCTCTGTGATCTGCTTGGCTCATAATAAATTGTCAAATTAATAATAATAATATTATTACTATTATTAAAAAGGGAAAAGAAAACACATTATTATATTTTTATTGGGAAATAGACAAGCTCCAACTTAAATGGCAAAAAATTAAAGGTTAAAATGAAGAATTGAAGGTAGATAATGTATTGCTTGAACCACATAAAAAGTTACATATGTTTACAGTACATAAAAGACATATAGTGTATTGTTTAAGCATATAAAAATTATATCTAATGTCTACAGTACATAAAAAGGCATAAAATGTATTGTTTTAGCATATAAAAAGGTAGATAATGTTTACAGTACATAAAAAGGTAGAGGGGTAAAAGCAGCAGTTAAAGTGGTTTGTTGGAGGCGCAGTGGGGCCCTACGCTGTGAAAACCCTCAGCCCGGAATATATTTGTTGGGGTCGATCAATGAGGTTCCGGGGCCCACTTTAACCACTGGGTAAAAGATAGGTAATGTTACAGTAGAGAAATAGATTATATATAATGTTTACAGTACACATAGATAGAATATTGTTCAAAACACATATAGAGGTAAGCAATCAGTTAAAGAGCACTTAAGTTGATTCACTTGAAAGCCAATAGGAATAGGCTCCATTCCTTACTTATCAACATCTCATTCTAACTCCACAGAATACACCATGAATACTGCACTTGTAGCCTTAAATGAAATCTGGTGTATTGGCACTTAAATAGTTAAGCACTGGCAATAATGAGTTTTATATAGAGTCCTCTACAGTAAAACCTGTCTAACGAAATTCTCTTCCTCTCACAGATGTTCTTCTTAATGTCACAGTACTTTCACATCTGTAAATGGCATAGCACTTTTACATGTCTCATGTCATAACACCTTCCCAGCTACTTAAAATTTTAGTGTTAGACGTTGTTAACTCGTTTTAAACATAACACAATTGACTGTGACAAAAACAGATTTCACTGTAGACGTAGCTGTACAACAGTTGCTGAAGACCATCCAATACACATGCAGCAAACGATCTGCATACCATCATGATGGATGGGAAGTGGGGACATCAGACCTCCCAAATTTTTGGACTGAGAAGGTCTAGGAGTCCACAATCCGCTGACAGAAATTTCACATTCAAGTTAAATTATATGAAATTGTATGCTCAAAGATTTAAAATAATGATTCTCTCAATACATTCATACAAAACACATAACAGCATCAGAAAGAGAGATAGATAGATAGATAGATAGATAGATAGATAGATAGATAGATAGATAGATAGATAGAGAGAGAGAGAGAGAGAGAAAGAGAGAGAGAGAGAGAGAGAGAGAGAGAGAGAGAGAGAGACGGTCATCACCTATTTCACATAGATAAATTGCACATACATCATTCCGTCCAAATTTAAGCAAAGCAAAAACAGAACAACAGCATTTCTGTCCCACAAAATTTCAAATATTCACAAAATCAATTTCTTGTCTCTGTCCTACTATGGTCAAGTAAGTCCATGTCCTCAAAGAGCTATGTCCTTGGTCTATGTCGTCTACAGTATGTCCTTCCTTGGTCTATGTCAGGGGTTAGCAAACTTTTGGACAGCTAGGGCCAAATTGCTATGGCAGTGTATGTCCGAGGGCCACGCAATGAAATAATTTTTTGATGGGCCCCAAAAAAGTTTTAAAGGATTTTAGAAAGTTTGTGCCAGAAAAAGTTTGAAAGTTGAAAAAAAAATACACACATCAAGTGCAAAAAAATGATAACCATTTTTCTGCTTGTCAGACTTTAAAAAGGGCAATGATCTTTTTTACAAAAAAAAGTTGTGGGGCCAGAGGGCAGGATTAAACTCACTGGCGGGTCCGATGTGGCCCACTGGCTGTAGGTTGCCGACCCCTGGTCTATGTCTTTGGTCTAAGTCCTTGTGAATTTAGCTATTTATTCCAGAAAACAAACTTGAAATTTGAAATTACTGGAACTGTGACATACTTGATAAATTTATTGACGTGCTGCATTGACTCCTGGTAGTTTTTGCCTCCCACTTCCTGGCAGTGAATGGCAAGAAAATCTGGCTCAAGTTTCATCACTGTCTGGTAAAACAATAAAAAAAAAACTGTCATTCTTATGACAAAAATACATGATCACAGCACTCCCATACATTTCCTAACCATGACTAAGACACACACCCTAGCCACAGTGGAGTAGAGGAGCAGGGTTTCCCAAACTGTTTGGGACCGTGACCCACTTCAGCAGTTTTTTTAATGTGCCGCGACCCTGCAAACGAAGTGTCAACTAAAATTGGATAAAACACTAATCATCTTAGGCATCGGTTCTCAACCTGTGGGCCACGATCCTGACGGGGGGTCAAATGATGATTTACCAGGGGTCGCCTGAAACCTTCAAAAATATGGGGTTGTCTCTTTTTTCATGTGCAAAACTTATAATTGCACAAAATTTTCTCATTGGTAGTTACTAGGTTTTTTTAAAAACCAGAATTGTCATTAGAGGATAGGCAATGCAGACAATTGAATTAGAATTATTTTAATTCTTGTAGAATTATTTTTTTAACAATTTACATTATGAACGAAAGTGATTATAGGGTTGGGGTCGCCATATCATGGGGAATTGAATTGAAGGGGTCGCGGCACTATAAAGGTTGAGAACCGCTGATCTTAGGCCTAATATAAGCTTTGAATGCATTGCAGGTATATAAATTTCTGAAAACGAAACCATTTGAAACTCTACAAGGCTAGTAACATTATGGTGTTGGTTCCAAAATGACTCTGTTGAATCAAATTTCACACTACCCCACTGGATTGAGCCCTCCGACCCACTTTTGGGTCACGAACCACAGTCTGTGAAACACTGGCATAGAGTGTCTGGGCGGGGGCGAGCTAATGGCACCATCAACTCCTCAAAAGTCCTGACAGGCTAAAAAAAGGTTGCCAACTATTTTGCTCACTTCAGTTACATGAACTCTCGGACCAGACTATGTCTGAACAATTTAGCAAAGCAAAATAAGTGATAACTTTTTTTATACTTGTCAGGATTTTTCAGATGTTACTGGTGTCAATTCCCAGTATGTAAATAAATACGGTATATATCCAACCATGGTTGTAAAAAGTGAAAAAACAACATCTTCAAAAATTATTTTGCCTCCCCTGCCCCCCTTGCTACACCACTGCCTAGCTACATCTAAGACAATATAATATATATGCAAATATGAGATCGAGGACTTAAGACACCTATGACTTACTAAAATGGCGCTAAAAGAATATTTAAGAATGATAAATGGAAATAAATCCAAACACTGGTGAGGCATAAATAACAATGACTGTGGAGCAAGCCAGAAGCGCCAACCAGATTTCCTGATCGCCATGGTAACAAAGCCTATATAATAATAATGAAGGGACTTCTAACATCTGATATGGATCAGAGACTTGTGGACGGCGTCCATCTTGATTTCTTGATAATCCCTATAATAAAGCTTGACAGTAAATAATCATTAGAGTAATTCCATGGATTAGCCATCACTCTTGAAGCGAAAATTCACCTGATGCCACTAAAAAAGCACACTGCAGGTCAATAAAGATTCATCTCCACCGAAAATATTGAAGCTCTCTTATATCCATATGTCTTGTCTTTTTATTATTATTATTATTATTATTATTATTATTATTATTATTATTATTATTATTATTATTATTATTATCAACGTGGTAACTAACTCGTTCAAACGAACTGCGTGAACACTTTACAAAGTTACAAATAACTCGTGCGAAATAACCATTTTAAAGTTTCTCCTTAAAGGTATCCAAAGTCGAAGAGAGTCTTTAACCGTCTTCGCTCCGAAGATTGGCTGCATTGTGGACTATCATCTTGCAAGTGTTACGATCTGCTGCTCTTGTCGCCTGCTCTATAGTGAGTCCTGTCCATTCTTTGCTGTTGTCTTCCCATTTTTCTCTTGGTCTACCTCTTTTTCATGATCCTAGCATTGTACCTTGTATTATTTCTCTCTCTAGACATTCCTGTTTTGTTTGCACAATATGTCCCCAGTAATTCCCCAGTAAATCCTCTCCAGTACCCATATAGCCCCTATATGATAAAATTTCTAAATGGTCACAATATATACATCTACACTGTAGTGCAGACAAGTAGAAAAAATGTTGAAAATAAAGCATAGTTATAAGCCATTTTGAGGGTTCTATACAGTAGAACTTCGTTATAACTTAATTAGAAGGTCTATAAATACATATACGTAGTATTGCAAAGCACTCTTGTCTTTGGCCATTTTTGCCATGCTTATTGCGCTATAGAAATCGTCCAGCTAATAATAATAATAATAATAATAATAATAATAATAATAATAATAATAATAATATAAAATGTAGTTATAACATATTTAGCAGGTCTATAAAATCTAGTTATAACAAGAAAAATAGAGGGTAAAAGAGCAAAAGGAAGACAAAGAATAAAGTATACAGACAGCCTAAGAGAAGCAACAAGAACTAAAAACAACATCGAACTGATAAGGAAAGCCAGAAACAGAGAAGAGTGGAAATCCATGGTCGCAAATGTAGCAAGCAATACATGGCACACGAAGAAGAAAATGTAGTACGTTAAATCCCAGGTATGTTTAATCCAATACTATCCTATACAGTGTATCACACAATTACTACTACAAAACCCAAAAATAATAAAGAAAAATAATGACTGATATCAATTAAGTAAAGTGCTTCCCACGGTGTTCCACCAGCTCCAGGAAAAAATCAAACAAGGATACTTGGATCAACACGGTACTATTTTTTTAACACTGCTCAGCCTGGCCCATGAGGCTTTGCATGTTGTCTCTAATGCTGAGACATCAATGCTTCAAGCTGCAACATTGGCCACTGTGTTTTCACTAAATTAGTTTCCAGTGCAGATAGCATACACCCATAATGAACAATAACAAACTTTACAAAGTGATGTGTGTAGAAGATTTCAACTAATCCAGAAAAGGCTTTGTACCACGTTCCCTGACTTTGTACCATGTTCCCTGGCTTTCTAGAGCATTTTCTGATTTGTTGACAAGTTCAAAGAAACAAACTCTTTGGTATAAACAGCAAAGCAAATTATATATGAATTTTTACAAAATTTTTAATATGTCAATATGAAATGTCCTTATAATTCAGTAGATAAACAAACACATGCATTTAAAACAACAAATGCACTTAAGTTTCTCAGACTTTATCCATCATCTTTAAGCAATCTTAGTAACATTTTCAAATGACTTCACATTCCAAACTTCAATATTTTCCTACAGTTTACATGTAACAGGTTACATTTTTCTAAGTCAACATTAAAGAAAATTTTTCTCTTATAAAATTTTCTAATGCAGTCCATAGAACATACAAGAACTGCATCAAATTACATCGCTTTTCTTTATGAAAAATTTAGGTAAATTTATTTTTTTGTCAAATTTTTGAACATGCTAAGGACAGTAAAAAGTTCACCTAAGAAATCTCCAATATTATCATAAAAACATTGATATACTGTAAGAACTTGTGACATCATTTGAAAATTTGAACCCTCAATTAATGCATTTCAACTTTTTAAAATAAAATATAAGTCTAAAGCTTGGGGGTAAATATAAACCCCATGTCAGATTCAGCTAATATCACATTTAGTGGATTGCTCTAACAAGTATGATATCAAGAGAACTTAACATTAAAATCACATGAACATGTACGACTGCAGTTTAAGTGACAGATGGTCATAAGTGGTGTAACACTTGGAGGAATTGGGCATTATAAGAGTCACATTAAACAGATTTGACTGATTTTTCTAATACCTTGCACCAATGCCTCTCGAACTTTTGCTGCCAAGCAACACACTTGGTAAAGACGTCCACAGACATGACACACCTACATTGGTCTACCAAAGTTTTATTCATTTGTACAGATTTTAGTCACCCCATGTACTGAAATGGAAAGTAGGTCTAAGCTAGGTCTACAAGTGAAAAAAATACATGGAACATTACATGAACACTGAATATAAAAGCTGTCCACGAATACCAGTATGTACGTGTGTGTGTGTGTTGTGTGTGTACACACACAACACACACACACACACACACACACACACACATACACACACACACACATTTGCTATGGATGATATGAACATGAATTTGCAAAAGCTACCAGAAGTTTGTAACTTTCAAATTGCTTACAATTGCTACAATTGTATCATAAAATCATGTTTCATGTATTTAGAAGTTTTTTAAAATTTTAACTATTTCCCACGACACACCTAGCAGGCCTTCATGACACACCTGTGTGGCGCAACAGTTTGAGAAGCGCTGTCCTGGACTAAGATTTTGAATTTGAAATCTTGGACAGACTGACGGATGACAGAAATTAAGGATGGATCAATGATGATGACCTGGATCACGTGGGATTCATGCCATCATATCCTTCCATCAATACATCTCCGTTAGTTCCATTAGCCATCTGCGCCACAACATACCTATTACCTAAATAAGGAAGGCTCTTTCCAGGTAATCCCTCCAAACATTTGCAGTGAAAGCACCCTGAATTTCTCTTAACACAAGAATCTCAAATGGTATTACCAGACTGGCCACCAAGGAAATTAATGTATGACCCAGGTTACCATGGAAACAACATGGATTACCGGTAAACGGACCTGTCATTTGTCACAGACAGGTAATTTCCACATGGCACATCTGACCTATTCAACAATAATTTTTTAAAAAGCACTGCACACACACAGAGCTTTGAAAATGAATTCCTAGCGAAAAATTTCAACAAGATTAGCTTTCTTTGGAATATAACCAATGATGCCAAAAATAACATTTTCCTTTTGCATTATAAGCATCATCAAAAAAAATTCACATTTGGTTCATACACCTGTGATTAAGTACCAGAAAACTAAGTAGGACTTTTTCATCACCTTGCAGTTACATAGGGCATACCCTACTGAACCACTTTAAACAGTGTTTTATACAGACCTGTTGGGAGGGGTGATTTCCAAAAAAAAAAAAAAATCAAAATCCCCACCCCAAAAAATCCCAGCACTTACACAAATTTTGCATTGAACTGTCTTTTCCCCTCCAACCAAGTCGATTTCCCCCCGAAAGCCTTAATTCCCCCCCAAGCCTGGAGTCTGGATAAAACACTGACTTTAAACCTTATTATTATTATTATTATTATTATTATTATTATTATTATAAATCCAGTCAAAAATATTTCCAAATCAGTGCCAAGTCACAGAATCAATTCAATTCTAAACTTCAGACAATGAAAACTATTTATATTCTTAGGCATTCTTCAAAATTAGTCACAGATGGGCTGTCAACCTAATAAAACAAAGGCATAAGAACAATTAAAAAAACTCCATCAACAGGGGCCTCATTAAGCCCACTGTCACTTTCAAATCAAAACCTAAGGTCGCCCGCTGTCTAAATTTGCATATTCAATTACTCCATTGACGTCATTGCAGAGGGCATTTTAGCCACCCCTAGAGACCAGATGCGATTCCAATGTAAGGAAAACAGATCACCGGTTTGCATCTGTTTGGTCATGCTGAATAAATAGTTCCGCGGCTCATTGACAGCACATTAATCCTAAAGCATTCAATACGGCCCCCAATGACTCAAGTTACCTACTTAACGGAATTTCAGGTGCATCTGAAGCTATAATCCGGGACAGGCCGGTCCCGGAATAAATTAGGTGACCAGACTTGCTGTCTTCAGAGGCCTAGCGACGGGGGGGGGTGGGAGGTATACCGGTATATATTATATACGCCCTGCCCCCCCCCCCAAAAAAAAAATCAGTCTATCTTAAAGTTTTTTATGTGATTTACATGTTGTTATATGGTTTATGTGGTTTATAGTTAAGATTTATACCCACCCAAAATATTTATACCCTCCCAAATCAAATTCCTGGCTACGCCCCTGGCTGTCTTTCTGCCTTCCAGAAGCCTATCTCAAGACTAAAAGTGCAGCCTGATCATGGGCGGCGCTGGGTTTTATGGCTGGGCGGGTCTAATGATTTAAAAAGTGGGTCTGAACCCCGCGGGTCCGGACCCGCGGACCCCCCATCCCCCGGCGCCGCCCCTGAGCCTGACCAGTTCTTTAAGGGCTACTAGTTCAAACAAACGTTATTCAAAGCAATAATAATTAATCAGAGAATAATACAAACTAAAGACAATAGTTATTACATCCTGAAGTCAAAAGAGCAGTGGCGGCTCCAGGATTTGGAAAGTGGGGAGCCGTTGGGGTGGCAACTTCTAAGCATAAGGCCAACCATTTGTTGATAGGTACGTAGTAGTACCGGTAAGCATAGGGTCCCAACAGGGGGCCATTAGGGGGGCCAGTCATTCAATAGGGGAGGGGCACGGCTCCCCCGGGCCACCCATGTGGAGCTGCCACTGCAAAAGAGGAAGAGGACCACAAAAAATAATGTACATCAGCAGTTTACTGACTAAATATAGAATTAGAACGTATAGCAAATACAGTACAAACAACAGAGAGAAATGGAAGTCCATAGTCCCTAAATGCATGGCACATGAAGAAGAAAATCCTGAGATAGGTTAACAAACTCACTCAATGCCATTCATTTTTATTTGCACCAATTATTATTATCAAGGTGTGATTTGTGACCTGGAGCAGTGTGTGGGGGGGATATGTCGAGCTTGGGGGGATATAGTTGTTGGGAAATGTAGCAGTGAGGGGTATGTAGTGGTGGGGGGATGTAGCAGTATGAGGAAAGATTCCCCCCTTCCCCCCTACAAATCGTGCCCTGATTATTATCCAATGCTGAATGTGCTAAATGATGTCAGCCATTTGATTGTGACGTTATCAGCTATCAGCTGCACGTAGAGTTTGTAGACCAGTGCTTCTCAACCTGTGTGCCGCAGCACACAAGTGTGCCGCAGCAACATTAGAAGTGTGCCACGGCAAAATGTTGGAAAATTAATTTTTCTTTAGATCTAGCATCTAATCTAACAGTTAACGTATATTAAGTTGGTGACCTTTCTTTCCTTGTCAGCTTTGTTAACCCCTTAACTGGGTGCCCCGAGTAACGCTCGTCCATTTTACATTGAGTTACAAATAGTTGCCCAGTTAAGGGGTTAAAGGAAGAAATCACGATCACAGATGAGGTGTCTTTTTCTTGTCGGCTGCACTGTCCCGTTGACTGCAGGGAAGTTAGTCCTTGGCCCTGGTCTTGGCCTTGAGGTTGAGTCCTTGGTCCTGGCTTGAGAGTTGAATCCTTGGTCCTGGTCTTTGCCTAGAGATTTGAGTCCTTGGTCCTGGTCCTGGCCTTGAAGGCTGAGTCCTTGGTCCTGGTCCTGGCCTTGAGGACTGAGTCCTTGTTAACATCCCTGGTTGACTGTATGTTTCTTGGATAGTGTGCCGTGGCTGAAAAAGCTTGGAAAGCACTGTCCACATTTCTGATGGCAACATTTGCAGTGTCCCTGTCCAGTTCGAAAACAGTTTAACAGACGCCACAGTTGACGAGGCAGTCTGGCTGTCGGATAGCGGGATCTTCGACCAGTTGGCAGTTGATCACCTGAGTCGACTTCCAGTCAAGTCTCCACTGTCCATCAACATCTGTGGGAACCTTGTTAAGCTGCAGAGGATGGCACGATTTCAATTGGTGATGAGGAGGATTGGACAGGTCCTGGAAGAGTGCAGGTCTTCACCGACTGTTACCTTCGATAGAAATCTGTCCACCGTACCTCCAGGTCGTAACTATGGCGGTTGGATGGTTGACATGACTGACAGCCATTGGGGCGCAGTGTTCTAGAGACAAGTCTCGTGGCTGAGCACAGCTGTGTGTGCACTGCCTTTGTGCACGGGGAGCGATACCAGGTGGGCAGCAGTACTCAATCAGTACAATCAATCAATTTGCACCAATTAACCTACAGTACAGGAATATTCATGAATGCTCGCAACCAAGAAACTTCCATGACGCTCTTGTTGAAATGCCTGATAACCCATATATTACCCATTCACAGCAAATGGTTAGCGGTAGCGATTCTGAGCACTAGTCCATAAGAGGCACTACATAAATGTTCTGCTAGGTTACACTACGGAGAAGAAATCACAGAAACCCATAAACAAAGCCACCATATCATAAGCACTGGTGTAAACTTGGATGAAAAAGTCAGAGCCCAACCCATACATCTTCCCCTTTCCCCTTCCCTATTGCAGCCTCTCAAATTTGAGGGGGGGCTCGAGCTTAGAGGCCTAATAGAAGCCTACACCTATGATCATAGGAGTTTACTCACTGACAGAAATTCCCGAAGCCAGATGGGCAGCATCTTCTCCGGCTGCAAGAGAAACCAAACAGAACTGATTGAAACCATAAATAAATGCAAAAAAGCATTTATGTAGCTGCGGTTTTAAGTTACCTACCAGAAGCTCCAATAGCAAATAAACTAAACATCGTGGGCAACTGTAGCAGCAAACCGGAAAATATTCGGAAATAAATTGAAATATTTCTGATATCAAGAAGGAAGGTTATGAAAGATTTGAAAACAAGATCAACTCAAATGCAAGTGTTTTTAATTCCAAATCAAATTCTTGTTATTGAAGATGTACAGTATTTAGACAGTTTCAGCTTCACTTATTCATCACTATATTTACTTTAACCTTGAGTTAGCCTTGACCCATCTTTATACAAAGGTTGTTTACACAGGGCAGACCTTACTGAACCATTTTAAACTTTGTAATAATAATAATAATAATAATAATAATAATAAATTATTATTATTATTATTTATTTTCATCACTATATTTATTTTAACCTTGGATTAACCTTGAACTCTTTATATAAAGGTAAAAGACACAAGCTTAGCTATTCTTAACTGCCCACAAGTGACCAACAAATTCTAAATATTTTTCAAGCTAAACATTTTGATGGCAAGTGCCCTGTCCTACAAGGTGGTTCCATTTGGCTTATGCACCACCTGGGGATGAGATGTGTGAGGTGGTTTCGTGGTGTCGTCCCCACAAACAATAATATTAGGAGTGGACAACTTGTCCAAGGTCAAGACCAGGATCAGATTTGAACCTGTGACTTTCAGACTTCATGGCAACAATCCTACCACTGCTCCATCATACCCTGGTCAAAACATGTAATCCTCTTTAAAAATCTTTACAGACACTCTGTCATTCCTGGAAACATTTCCTCTCCTCTAACACTCATTCCGGATATTAGAGAAGGGAGGTGTGTTACAAGAGGATTTTTGGAGTCCATCAAAAGAAGAAAACTGTTGTACTTCTGCCACATCGTGAGGAAAACAGGCACCTCTTTGGAAAAGGAAATGATACAAGGCACAACTGATGAAAAAGAAAACAAGGCAAACCCAGGAGTAGATGGACTGATAACATCATGCAATGAACTGGAAAGACAATGGAAATGGTGACCCGAATGAGAAACAACAGAAAACAGTGTGGAGCAAGCTCATTGATGAAGGGGTCTACTCTTGAAGCAAAGATGGATGAAGACAACACAAGACAAGACACTCATCCTGCTTAAAAACAGGTCAAACAACTAGCCTCAAGTGCCCCTGTCAGTCCTGCTTACTGCATCACACTCAAGTGGCACTTATTTAATTGAGGGTCTGTAACAGCTTAGCGACAATTTGATAATGCACCTGAATGACAACAACTTGAAATTCTTCTTTTCCATGTTACTGCATGACATTGACGTTTGCATAGTCTCGATCAACCGTGTGACAATTTCGATCAACCAAGTTACAATTTCGATCAACCGAGTGACAATTTTGATCGACCAAGTGACAATTTCGATCGACGAGGTGACAATTTTGATCAACCGAGTGACAATTTCGATCAACCATGTGACAATTTCAATCAACGAGTAACAATTTTGATCAACCGAGTGACAATTTCGATCAACCGAGTGACAATTTCGATCAACCGAGTGACAATTTTGATTGACCAAGTGACAATTTCGATCGACGAGGTGACAATTTTGATCAACCGAGTGACAAATCCGCATCACTCAAGTTACACCAGATGAAATTGCTTATAAAGCTGTTTGTAAATTAAACAAATCAAATTACCAAGCAATCAAAAAAGAATTTAGAGACACCAGCTACAATATCAATCTTGGAGGATTGCATGTTTGCTGACAGTTGACTTTCTAGTAAAGTTTTAACATTATCTTTGCTTACTCAAAATTACTGCAAATGCAATTGAAATACAAAGTAACCCAACTGACCACCAATGTGATTACTGTATGACAACAGTTATCATGGAAACAGCATGGCATTACCGGTGAACCAGTCTTATGCCATGTACAGTTAATTTCAATATGGCACATCTCAGCTATTCAGTAATAATAAAAAACACTGTACACACACATGTCTCAAAAACGAAAATAAATATTACAAAACAGTAACTCAAACTTAAAATAAAACTGAAAAGCATAGCAGAACATTCCTTGCTACATAAGCAAATCTCATGTGGCATATATTACATTTCTATACAATAGTATACAATTCATATATATATATATAGTATATATATAAAATTATATATATAATTATATATATATATATTACATTACATATAGCTTAGCATTCATGAATTAAAGTGGCTTAGGAGGCATTGCTGCCTGTGTGAAAGCCACTAGGGGTGCTAACGGGGCTTGAACCCACTCCATCAGCCTACCGCTCCGGCGCGTAACCCACTCTGTCATCTTCCGCATTA
Organism: Metaphire vulgaris; assembly: GCA_018105865.1. Lineage (NCBI taxonomy): Eukaryota > Metazoa > Annelida > Clitellata > Crassiclitellata > Megascolecidae > Metaphire > Metaphire vulgaris. Next base: position 4,770,048 of record CM030854.1, read on the forward strand.
TTATTAACATTATTTTATATATTATATACAGCAGAACTTCATTATAGCCTTTTCAGTGGGTCTATAAAATTTAGTACATCATATGTGAGATATGTTATATCCTGTACAATCCAAATGACACAGGACCATACACTACGGTACATTATAAGGTAGTATACTAGTGGTGGTTCTTAACCTTTTTGTGATTACATATCTCAGAAACAAGTATAAGAGAGCGAAGTACCCCTACCAGCCTACAGTACCTTATATGAGGACAAAAGTTTATGCTCTGTAAAATATTGAAAAAATTATAAAATGCAACATACTTCTGTCATAGAGTGTGAACAAACCAGAAAGTGGGATTTTTTATTTCTAATTTATTACAAACATTTCTAGTGTCTGCACAGTATACATTGTAGTAAAAGTCTCTAAAACAGACATTTCCGGATCATTGTGCCTACCCCCACAATATCTCTCAAATACCCCCCACCCTGGGTTAACCCCTTAACTGGGGAATAAATCTGTAACTCAATGTAAACTGGACGGCTCTGAGCCGTCGCGCCCAGTTAAGGGGTTAAGAACCACTGTAGTATATATGTAATAACCAAGTCTGTTATAATGAAGTTATACTGTACATAATATCATGAATATCATAATTATTTACGTATATTACATTATATTATACATAATACATTACATATATTACCTTACATATCCCCACCTATAACCTGAGCAATATAAGCCCTTTGGGGCCATCCATAAATGATGTCATGCGATTTTGGCAGTTTTTTTACCCCCTCTGCCCTCGTCACAAGTCGTCACAAAAAGTCAGATCCCCCTTAAAAAATGATGTCACAACGCGTTAACCCCCCCACCATCTTTTTAATGTTAAAGTTAATGTTTCAATTCACTTATTTCTCGAATGAAGCGGGTATTGCAATGAATTCGTTTGAAAATACTCATTATAGTTAATTATAGTTGAAGTGAAACTCAGAAACTTTTTCAAATTCTTTTTTTTAAATGAATTATAAGTGTAAAATACGTTCAACTTTGCGGTAACATACCGGTAGCTTTGCGGTATTAATAACAATATTTATTATTATGTGACGTCACATTTCTGGAAACCCCCTCCCCTGTCGTCACACTTCGTCACAAATGTTTGAACCCCCCTAAGTGCATGACGTCATTTATGGACGGTCCCTTTTAGTCACATTTTTGCCAAATAAAATAAACAAGTGTGCTGCAGCTGCTGCTCAAACAACCAATGGGTGTAAATAGGGTGTATCCATCTACCTGCATATAGGCTTATCCTTTCTGATACACGTCACACCTATTAGTCTCATAATGCCATATCATTCTGGATGTCATGATCATTGAAGTTAATCTTATTAACCGTAATCAGTAGCAATGGCGCTTTCAGCAGATATAGTACCGGTACTAATCGTATTACTGTAAAAAATCAGGTATCTTTAGTCTAGAATATGCAATAACTATGTTGGCTGAAAATTATGCCAAAGTTATTGTTTTTATCTATGGTCTAGACATAGCACTTTTATTTCCTGGATATTTTCAAAAATGTCAAATGCTTCGAATTTCGAAATTAACTTGCTTCTAATTTTCTCATTTCTTTTTACAAACTAATTTTGAAGCAAATTCTGCAATAAGTACCGGTAAGTAAAAGTAAAAGTACTCTTTATGTTTGCGAATTATAGTGTTGACTATATAAACATATATAATATTTTTTCTATAAGACCTAGATCTACTTTATATTTTCATTAGTTAATATTATTACTACATTATTAGATTCTTTGTCATTTGTACAAATTTTATGTTGGAATAATTAATAATTATTCAACATATTTCTGTTCAAGTATACAGTTATTCATGGTTTATACTATAGTCAAGCAGTCTATTCTTGAAATTTTGAGAAAAATAAATTTGATTGATTGATTGAATGATTGATTGATGAAAATATGAATTTTGTATAGCACTTGCAGTAGTACTACTGTGGTAACTTCTGCAATAAGAAAGTAAAAAGTAAACATACAAACAAGACAGTTTTGATATTTTAACAGTAAGTACACAACACTGTTGTAAAAGATGGAGGGCTTTGTCTGTGACTGTGTCACTCATCATTGCAGATCACTTTTAAATAATGGACACAAGGTAAAAATTCCAGATCATAATCTGGTATGAACACACCTGCCATATTCTCCACAGATCCTCCCTCAACAAATAAATAGTTCTCCACCATAGGAACACCCAAAACACCACTAACTATAAACACATTATCAGGGTCTAAAATACTAAACAAATGTACACATGGAATAAACCGGTAAAAAGACAGAAAAAATCTCCCTGTTGTTCTGTTGCTCCTACAAATACATCTCCATCTCACTGTGTCACTCTGTCTGTCTGCCTGTCTGTCTGTCCAACTGTCTGTCTGTCTCTCTCTGTCTCTTTCACTCTATGTCTATTTTGCCTCACCTTGCCTTGCCTGCCTCTCTCTGCCTCTGTCTGTCTGTCTGTCTGTCTGTCTGTCTCTCTCTCTCTCTCCCTCTCTCTCTCTCTCTCTCTCTCTCTCTCTGTCTCATTGCCTCTATCTGGTTATGTCTCCTCTCACATAAATAATCAAGGATGGAGGTCTTCTGACATTTCCTGAACCATTAACCAGGGATTACAGAAGAGCCAACAACAGGAAAAGTACATGATTTAACGCCAATAGCCATTAGCTGCAGTCAATTTCCTCCCATTTTAAACATTTCATTAACTCTGGGACATTGCAATACAACCATAGCAGCAGTTCCAAAGGTCCTTCCTTTAGTGTCCAGTATTTAAGACCCAGCTGTAAAAATGCCACTCATCATCATCAACATCACCTCAACCATCACCACCACCACCACCACCATCATCATCCTGCCACTGCACCACACCTGTGCTGGGCAATGCCATGGGTAAACTCTTCCCATTAAGTGTTGTCTTCTGTGGTTTGAAGTGTTTCTGGTAATGTCATACAAGTCCATTCCGTGACGTTCTCTATCCAGGAAGTTCTTGGTCTTCCTCTCTGTCTTTGTCCTAGCACTGCAGACTTTTCTATGGTGTTCCCTGTCTTGCTCTATGTCCAAAATATTCCAACTTTCTTTCATTCACACTGGTAACAGCCTTCCCGTACTCTGTCATTACCGGTAGTTCTTTTTCTATGCATGTGAAACCCAATATTTTTGGAAGCCATCTCATTTCAAAAGCCACAAAATGCCACAAAGACCACCCATAAAGTCAACTTGATTTTACATAATTTTTTTTAAAAACTTATAACTGCATAAAAAAGACATGATATTTATCGAGTGATGCAACCCCGTTAATTAGTGTACCTTCAGTGGCACAACTGAAAAGCAACTAAGCATATTCAAATCTGTGAGGCACCCATAGTATTGCACCCCTACCCCGAGCAAAATCATGACAGAGCCTTAGTAAGAGAGCCTGAGTCACAGTTAACAACACCTCCACAAAAATAAATAAGTTTACAATCTCTAATAAAAGAGTCATCGACTCTGATTCCCAGACGAGCACAATGGTCCTCAAAACCAACTCAGAAGACACCCACCCACCCACACACACACACACACACACACACACAACAGGCAACTACAGAAGTCATGAGTAGTGACAAGTGACAAGAGAACTATAAATGTTACAGCCTCTGAACAGTGACTTAACAGCCCTTGCACATTCTTCTACTCAGGTGCCATGTGTTGCTGCGTCGGTGGCCTCGGACTTCCACGTTTCACGATCTCTGGTGTTCCTCAGGAGTTGATGTTGTTGTCTATATCCAGTAGATCTCTTAGCCTGTCTGTGTATTTTGATCATTGTTTTCATCTTGATCTTTTACTATCCATGCACCATGACTGTCACTGCCAAGTTCTTGAGTCCTGAAGGAAAGGCCGGGAGAAAGAGAGAGATAGACAGAGACAGACAGAGAGACAGAGACAGACAGGGAGACAGAGACAACAGACAGGCAGAGACAGACAGACAGGCAGAGATAGATAGATAGATAGATAGATAGATAGATAGATAGATAGATAGATAGATAGATAGATAGATAGATAGTTAGATAGATACAGACTGGAAAGCGCCCCAATTCAATTTAAAGCTCAGTGGGGGGATGCATCCCCAGTCATCCCCAATGTGGAATCATCCCTACAAGTTCAAATCAGTGCACAATTCTACAAATAATAAGTGTACAATACCAAAAATGCTTTATCTTTTATGTATGCATGACAAAAGCAGAACAAAGCTGTGTCCTTCATCTTGCTCTTCCTTGTAGCACCATAATAATGGACCTGCCTGTCCAATTATACATCATCAACGGTGTCCGTGTCCGGTGTCGCATGTCATGATCGTAGTCATTATCGTCATCGTCATCATCATCATCATCATCATCATCATCATCGCTGTCGTCGTCATCGTCGTCATTGTCATTTTCATCATCATCATCACTGACATGTAATCACTGCCACCAATATTGCACCAGTAGCTACAATGACTGACAAGGCTTGCATCACGGACTGACACTGTCGAAAGAATGAGATGAAAAACGTTGTTCTGTCAAACTTACAAGACAAGTGACAATGAATAAAGTGATTCATTACACAGTGTGTGTGTGTGTGTGTGTGTGCACGCGCACACTCGCCCTTGTGTGTGAGTGTGTTGTGTGTGCGTGTGTCATATAAACATGGATTGGCTACACTCATAGTTATAGCTATCCGGGATTGTGTGGGTCAGAAAAGACAATTGCATCATTGGGTCTTGATGGATCATATGGGTCAGTGGGTCTAAATGGGTCAGTGGGTATTGACCTTGACCCATCAAAGTTGTAAGACTATGGTGCATTCTGTGAAAAATAAATATTAGCTGAATATGAACGACTGAAATGCTGTCAAATGTTGTGGATGTTGATATCAGATTAATGTCAATGGGATAACGTCAAAGTCAGGGCAACTTATCCTTATATGAAAAATATCCTAAATAAGGCCAATAATCATCAACAATTAAAGATAATGGATGATGAAGATTATGTTTATTTATACAGCACATTTTTCAATCATAAAAGGTCATTTTACAACAGAATTGAACTGTAAAAGAGGTAAGCACCCTTCTAAATACCATCAGCAAGCTTGACTTCCTTGGTGTAGGATATTTTTAATGATACTAGTACTCTGACAAAAACAGTATCCATAGGTACTGTCTGCAAAGAGTATGTCAGTGTTCTTTACTGAAGCATCAACTCAACTGCCTTCATCTTAAGTCCTTAACCTTTAACCCACCCCCCCCCCCCGGAACGAGTATACTTGGTTACATTGCATATAGTTACAAAGTATCTGGCAGTTGAAGTATTATTATTATTATTCGACGATTTGTGAAGCGCGGTAACATGGCCATCGGCCAAAACCAAAAGCGCTGTACAGTCAACAGTCAACTGTACGATATGGTGAACAAATGCGTTTTCAGCTCTTTAGCAAACGTTTCAGGATAAGACAGAAAACCAAAGACATCGCATAAGAACAACCAGAAGGAAAAGAACTTTTACAGGGCAAAGAAAATGTTTCCAATATCGCCATGCATCACCATCACCACCTCGATACATCCTCGATTCCTCATTGATACAAAGTGCAACATGATATCTGGGAATCAACACTCCAAAGCACTACTCAACAAACACTAGAGTTTCCATATCACAAAGCGCTGCGCCAGTCTAGGACGTGACTCAAAGGCAGGCGGACATTGTCCACTTGTTTGCGTGCTTTATAGAATGGCCAATCCATCCATGTATCCATCTAATCCATTCATGTATCCAACTATCCATCTATCAATATTACACCACGAGCAGTTCAATGCACGATCTACTGCACTTATAAGAAATAATATTAGGAGATTGTATATGTATTCAAAGAAGTTGTTACCAATTCTCACTGATGCGTTACTTGTATTTTATCTTGTCTTGCATAACAACAGTCTACTACAGTGGTTCTCAACCAGGGGTACTCGTACCCCTTGGTGGGTACTTGAAGAATGTTGTGGGGGTACTGAATAATCCGGAAATAAAGTCTGTTTAAAGACTTTTACTACAATTTACCCTGTATACTATACAAATACTGTAGAAATGTTTGATGTTTGTACTAAATTAGAAATTCTGAAGAAAAATCCCACTTTCTGGCATGTGCACAATCTGCAACAGATGTTTGTTGCAGTTTATAATTATTTTCAATATATTGTGCAATTTTGTCCTGTGATAAGGTATAGGTAGGAGTAGTAGGTAGGAGGTACTTCGTTCTCTTATAGGCCTACTTGTTTCAGGAGTATGTAATCATAAAAAGGTTAAGAACCACTGGTCTACTATGACAAAATGCCTATGAGACATAAACCATAGATTAATCAGGCAATTATTATTATTATTATTATTATTATTATTATTATTATTATTATTATTATTACTACTACTACTACTACTACTGCTACTATTATTATTATTATTATTATTATTATTATTGTCATCATCATCATCATCATCATTATTATTATTATATCCACAATATCATTATATGCATTATAATCATAAATAGGCTATATTTCATGTTAGTAAAAATAATATTCCTCCTGTACATTCACACAATAATATACAATATACTTTATACAGTATAATATACAAGCAGAAATAGCTGCTAATGAAACACAACAATGCATACATACCAGTAAATACATACCAAAAGTAACATTGCTTACAATAAAGACTGTTAAAATCTAGAATATGACCTCTCAAACCACTAGTAAAAGACATTACATACTGGTACATTCATATACATACATACCTGCAGTGCATACATACATACATACAGTGCATACTGCATAGTGCATACATACATGCATTCATGCAGGCATATAACAAATATTATAAAAATGAAAATACTCAATTGCAATTTGTCAGAAAAATTCAAAATATCAACAAATCAATTTCACCAGCAGAAACAAGTAAAACACAACATGAAATCCGATTTTGATTCAAATATTCACCCATATTTGTTATTCATCTTTACCAAATAATAACAGTACCGTACACAGCATGCATAACAAAGGAGAAATGGGAAAAGGTATGGCTTCATAAATTAAAGACCAATCCAGACACACATTGGATAATGTTGACAGAGAAATGAGGCATGGAAGTAAAGTAAAGTCTAGTCCCAACAAGATTCTGCAAAGGTAAACAGTGTTACCACAGAAGACATTTAAAAACTAAACTAAACAAATTCAGAAAAACCAGAGGGCCATGTTTTAAAACTTTTTCTAAAGTTTCAGTCCATATTCAATTGCTTAACTTAAGATACAAAACACAAATACTGAAATCTGAAAATGTACATCTAAAAATTCAAACACAGAAACTCAAAAATAGTCAAATGTCATTTTTTTAAATTAAAAAACCACAACAATTTACAAAATTTAGTGCATTGCATCTCTAAAGTGAAAAACAATGAAAACACATTTGCTAGAAAAACTAGCAAATATACTAGTAAAACCACAAACATCTAACAATAAAAAACCAACAATATCTAGGCACTGAAAGAATAAAGGTGGTTATAGAATTTCACATGAAATCATGAACTTTCAATAAAGCTAGTTTCTGCACATTCCTAATCTAATCTAATCAATAATGCCCCTTTATAACACAAATCACTTGTAATCCAACCACACAAGATCCAGGTCAAATCCAGGATATCAGGCTACACAATTAAATGATAGTGATAGTGAATAAGCACTTGAAAAAGGTGCATTTTAATTATGTTATAAAATTCGGTATTGAATTAACATTATGCTACTATAAACCAATTAAAATTAATGCTACTGTATAAGGTACCACCACAAATGGTTGTAGCTACAGCTTCCTATTACTTTAACTTTGAATTGTATCAAGTGTTGCCATCCAAACAATTAATTATGAAGGTATCAAACTCTAGTCTACTATGAGCTCTATCTAATTGCCACTATTTCAACTCAACCCTCATTTAGATAATAGATAATGGCACATTGTGTATATCAAGATATATCACAAGTTGACAAATTTCAGATAAGAGATAGTTACATGGAAGATAATTAATGTTGGTCTCCACATTTTCTCACCGAAATTATAAAAAAAAACTAAGTGGTAGAGAAATCTATCCTTAGAAGTGAAAAAATTATTATTATTATTATTATTATTATTATTATTATTATTATTATTATTAACATACTGATTAATGTGGTAACTCGTTCAAACGAACTGTGTGAACACATTACAAAGTTACAAATACAAAAGTTAATACAAATGTTTGAAATATTAAACATGAGGTTTGAGCAGCTAATGGCTTCAGGTTTTTAAACTGTAATGTACCAGTGGCAGCCTCACAGCAGAAGGAAAGGGGACCACGTCAGGCTAATGACAAATGAATACAGATATTCTGAAGCAGGGTTGGCCAACCTTTTGCTACAAGCGGCCATTATAAATTTTGATCAGAATACGGAGAACTGCATTTTTTGGTGCCTTTTGCATATCACTGTTTACAGTAGTAGTACAGTCTAGAGATGTGCGGGTATACCTGTACCGTACCCGTGGGCATACCCTACCCGTACCCGTACCCGCGGGTACGGGTAGGGCACACTTTTTACGGGTAAGGGTAGGATACTGATATAGCGCTACAGATACGGGTACACTACACCCGTTTTCACCTGTAAAAACATGATATTTTCATTTCTCACTACTATAGCAAATTAGCAATGCAGTAACAGAAAAAATATTATTGAGTAAAGTGTATTAATGTAACTTCTATATCGCATTCAGTTTGTCAGACAGTTATATGCTACTGCATGCATTTTACTTACTGAAAGCATAAAGGAAATACAAATGACTTTATCTGACGTCATTAGTAAAGTAGCAAACATAATCAAAGATAAAATAATTGTAAATGGAGTCCTGCAGTGATAATGTTCCTTTGGTAAATCATTTTGTTTAACTTCAGCTCTAATGCCTGCTCATAGCTAAACTATATCTAATAAATATTTTAAACAGGCCCACTGAGTGTTCTAGTCCATGTCGACATTCATGCAGGCTTAAGCTTGTTGACTAGTTGTACAGTGAAACCCGCTTAATTGCATAGGTGCCGTGCCAGCCTTGCTTATGCGATTAACTGGGCTATGCGAATAGCCGGGACCTCTGATAATGAATTGTACACACAAAACACTGGATTGGGTTTTAATGTTGTTATGCGATTAGGCGGGTTATGCAATTAAGCGGTATACGATTAAGTGGGATCCACTGTATTACATAACGTTACCAACCAGTACCGGTAGTTAAGTACCCCAGAAAGAACCCGGGCCTACTATTTGCCAAGTGGATTGCCCTGATAAGCCCTAGATCTGTCCTAATCTAAACATGTGCCTCTTTTTAATAAAATTCTTGTCAACATATGACATGTTTTTAAAATGTACTCTGTTTTCATTAATACATTAATGTTGTTGCCTCTCTATAGTCTCTAGGAAAGGATACGGGTACGGGTATACGAGTACGGGTCCTTGTACTGGGTAGGGTAAAGAAGTTTTTGCACGGGTACGGGTAGGGTAGGCATTTTGCTGTAACCGCACATCTCTAGTACAGTCACTGCAGTCACGTAATGTTAGTAACTGGTAACTTACAAATAAACAGCAGTTTAAAGTTACTATTTTACTAAATTAAGAGTGTGTAAAAATCCTACTCATGACTCAGTATTGTATGCATAAATAGGACCAATAAGATTTATTTGGAGACACCCTGAGGGCCGCCAATCAGCAGTCGGCGGGCCGCATGTGGCCAGCGGAGCACATGCAGCCCACGGACTGCCGGTTGGCCGCCCCTGTTTTAAAGTATTAATTTTTTAGCTGTTATAATTCAGGCGGGAAGTTAGAAGAGTGGTAACAACACTGGACGATGGAACAGAAGGTCACGGGTTCAATTCCCGCAGGAGCCCTAAGGTCGATTCAGCCTTACTCACTAGAGGACGATGGTAAACTGAGGAGCAGCATTAAGCTGCGAGGTAAAATGTGGGTCTGGGGAAAGTAATGGCAACCTACCCCAGAATTAATGGATTATACCACCTACGTCAATGATTGCCTAGACCGGAGATAAGCGCCAGAACCCAACGCTCGGACTCAAGTACGGGACCTACCTTTACCTTTTTTGTTATAATTAGTAAATTACAAAACAAGCCGTTGCAACTAGTAAATATTAGGAACTATTGTAATCTGCAAAACACAATTATGTGTATAACACAAAGTCATACTACAAGTAAAGGCTTGATGAAATCAAATCAATTTGCACTTTACTCAACAGCAAGAAATGGAAAAAATTCTCAAGTCTACTACAATAAACCCTTCTAGAATCTGTAGATTCGCCATTCAGAAGCAAAGCCCAGGATAAATCGTGCTTCATCAGATAAGATCCTGGATGAAAAGAATTCCTGCAGTTCTTAAAGCCCGTATTTCTCCTTTCAAGATCTCAAAGGTGCATTCTTGCTGCAATCAGCTTTCAGATTAAGCCACCCATAAGGTTCCAATGAATCAATACCAGAGACAGGAAAATGAAAGCACTGGAGAACATTAACACCCAATTCAGTGAGCACTACCTGTCCTACAACTGCAGATTAATATTGATGCTGTGGGAGATTTAATCTTTCATGAACTGCAAAATGGAGGCGTGTTCTTTTGACCAGTAAAAAATTAATTTCTCGGTGGTAAGATGGAATGTCTGAGTTCTTATACAGACTAAATGGAAGGATTTAGGAGCCTAGCAATGACAATGATGATGGTGATGATGAAGGATTGTGTATGGTGGATGATGATGATGACGATAATGACGATGACAAGGGATGATGACGACAACAATGAGGAGGAGGATGACAATGATGATGGGTTGTGTATGGTGGATGATGATTATGATGATGATGATGACAATGATGATGATGACAACAATGATGAAGGATTGTTTATGGTGGATGATGATGACAACGATGATGAATGAGGTGATGATGATGATGATGATGATGATGATGACGACGACGACGACAATGATGATAGTAATGGTAACAATGTTGATAACACTAAAATTGTCAATTATAACAATAATAGAAACAATAATGACAATTAATATACTGGTAGCTCCACAATTGGCTACAAACACAGAAGAGGGTGTTAAAAAAATCAAATTAACAAAACGAAGCACTGAAGAAAATATTTTCTTGTCTTGTGAAACCAAACAGAGATGGTGTTTTCACTTTTTTGGTAGATGAATGGGATGTTTATGGGTCATAATTGTAAAATGATGCTCCCCAAAAAGTCTACCAATGGTGGGGTTGGCAGGTCAATCTCCCACTAAAAATTAAACATTTTTTTTTTGGTTATTAAATGTAATGTATAAAATTTAAATATGACTCAAATGATTTATAAAATTATAAATCCCACTAAAAATTAAACATTTTTTTGGTTATAAATGTGTAATTAATGTGTAATGTATAAAATTATAAATATGACTCAAATGGATTGCTATCTACCACATTGATATGGCATCTGATTTGAAGTCAAAGATTGCAAACACAATCAACAGATGCTTTTTGTTGATCACTGTTATCGATTCTCTTACAGAGGATGCCGTGAAAGCACTGGTGCATGCGCCTATCTCCGCGCATCAACTATTGCAATAGTCTGCTAGCCCAAATCACGGACAAGCAAATTAGAAGGTTGCAGATGGTTCAAAACTCTGCAGCACACCTCATAATTGAGACCGGTAGAGGGCAACACATCACACCGGTTCTCCGAAACCTTCATTGGCTTCCGGTAGCACTGTGCATAGAGTATAAAATCATATCTTTGGTTGACAAATGTATACGAGCTGAAGCACCTGAGTACCTTGCCATTAAGGATTATCAGCTATTATGCAATCGAAATAGGCCTATCAACTTGTGATCGGACTCGACTCGTGTCCTCTGGACCCCGCGCACCCGATCCAAGATGGGGGATCGATCTTTTCGTGTGCTCGGCCCTGCATACTGGAACATCCTCCCACCATCATTGCGAGATGAATCAGTGACACGCTCAATTTTTCTTACTCATCTTAGAACATTTCTGTTTGATTAAGCAGCCGAGGTGCATTTCACTTTAACTGCGCCCTGGTAATTCACCAATGAAATGAAATGAAAAATCTGGAGCTAATTATTTGAACAGCAAAAAGCAATGCAAAGCTCAGAAACAACAAACCCTGACTTCCAAAGAAATCAGCCAATTATGTCTTAGAAGTTATTACCAATCGTGGATTTTATGAAAAGATGGTGCACTCAGCAACCATCAATGAGCCATCACAAGAAACAATACAGCAAATATTACAAACAGAGCCTGGATGTTTGCTGCTAGTTTGCAAAGCAATAAGGCTTAAGGCTCTACATGAGAACACCATTTAAAGATACTATATAATGTAATGTAATGTTACAGGATATTTGTATAGCACCTCTTTTGAAGAACCACTCATACATGTTCCCACTGTGATTATCACATATTAATAAAAAGAGATGTTTTCAATCATTTCAAAAAGAGGGCCATGGAATCAGCAGGGGTTAAATATGGGTGATTCATGAACATAAGCTTGAAAAAACAGAAATTTAATACAAACAGAAAATAGACGTGAGAGTCTGCAATAATTCTAAAAGTGGTGTAAATATTGGAAAAGCGAGCAAGTCTGGAAATTTTTTAACATGTCCCAAAATGTAGCAAAGAACTTTGACACACCAAAAACGGTTGTTGGTTGCCAAATTCATCTGTTGGAATTTTATTTTTTATCTTGTGCACATATTCCTATTCAAATCAATATTAATTATTTAATGATGAAGATGAATACTAATTAACAGAACAACATTTCGATGTACCGTATATGTTTCATTTTAAAGATTCGGTATCGGTTAAAGATAACAACTGTAGCGGAAAATCAGAATTTGGAATATAGAGGGCTGTATGGGCAACAATGGTTTTCAACACACACAAAATCCTACCAAACCACTTTAAAAATCCAGTTATTATTATAATTTTTAAAAACTTCATCATTCATTTGTGGGGCGGGAAGATGGCAGAAGTGGTTAAACACTGGGCAGGCACACTGATGGAACGGGTTCAACTCCCGTAGGAACCCATAAGGTCGACCCAGCCCTACTTGCTAGAGGACGGTTATAACATCAAATTGAGGAGCAGCGTTTGCTGCGAAGCAAAGCAGGTCTAGACGTTTGACTGGCAACCTACTCTAGGTCAATGGTGTGTGCCACCCGCATCACTGTGTGTCTAAGAGATCGGAGATCAGCGCCGGCCCCAACGCTCAAAATTGAGTACGGGAAAACTTTACTTTTACATCATTCATTTAGACCATGTAACTAAATGATAACACAAGACGATTCATAACACATCCTAAAATTTCAACATGAAAGTTCTAATGTAGTTGTATGTTGAATAGAACTAGGTGACAGGCAGTCATTGTCCTCTACCTGCTTTTGACATTTTACAAGATGAGAAAATGTTCTAAACCAAACAAGCTAATCCCAAACTAACTATTGATATCTACCTACATACATACTGATGAATGGTGCCGATGACATGCGCTATATACTTTTCCCCCAACGGCACTGTTAAACATACTTGAGGTTTGAAGCAGCTCCCCAAAGTGTCTCTAACCCCTCAAAAAAAAATATTAAGTGATGGCTAGTCTTACTTGAGGGTGTTATACTAGAACTAGATGCAGTGGGATGCAGAGAATGGTTGGCACCCAGGGTCAAGTCAATAAAGAAATGTTTGATGAGCAAAAAAGTCACCAAGTCAATTTTGGCACCCCCATCTGGTTGGCGCCTAGGACCACCGTCCCCTCTGCACGCTACTGTCTAGATCAGTGGTTCTCAACCTTCATAGTGCTGCGACCCTTTTAATTCAATTCCCCATTATGTGGCGACCTCAAACCGTAAAATTATTTATTCATTCATAATGCAAACTGTTAAAAATAATAATGCTACTACAATTAAAATGTTTGAAACCATTCTGATTCAATTGTCTGCAATGTCTATCCTCAAATGACAATTAGGCCTATAGTAAAAAAAAACTAGTAATTACCTATGGGGAAATTTTGTACAATAACAAGTTTTGCACATCAGAAAAGAGACAACCCCATATTTCCCATGGTCTCCGGCGACCTCTGTCAAATCGTCATTCGACCTCCGTCGGGGTTGCAACCCACAGGTTGAGAACCGCTGGTCAAGATGGGAAGTTGTCATTGTGCATTAGGCTTTATAGACAAGTTATATATTTTTAAGCCACCGTTGAGTCAAACACATGCCTCATTTTTAATTAGCAGTGACAAATAAATTACAAGTACTAATTGCTAAAAATGTGATATGCCTATGAAGATCGTAAAAAACTCAAGCACTTTTATATCCTATACAGCCCAAAATACTCTCTGAAACATGAAAAGACAATATAAATGTGTAATGACACTATCAGTGAAAGATAAGACCTCTAGTGTGGTTAATAACACAACTAATATCACTGACAGAATGGCCCTTAAAGTGGTTTAGAGAGAGAGAGAGTTTATGAGTTTATTTTCTTGTGTAAAAGACTCAAGATCAAAGAGATGCCAAAAATACAGTGAGATCAGAACAAATGGAAAAGAGCAAGAACTATCCCGGTGTAAAATTACACAAGGGAAGTAACAATGCTAAAGTAGAGGATTTGATGCCAAATATTACGGATACATAATCATGGCGTTGTAAGTTAACTGAAGCGATTTCTTCATGATTCAAAATAAGAATATATAAATAATAATATAAATAAGATACACACACACATACACGCACGCACACGCGCACACATAAACACACAAACACATACACACACAAACATACACACACAAACATACACACGCATATACATACACACACACACACAGGTCTACATTATAATATAATATAACAAGGTTTAAAGTGGTTCAGTAGGGACTGCCCTGTGTGAGAACCACTGTTGTGTTCTTTTCAAAAACCTAGCTAACCCAGGTACCCTAGCCCCTTACTCTAATCCTTGCCTACGTACAGTGCGCCTATTACGAAACTCTGCTACGATAAATCTATAAAGGCGCTAGAAAAATAGCGCAGGAACTCACGTCTTCAAAGATCGACCCAACGTTGGCCGTGATGAGCAGGACTTTGCTGTAGTTTCTCGCCATTTCGCCCGCTTCGCCGGCGCTAGTCGATCGCGTTCTGCGCTCAAACGGCGTCCGGACGACTCGGACCACGACGGAAATTCAAATATCTGATAATTAAGCGGTGATAATAACGACAGCGATGATGATAGTGATGATGATAATCCATAGACTGTTGGATTTCGCAAAAGTCTTCTTTCGTCCACCGCCGACCGAACGCAGAGACTGAGTGCGTCATCGAATTGTGCGTTCGAAAGTGCGCACGCACGCACGCGCCCACCAGCCCACACACTCCACTCACACACATACAACATGAACACTCATACAAACAGAGAGAGAGACAGAGACAGAGGCGGCCTCGGCAGGGACACAGACACATAGACACACAGATACGGAGAGACAGACAGAGACAGACAGACAGATACACACACATACAAACACACACACACTCATGCAACACGAACACACGAACACCCATACTCACACATACAAACACACACACACGTGTAACCATCAGGGCCGCCGAGAGAAGTTCCGGGCCCCGGTACAAAAAATTGTGACGGGTCCCAGAAAAAAATTTATCAACTCTCCGAAAAACCTGACGAGCAAAAATCGTTATCGCCTCTGCAAAAAAAGTCTGACAAGCAAAAAAACTTATCGGGCACGGGCCCCTGTGGGTTCCATGGGCCCCGGAACAATGTACCGGCTGCACCCCCACCCCCTCTCCTCAGGCCTGGTAACAATCAATCAATAAACTTCTATGGCGCCACTATCATAATGCCTAGGGCATCAACCAATGGTGCACAAAATCCAAATTGAATTAAAGCCAGGTCAATCAAGGTCTTTATTATATTAAACAACAGATTTTCTAATTAGCCTAATTAAGTTGGTGTTTGATAGGAAGCAACTGTAGGGACTGTTTAGCTGGTGATAGGCCTAGGCCTAAGCCTATATGGTCAAATCTGGTAGTTTAGGAGTTTATGCATATTTGAATTCGTGATGACAAAACCAGGGGCGTGGCCAGGAATTTGATTTGGGAGGGTATAAATGTTTGGAGGGGGTATAAATCTTAACTATAAACCATATAAACTACATATAACCACATATAAAACACATACAAAACTTTAAGGTAGACTGATTTTGGGGGTATATATACCGATACACCCCCGTCGCTACGCCTGTTATAATTGCTGTAGGCCTAATCTAGGCGACAAGATACCAACGCATTGGCTAGTTACCGAGTAAATAAGGTTAGGCTAAGGAAGTAGATGTCTGATGTGATAGATGTTCCGAATATGATAATGAGATAGTTTACAGACTGAATTTATGTGACTAGTGAAAGAGAGTAGTAAATCAAATTAGGTTATGTGTCACAACAAGGTTGCGAGGCAACATTAATCAAGACGTAGAGAATAAAGTTTTCATTTAGCGCATGCAACAACTAACAAGCCCAGCAGAAGATGAATAATGCCAGCTCATATTAGCGTGGAAGCAATAAGCCTACTGATACTAGGCAGTGGCGTATTTACCATTGGGCCATTTGGGCCATGCCCCCCTTTAATTGGCCTTGGCCTAGCGCCTGTCCTCAGACCCTGACAAGCAAAAAAAGGTCGTCAACTTTTTTCCAAAGTTGTAACTTGTCAGGTCGAAAGTGTTTGCCCCCCCCCCACCTTACCAAAATTCTAAATACGCCACTGATACTAGGCTACTGTAATTGGTTATAATTTAAGGAAAGGAAAAGAAAGTCTTCAGTAGCTAATGGATCACTGCCTATAAAACGGCAATAAGCGAGCGATAATAGCAAACCAAAAACAACTAGTCGAGTTATAAAAACAAATAGGCCTAACAAGTATAGAATTAAGAAAAATATACCGGCATAAACCAGAAAAAAGTAAGTTTACAAATGTTTACACATACAAAACTGAGACACACACACACTCAGACAAAGACGCACAGACAAACAAACATTCACAGACCAGAGATCTAGAAAAACAGACGTGGTACCCGAACCCGGTAGGACCGCAGGCAAAGCGGCCGAAATCCAGTGGCTGATGCAATCGATTGGGAACACCAGCGCGTTACGTCATTTGTGGAAGGCCCCTTGTCAAATAGTGACTTCTGTAACCATTAGCGTAAACGTGGATGAAAAAAGAGGTGCAAGACTGCAAGTCATGCCTTTACACGTAGGCCTAAAGCATAAAGTGTAGTGTAAGAAGCTAAAATTGCCAGCTAACTTACATTTCAGGTCATAGATCATAAAATTTTAGAACCAATCCACAGATAATCACTGATTAGCCATATCTAATTAATGTTAATTCTAGTCATAATGACTTCGGTCTAAAGAGACCTCAATTGGCTGAACAAAAGCAATTGGTTCCATTAACAGCTGAAACAGAATTACTAGTAGGCCCTATAATAATTGATTGGTTGATTGATTGGTATGCAGCATTATTATTCAGCAATTTTTCCAAGATGCTGAGGATTTAATCACTTCTGCTTAAGGCCTTCCAATTCTCGAAAGCCTCAACCCATTCTGATGAATTTGCTTCTGTAACTGTTCAGCTTATAATATGTAAATTGTTCCGTAGTTACGTACACTGAGGTTACATGGTTTTATAGACGACAAAAACACAATTTATAAATAAAGGACGTGATTTATGTCAAAATGCACTAGCATAAAACTAACTAGCTTAAAACAGATTAACAGATTAAATTTTAAAATTCTATTATAAAGCCAAGGTCTAAGCTTAAACCTTCCTTTTTTCTTAAATAATTTCCTCCATAACTATAGCAACCTAGCCCAGGGTTATTTATAGGATTATCAATTTGGGGGTGTCCGTAAATTATGGGGTCCCCTCTAGAAAAAGTCTGACAAGCAAAAAAGGTCATTCCATAGCTGAGATTGAGGGTTGTCGGTCTCAAATTAGGGGTGTTGAGAGGTGTTAGGGGGTGTTGAGAGATGTTCAGTGGCGTAACGTGGGGGGCGGGGGGCACTTTGTTGACAGCCCCCGGGCCCCGGGCGGGGGGCCCAAGAGGGGTCTAAGCTAGGGTTAGGTTAGGGTTAACCCTAACTTAACCCTAACCCTAGAAATGATGTGCTGACGACCTTTTTTTGCTCGGCTCGTCAGGATGAAAAAGGAGGTGATAACGTTTTTTTTGCTCGTCAGCTCGAAACTCTGAGGCCCCCATGGCAAAGATGCCCCCGGGCCCCCAAAAGTCACGCTACGCCACTGGAGATGTTAGGGGGTGTAAAAATATCCCTGATCTAGCTTCACTGCCCTCTCTCTGGTTTGTGTCGGTTTTGGTTCAAATTTCAAATTAGACACATTCTGACTTTCTATTTGTCTAAGTAAAATTACACGCAATATTGACATCACATCATATGAGCAATAACTGACATGGAAAACCAACGTCAAATTGATGTTTCGCTTCAAAATAATAACGAAATCAATCGTTGAAATTATCTGTACGCATTACATAAAAATGCATTCAGAGGTATATAAGAGACTAAAATTGCAAGCTAAGGTTGCATTGCAGGCTTTAAATAAGAGATGTAACTTAGGCCTATTAATGTTAATTCTAGGAATCTAGTCATTATGCTTTCGGTCTAAAAACAGCTGAAATAGCAGAACAAAATTCATTGGTTAAATGAAAAATAAAATGCATAAAATAAAATGCATTGGTTAAATGAAAAATAAAATCTGTGGTTAAATGAAGGATTAAAACAGTATTAGTAATATATTTTAATAGCTGAATGATAAGCATCTTCGTTCGGCAGAAATTTTTCATAGAAGCTCGGGTTCAATAATTTTCGCTTCCTGCCGTCCAATCTGCGAAACTTTCGACGGCTTTCGGCCGAGGAGCAGAAAAGGTCGCGCTCCAACCTCTGGCAACCTTTTCATCTCTCGAATTTGCTTTGTATATATCCATTAATCTGAAACATAGTAACAGTACATTCAAAATCGGCATCCAGTTCCCTATTTATATTCATAACAGAAGCAAAATTTGTTAATGAATACGCAATTGACGTTAGCCTAGAGGTTAACACTCGTTACATCTATTCATAATGTTAATTACCAGTGTTGGAAACAATTTAATTCAATTAAATCAAACTTTCACAGGGATCATTTGTCGAACTTAAGCCATGATTCTATTTTTTGGAACAATTTGATCAAATTTGAATTGATTTTGTAATATCGAATGTCTTTCGCTCCTGCAGTTCGACCTCACGTAAATGCGTCCTCTCAAACTGTTCAGCTAACATCTACATAGCTTATAAATCATTCGCATGCTAAAAATCTGATTCTACTATGTTTACAATTAAATAATGAAAATTCAAATACACTACGAATGAAAAGCTACTAATTACTTTTTGAGAGCGATGTCGACAGCGTCCGGTTGTTCAGGATGATCCTCTTTATAATAGTAGTATGTAGGAATAGATTTGATGAATCCGAAAATTTCATTGACGCTGAAATTGTATTCAATTTTGAAAGAATCGTCTCTGTAAAGAAATACGAAGCAACTGTGTCTGTAAAACCCGTAATTACAAAGCGCATGCATTTTATTCAAGAAATTTTCTTTGCTGATTTGCACCTGATCAGAGCAAATGAAACAGTAGTGGATATATGTTATAAAATAAGATATCGATATGTGTTTTAAATTCCTAAGCATATATGTGAATGTCGAAATATCCATCAAGATTGTTGGATTAAATGCACATCCTAAACTTGCCTGACAACGTCGTCAAAGTACAGTTTCATTACTGAGAACTCTTCTCTGTATCCATTGAAGAGGCGATAGATCCTTGAATGCCAGTATCGTTCGAAAATGCCTCGTAAGATCTACATTGAAATATAGCATTATACAATTGGGAGAGAAAGTAAAAACAGATATAAAGAAAAGGATTCATTGTAATAGATTATGGATGGAAATTTGCTATTTTGCTAATAGTCAAATATAGGCCCTGTGTTCACTGTTCACTGATCAGGGCCGCCGAGAGGGGGCAGGGGCAAATGCACAGGGGCCCGGCGGCCTGGAGGGGGCGCTGATGAGTATGTAATATTAACAGTAACGACACAAAAAAGGAGGTCGTCATGTGATATGCACATGGGCCCGACGAGTAATAGGGGGGTCCGGGCGCCGAGGAGATGATAAACGGCGTGAAAAACGGCGACAAGTAAAAAAGGTCATCACTAGTTTTCGATAGTTGCCACTGTAGCGTTTCGTAAAATAAAAATCGACGACAAGCAAAAAAAGCTCGTCAGGAATTTTTTAGACTTAATTAAGACTTGTCAGGAGGGGTCCGTCGGCCCTTCTGCACAGGGGTCCGGAATTTCTCTCGGCGGGCCTGTATACGTGTTCGGTGGCGTCGTTCGCCTTCGTGTCGGTCTATCATCTGGTCGCTCTGATCCTTCGTGGAAGCGTGCTGTTCTCAGAGGACACGGACATGATTTCGGGTCATCGCTTCGGTTCATCATCGCTGGCTAAGCGAACCAATTAATTACTGTTTAGTCCGCGTAAAATGCAAACACTCCTTTTCGTTGCATTTCTGTGAGTATGCATTTTAAAACGAGATAGAAATTTGTCCTGATAGAACTTACACAGAATACAGGAGACCATGACAATTTGAACACTTGGACCATTAGGTAAGTTAACAAATTCTTAAGCGGTTCGAGCCCAGACAAGATAAAGATATGCTCGGATTAACAATGACTCATGCACAGGGCCGGCCTTACGTTTTGCGGGGCCCCGGGCGAGATAGGGTCATCGCCAATCGCGGCGCCCTTCAGCATTCGCAAAAAATCTTGACAAGCAAAAAAAGGTCATTGAAGACTTTGCGCGGGGCCTCTAGAGGAGCGGGACCCTGGGCACAGGCCCGGTTTGCCCAGGCTTAAGGCCGGCCCTGCTCATGCATATCCCCTATCATTCATTTGGATTTTAAAATGATAGGCCTAATAGATATCGTAGGTACCTGATGTTGAAAAATATCGTTGGCTTCTTCGTTGTCCAAAGTCGGAATCAGATAACTGAATGCTGCTAACGCACCTCTCGGCTTCAGCACCTGAAGACTGGCGCTATAAAATGCCTTCAAGTCAAACCAATGCAGGGCTGCTCCAGCCGTAATGAGATCTACACTACGTTCCTCAAAAGCAGAACCAAGATTCTCAGCTGCTAACAATTTAAACTCAACGTTATCCAGGTCAGCGCACAACCGTTTTGCTTCAGTCAACTGAACCTCACTGTTGTCGATTCCAATAACCGACTTGAAATGCTTGGCCAATTCTCTTGTGCACTGACCTGAGCCACATCCAACATCAACAGCCACTCCGCGTCTGTCATCTGCTTCAGATCCATTGTCGAGATACGCAAAATCGTATCGTAAAGTTTCGCTGGATATATCGGTCGATACTTTATGTAGTTGTTGACCACTGATTCCAATTTAAATCCAAAGCTGTTGTCTGACATTCTTCTATTGACGGAAAATGACTACAAATGAAAACATCAGCATTGTGGCGTCGTGATCGACAGAACGTATAACGACTATGAAAGGCAAGGCCCAACAGCAGTGTGACCGACAAATTTAAACTTCTATAGCGCCATTTCACAATGCAAAGAAGCATCAGCCGATGACACACCAAATCATAATCATTAAAGATCCAGGTCAAATCCATGATATCTGACCATACAACCAGGTGACATCCTAGAGTGAATAAGCCAGGTCAAGAAGACGGGTGTTTAATATTGCTCTAAAGTTGATAGTGAAAGTGCAGTTTGCAAATGAGGCTGAAGCAATGAGTTCCAGAGTTTGGGGCGGCCACTGAGAAAGCACTAGCACTAAGAAGGGTCTGAGTATGAGAGAGGGAACGACTAGATGTACAGTAGATGTCTTGATAAGGATCTAGTCGGGTATTTTCCAAATTATAATAGGGAGGCCCGGAGGCATAGGCTACTACTGATGATGATGATGATGATGATGATGATGATGATGATGATGATGATGATGATGATAATTATAAGCGCGTTTTTAGGAGTGGAGATTTTCAAAGAGGGATTACGAAGAAATTAAATAATAAGGCGCCATAATAATAGAGATGAATTTAAGAGGCGTCATCTTGTGGGCCATAGTACAGTTTGTCGTGATATGTTGAAGGGCGGCATTTGCTATTATTATTATTATTATTATTATTATTATTATTATTATTATTATTATTATTATTATTATTATTATTATTATTATTATTATTATTCAAGACGATTTCTAGAGCGCCGTAAGCATAGCTAACAAGGCCAAAGTCAAAAGCGCTTTACAAGAATGAGATATTAAACAAGTGCGTTTTCAGTTGTTTCCGGAACCGATCCGGCAATGTCTCAACCGTAAGCGAATGACCTGTCCCTCAAACCCCGCTGTCTTCGGCGGCGGAGGGACGATCAGACGATTGCTAGGTCCCAGAGCGTAGTTGAGAGCGGCGTTCTACCGTCGAGGATCATCTTTCGAACACTTCGGACAAGTAGGACAAGTATTATGTGACGTGTGGTGTGAATTTTATGATTTTAATAAACATTTAAATGACCCTGGACATAAAAAGGGTCCAGATGGTCGGTTTGGAGTTATGTGTTCTAGCATACTGCTGGTATCAAAGCTGTCAAAATTTAGTCTATAAAGACAAAATTTACCACATTTTCATTATGAATTGCAATGCTATAATTAAAGTAGCAAAAAAGGTTATTTTGAGAAAATCTAGGCCTAATATTTAAAACACGTATACACGAGAACACAGACAGAAGTTATGGCATATGATACATTGTTTGGTAGAAAGAAATACGATCTTTAGTCTACACAAAGTGATTTCGATCTCTGGAATGACGGATTGATTTTGAAGTACCATCGATTGATACCTTGGGTATTAGAACTGGTGCTATAGAAGTGCATTATTATTATTATTATTATTATTATTATTATTATTATTATTATTATTATTATTATTATTATTATTATTATTATTATTATTATTATTATTATTATTATTATTATTATTATTATTATTATTATTAGTATTATTATTATTTGACAGTAAGGCAACGTCCGTCGCTGATAATCGTTGAGATTCAGCCAAAGTCGATACCTACAACGTTGAACAATGGTCATTTTTAAATGCCCAAGCTGACCAAATACAATACATTTTTTTATACAATACAATGCAATTTATTTCCTCTCGATATCAAAATTAACACATCAATAAGAAACAAAAAAGAAGGGAAAAACTTAACTTACACTTAACTAAATACATTGACAGTATGTATTCATAAATTACATTGTATTGTATTTTAAAATGGGCGACCTAGATTCTCTGTGAGATGAAGCTTAATGCTTTTAATGTCAAATACAGACACAATACATTCATAACATGACATAAAAGTCACTTACTTTTCATGTATTTCAGCCGTGTAGAGCTCGTAGACAAAAGCAAACAACAGACGACGCTACAACTTTGATGGCTATTATATTATCGCTATACCGATTACACGCACGGTACATTCGTTTGTTTTGATGTATCCTTACGCCATAAGGCAGGCTGATTTGCCTCTTATATGATGATGTAGATATTAGCTTTATTCAAAGGGCAAGGCCAGCTTAAAGATATTACGCCGCATTTTTTCGGCATTTAGAATTTTATTCAAAACGTTATTTAACATAACAGGCAAGGCCAAGCCAAGAGTCAAAGATAATAAGCTAATAAGCCAAGAGGCAGCTGAGTCGAAGAAAAGTTAGAAGTTCAAATCCAATTAGACCACCGGTGTTGTCAATTCTCATATGTTTTCTTTTCTATGTAAACAAAATGTATACATAATTGCGACTAAAGTTTGGTTTTCTCATAGAAAAGCATGATAGTTTGAAAAAAAATATTTAAAAACGTTTTCAATAAAAAAACACAAACTGAAAATTTTCACCTCAAGTATAAAAGTAGTTCCGACCACCTGGGCCGTTTTCATGTCCAAGGCCATATTAATTATTATTTTTAATTTGAATATTTTTTTATTTTGATTATTGAGTTTTGAAACTTGACGGTGTTTTGCAGTTTGGCGAGCGGTTTATTAAACACAACCAGTTTTTTAAAAATGAACAGCATTTGCATGTCTAGACGCTTGCGTTCAAGGTGCAGTGGCTTATATGCCTAAGGTCGCAGCACTAAGAGACCGACAGGGAAAACTTTGAAGGTCATTTGCGTCTCGCCTCAATCAGTCGATGCTTTTTTGGTGTAGGAGTTAAACAGATATAATTCTGCGAAAGGCTCGCTATCCTATTTAAACAATATACTATTTTATTTGCTATTTGCTTGACTACTGTGGTTCACTTTTTGCTGGTCTTCCATCGGTGCGACTTGGTGCGATTCCAGATGGTTCTTCGTTCGGCAGCCAGGGTGATCGCTGATGTCACAAGACGTGATCACACTAGTGATTATATGACAGCCTTATCCTGCTCGAGTTGAGTTTCGTGTGTTGAGAGCGGTTGCATTCTCTCTTGTTAGTGTCGCTCCATCTTACCTATCAGAACTACTTCAACCTCTTAGCTCTATCCCTGGTCGGCCATGTTTTCGGTTCAAAACCCAGGGCCTCTTCAGTGTGCCCCAAGCACGGACCTCCTTTTTCGTGAAACGAGGTTTTGAATCATTTGACTCTGTCCTCTAGAGTCTAGAATGTTCTCGACACGTGGCTTAGCGTGGCTTAGCAACTTCTAATTCTCTTACCCTCTTTTTGAAACGACTTAAAACACATCTCTTAGTCAATATGCAGTAATTATAGAGAGGGCGCTTCTGAGTGATTGATTCTTCAGAAGAGGCGCTATACAAATAATATTATTCTGTTTCGTTGCGCCATAAAACAATCCCTTAGCATTTCCGATCAGTAAATTGTACTGTAACTGTTTAAAACACGACTAGTTGCTTAATATTTTAAGATATATTTTTGATTCGATCTCTTTCTGTCTTGATACTGTCGGAATGTTCTGCAGAGCATTTTATGGATGTTTCTCACGAGATTAACCCAAATAGATTGGTGTTGTAGAGTGATCTTTGTCAAAGTTTAATGTCCAGAATTACGACCTTTTAAGTTCAAAATTTGTTGATTGCTTTTCAAAGACTGGGAGCACACATGAGTGTGAAGTTTGCATTTCCTTCATAGCCACCAGCTACTTCCCTTCAAATCTTGATACTATGAGTGAAGAACAAGACCAACGAATCTACAAAGACATCAAGACCATCGAACGTTGATATCAAGGCAAATGGAACTCAAATGTGATGGCTTGTGTTTGCTGTATTTCGGAGCAACCAGAAAGAGAATATTTCTGCCTCAAAATTAAGATTTCAACATCTAACTATTGCTCTTATTGCTCTTTTGCTTAGACGACAGACTCGTTTTCGCTTGAATCAAATATTATATCAGGTGTTATCGCTCTTTCAGAATTTTTATTATCCACGATATTTGACTTTAACGCCTATAATATACATTATAGCATTTCCTATGTGCGAAAAAATTTGACCCAATGTATAATTTTAACTTCATATCTGGACTCAGCACCTTTCATTTGGTTAAAATCGGCAAAAATACTTAGGTCAACAGAATTTAATTTCCAAATGTAGACCAGTGCAATGATAACAATATTATATTAGTAGTAGTAGCAGCAGCAGCAGCTAGTAGTAGTAGTAGTAGTAGTAGTAGTAGTAGCAGCAGCAGCAACAACAGTAGGTATTAGTGGCAACAGCAGCAGCAGTAGTAGTGGCAGCAGCAGCAGCAGCAGCAGCAGCAGCAGCAGCAGCAGCAGCAGCAGCAGCAGCAGCAGCAGCAGCAGCAGCAGCAGCAGCAGCAGCAGCAGCAGCAGCAGCAGCAGGCAGTGCAGCAGCAGCAGCAGCAGCAGCAGCAGCAGCAGCAGCAGCAGCAGCAGCAGCAGCAGCAGCAGCAGCAGCAGCAGCAGCAGCAGTGGCAGCAGCAGCAGCAGCAGCAGCAGCAGCAGCAGCAGTAGTAGTAGTAGTAGTAGTGGTAGCAGCAGTAGCAGCAGTAGTAGTAGTAGCAGTAGTAGCAGTAGCAGCAGTAGGAGTAGCAGTAGTAGTTGAAAAGGAATGGAGATGTGATTGAAAGAAAAGTCAAGACAAGACTAAGTGAACGTCGAATTGGTCAACATTTGTTTTAATTAAAATGAACGTTTCGTCCGTCTTTTGTCGACGAAATCATGACTTCCACGATCGTCCCACAATAATTCCATTCGTTTCCGTCCGTCCGTTCGTCTCAGCGCCTAAGACGGAGACTGGCAAAATCGACGCTCATCTGATCGAGGATCCTCTCGAGGTCGTGCAGCACGAGGTAGTCGCGCGTGTGGCGCAGACTGTTGCTGTCCACGTCGACGACCCGTATGCCGAGGATGCCCCGCACGACGCCCGGCTCTACCGTCTGTCCGGACATGAGGATCAGGCGGCGGAGTTCGCAGAGGAGCCAGTAGAGACCGTGCTCGGCGTGTTCCTCCAGCTGCTCGATGGCCGTTTCGAAGGAGACGTGTTCGGCGTGCGACAGAGTCTCGCCGATCCTCGCCTGATCGAGGAAGACCGAGACTCTGGCCAGTTTTTCGAACGTCTGGTGAATCGTCTGGGCCTCCTGAACATCACATATACACCGATTGTTATTGGCGATAGATGGCAGAGTGGGTTACGCGCTGGAGCGGTAGGCTAACTGAACGAGGTTCAAGACCCATTAGCGCCCTAGTGGCTTTCACACAGGCAGTAATGCTTCCTGAGCCACTTTCAATCACGCTGTGTTACAAAGCCAGCGAGAATAGCCAACAGGTGTTTTTAAGAATGAAACAAGGAAAGAAAGAGGAATAGAAAGAAGGAAGGAAAGAAAGCAAAAGAAAGGATAAAGGAAAGAATAAAAGAAGCAAGCAAACAAAGAAAGAGAAAAAGATTAAAAATAGTCAAATAGTGTTTTAAAAA
Source organism: Metaphire vulgaris (assembly GCA_018105865.1). Classification (NCBI taxonomy): domain Eukaryota; kingdom Metazoa; phylum Annelida; class Clitellata; order Crassiclitellata; family Megascolecidae; genus Metaphire; species Metaphire vulgaris. Next base: position 4,797,282 of record CM030854.1, read on the forward strand.
AGAAACATGGAAAGAAGAAAAGAATATAGAAAAAAGTAAAGAAAGAAAGAAGAAAGAAAGAAAAGAAAGAAAGAAAGAAAACAAATGAACGAATAAGGGAAGGAAAGAAAGAAGCAAGAAAGAAAAGAGGCAGATAGGAATAAACAATTATTTTTGACAGTAAGGTTCATACTTCAACCTACATCGATGGTAGCTATTGATCCGGCTGTCGCCTCTTCCAGGACCGGCATTCCTTCCAGCCGTAGTCCAAGTCTTTCCAGGTCTTCTGCTATTTGCGCGTCACGGAAACGATGAGTCACCTGGAATGCACGGTGAGACAAGTTAACAGTAGAATAGCAAATCAAACAACAGTGGGGTCGCGTAATGGAAGCCAGAGGATGCCCGTGCATCCCCCAAAATTTAAAAAAAAATGATGGTGTCTACAAAAATTCAAAAATTTCGTTTATTATTGTAGCGTTTGCGTTAAGTGTTACCACACTCCATTCCATACATGCATTGGAAACGTCTTTTATGATATCTATGCTTATCCTATATTATGTCTATGTTTATGTCTACAGTCTATGCCATTTATGTCATTTATATTTACGTGGGGGGGTGGAATAACTTATTTTACAATTTTCGTTAAATTGCCCCCGGCGTCAGGGGTGGGCATCCCCTAAAAAATTGTTGCGCGACGCCACTGTCAAACAACGAAAGTTTTTTAGCTTAGTGCAGCGACCAATTTTCCTCAGAAAGGGCTCTGGAGTTGTTACGTGACATCCTTTCTGAATTATGAGATGCATGTTATCTTACTTATTATATTGGCTTAGTGGCTAGGTGGTCGTCTGTGAGGAGGGCGGTTTCTCTTTCCGGTTTGAACGCGCTAGAAAAATAGTAGCTTAGAAAGCTGTGTTCTTGAATAAATTTTCTATGAATCTCATCTCGACTTGTTTCTCTCAGCATAGCGCCGCGACACCCAGCAGAGTGTAATCAGTGGCGGCTCCACCGGGAGGGCAGGGGGGCCCGTGCCACCTATTGAGTGCCTGGCTCCCCCAGTGCCCCCCAGTTGGGACCATATACTTAATGCTACATACATTAAACAACAAATGGTTGGCCCCCCATGATTAGAAGTTGCCACCCCAACGGCCCCCCACTTGCCAAATCCTAGAGCCGCCACTGAGTGTAATACTAGCAATAGCAAACTCAACAATGATAAACGATAACTTTTTTTCCTTATCAAGCATTGATATGATATTTTTTCAGACAACGCGATTTTGGGAGAAGGAATGCCTGAGTATCCGAAGGCTTCCGTTACGCGAAGCCCCAAATTGCATACAATCTCACATGCCTATCGATCCAATAACGTGTTTACATTCGTAATAAGGATAACTGTGACCATCCTCTTCCCGCAATGAATCCCCTACTTCCGCGACCTAATCTTCGCCGTGTCACAGACATTCTCACCTCAACGGCGACCATAAATCCCTAATCGGATCGTGGACATCAAGTTTCGAGAGAGTCGGACGCAAAAGAGATGAACAAATTGATGTCCGTATCCACTAGAACCCGTTTCGTCCGTCTGTTAGCAAATCCGATAAAATACCGGACAAGGACAATAACTATACGAAGATATCAAATGATTGCGTCCAGAATGGACTTGACCTGGTGCAATTTGATGCAGAATTGCACTAAACGGACAACATTATTGCACTAGTGTATCAGTGACTACTACTAATATACACTATATGTCCAATGTCATATAACACATTAGCAATGGCGCAAGCAGTATTTTCGCACATGATTAGGCCTATATATATATATAATTAATCTGTTATTTTCAGATCCAGGCTTAAAGCACATCTCTTTCAAGTAGCTTTTCCTCCATAGTCGGTCTTGCTGTTTCCCCCTGACTGATCTCCGGAATGACCCGGTCTTTTGCGAATGGATTTTAAGTACCATCGATTGATACCCTTGGGCATTAGAACTGGTGCTATGGAAGTGCATTATTATTATTATTATTATTATTATTATTATTATTATTATTATTATTATTATTATTATTATTATTATTATTATTATTATTATTATTATTATTATTATTATTATTATTATTATTATTATTGCCTTATCCTAATATCAAATCGTAGATACGTTGATGTCGTCATGAGCACAGATATGTGCTGTGGCTTCGCGTGTATTAAAAAATGAAGAAATTGTCGTTTTTTCGCAATATACTGTAAATATGATAAACATAAACCACGTTTTATTACAAGCGACTAATGACGGATACAGATGTAGGCTATGCGGCGTACAAGCGATGCGCGGTATACCGGTATTAAGAAAATGCCGTGGAATTAATTGATGGCATTATATACCGTGGCAGTAGCGTGTTTGCCACGGTACAAATGGTACATTTGTATCGGGTCCACTAGCAAAATAAAATGTTGGGGCGCACCTTTTCTATTAACAATATTTTATAATGATTTTTAAAGATTTATTTGTTTAAAGAACCTTATTTTTCGAAATGCAACCACTTGTTAAGCAAGGTTATCGCCACTCTTACTCATAGGCCTACACCTGATCTGTAACTATTTCGCTCTTTTGAAAGTTTCCCGAGAAAAGCTTTAAAAAACTTGGCAAACATACTTTAAGGCCATCTCGCCACTTTTCACACTTGACCTGTAACTTTGTAGTAGAAAGTGAACCTTAAAATGTAAATCCGCCACTGTACAGCGGGCTTGCTATATACCGCGGTTTTATCGTCAGGTGGCATCGATTTAAAATTTCTAATTTTCTATTCTAATATCTTTGATAGTGGCGTAGTAACATCAGTGACTGACATGATCTCACCAGATCTCGTAAGGTAAGTCGCCAAAATATTAAAAAAAACTGCGTTACTGCGCAAAAATCGTTGTAGCCATAGTCCGTAATTTTCTATTGCAGACTATGCAGTTACTCGTGAAAATAGTAGATAGGCCAATAACAGATCACAATTTGTCTAAGAGTGATGATTTCACGAAATACCGCAGCATTTCGGCACGACGGTAGTTTTTACACAGTATAAAGAAGTACATGTATAAAGAATATAATCATGAACAAACTCCGAAAAAGGAGGCTAACATTGTATGGACAATTGGACATGTAAACAGGATGGAAGGCTCGAGACTTCCCAAAAACACTCTACTCATGCAAGGAAGGTTTTAAAAGGAAGAGGCAGGCCAAGAAAAAACGGAGGTAGACAACATAAAGGAAGATCTGAAAGAAAGATAACTGACAATATTATCGTAGAAGGAAGAAAACTAATGTTAATGTGAAAATGTTTTCTGACTAGCTACTACCACTAATGAGTTGACAGAGAGCAATTATGATGATCAGGGATATTTCTAGGATTGTGAATTTCGGGGTGTCGACCTCAAATTGGGGGTGTCCGGAGCTAATTAGTATGCATTTTGTATGCATACCATTGTCAAATTACCAAATTTGGAGGGGGTGTCGACCTCAAATTGGAAGGTGTTGGGGTGTTAGGGGGTGTAAAAATATCCCTGATGATGATATTACCGTCGAGCATTTTCAAATTTCGTGCATCTCAAATATGCAGGTTAGTCAAAAGCTTAGAAACAGAGGAAGAGAGAGAGACAATACTGACATTTTAATTCACTGAAGACCTCTGCTTTTTATTACATTACCACTTCGACCTATTTTTCACTACTGACACATTTTAAACATTTCCGTTTCCTGTTTTTTGACATATGACGGTCTCTTTAATTTATTAAAGCATTAAAATATTCGTCTGTGACATTCACAAGGTAATATACATAAATATTTTCTCCAAATGACTAGTGTTTAACTGGTGTCCATAAAGTACTTTGCATCATTCTATTTTTGACAGTTTTTGACCCCACCCTCTTTTGTCACAGGACTAAAGTATTTGAGCTAAACAGCGTCAGTAGATAGCAAGTACTAAGCTAGGCCTACTTATTTCAAAAGGAATCCTTTCAGAGAACTACCATAGGAGTAAACCTCTATTAGGCGATTAGGTTTTAGCTCCCACGCTTTTTGAGGGGAAGGGTTAGGGAATGGGAAAGACATAGGAGTGGGGCCCCCAATTTTTCAGTCAAGTTAACTCCCATGGTACTAACGTATTGTTGCTTGAGGTTCCTGACTTTCCTCTTAAGACCGGACGACTTTTCCGACAGTCGGCCGAACGACTGACGCATTTCCTGTCGCGACGGCGTCCAGATGACGTCACGGCTTCCGCCGAAGTCGACGGCCGTTGATCCGGCGCAGGGCGACCTCCAGCGGCTATGCGACCGGACGACGTCCGGCAGAACGAGAATGGCGACGACGACCGTCAGAAACATTCGAACTTTCGAGAAGAACGACGGCGACGACGATGACGTCACTGGGCGGACGGAAGAACGACCGGAAGTGGAATGGTTTGAACGAGAGATTGACGGGAAAGCATGCTGCTGTTCGATGACGCCGTATCCATTTGGAAGAAGAAGATGATGGTGGTGATGATGATGATGGTGGTGGTGGTGGTGGTGGTGGTGGTGGTAGCATCGCCAGAGAAGATGGATTCGGGTTTTGAAGTTGAAAGAATAATTCAAGATAAGACGAGTTGCAAAGTAAGTAAGTACGTGAACAAGTATGAAAGTAAGTGAGTAAGTCAGTAGGTGTGTAAGCTTTTGTCGAGAGTGGAGCTGAAACAAGCGACGTCCAACTGGAGCGCTCCAGTTATAGACTGCAAAAAGCTGGGGGAGAAGAATATCGATATCACATTGTAGCCGCCCCAGCTATGACAGCCCCAGCTATGACCGCCCCAGTTATGAGCGCCGGTCATCGCCCCAATAATAACCGCAATACAAATAAAAAACTATATATATATAGCCTTAGAGTGTATATATATATTTATAAATAGTCCATATATATATAAGTAAATAATATTATAATTATTATGTTATAATATATTTATATAACTGGTGGAAGGAGAATATCAGCGGATAGATGCAATGGACACTGGACTAGTCCCATAAACGGTTCCACGACAAAACGTTCACTGTCAAAACCGACAAAACGCGCACGACAAATGGTTCACAACTAAACGTTCACGACTAAACGTTTGAAGTTATTTTATGGAAACAGTGGCGGCTCTACACGTTTTGTCGGTGAACGGTCAGTGAACCAGTGTTTATTCTAGGCCTTCTTAGGGGGGCCCCAAAGTTTGAAAATTCCCTCCCCAAATTTTTTTAGATGTTTGGGGAATGAAATTTATTAACAATCGCAAACCTTGTCCCCCAAACCAAAATTTGTCAAGGGGGCTAGCGTTTTGTCGGTGAACGTTTTGTCGTGATATAAACATATCAGCAGAGATTTAATGAAATTGTCCCTGCTGCTACATTTATGGGACCTAATGATAAAACTGGCAAACATGCAAAATTATTGCTGTTATGTGGCAATTCTATGCGTCCAAGTTCTGTTGATCTTTACTCTTCATGTATTTTGTGTCTCTACAAAATTTAACTTAACTTTCTTAACTTTCTGTCTCTTAGAGGCTGTCCATTAATTACGTCAACAATTTTAAGGGGATTGAAAAAGTTTGACAGTTGTTGAAGGGGGAGGAGGGTCTTAAGACTCAACAATTTCACCTTTTACAAATAATCAAAAAATAGGAAATTTCATGAAATTTTACTATTACAATGGACAAAATCATCTATTTCACAACAATTTCAATTTTGTTAAAAATTTCATCACGCCAAAAATAATAGTTATTGGGAGTCATTGATCTTTTCAAAAGTTTTTATGTAATTATGGGGGTTAAGTTTGACAGTTGTTGACAGGAGGGGGTCAAAATTGCCCAAAAATTGTTGAATAATTAATGGACAGCCCCATATTAACTCTGAAGAGCTCTTGCTGTCTCTAATCAACTTGCATTTTTACTATTAGAACATTTTAATGTCATGATCAATTTTGTAATTTACACTGTTAAATAATAGTACTAGTTTATATTCATTTATGTTAATTAATATTAAGCTTGTATCATTATTCAGTAAAGTCCATACAAGTATTTGGACAAATGGCTTATAGGGTGCATATGAATTTTTACTCCCCTGTCCAGTGGCGTCATTTCACACTTTTCTTGAGGGGGACGAGAAAGGTAAATTTTTTGACAAAGCAAATTTGAAAAGGTTTCAAATTTTAGACATTTTTTTTTTTGATTTTTGCAAATTTTTGATTTTGAGCAAATTTTAGCAATTTTAAAATTTGGCAATGTTGGAAAACGCAATTTTTTGATATTTTTGCAATTTTTTGTTTTTTGCACATTAATACATTATAAATTAATATTTTCAGACAACTTTTACCCACCCAAATGACGCCTCTGTCCCTGTGAAAGTCTAGTTCCGCGTTTTCTTTTCTTGACTTGTATTGAACAGGCTGTTGAGAAATAAACTTATTTGATAGCTTGATTAATCTATTACCGGTAATTAATCTGATCAAAAACATTATTTTAACCTTCTGCAAATCGCAGATTTTGCCGGAAGAGCCGCATGTGTATCCAAACGTTTACTCTCACGCGTCTACCTGACTGATCGGTAAATTGTCTCGCCATCTAGCGAATAAGCGGCAAATATATCTGCCAAGACGGCCGACCAGTCAGAGTTGGGCTGTATAATTTCCCTCTTAATCGTGATTAACCGGGGACCCGAATTGGGCTAGGTGGGGGGGGGGAGGTGGGTGAAATTGGGGAAGTCGAAGCCGGTCCAGTCGTTTTGCCAGACCACCGGAGCTACGGTAAAAACGAATTTCTTCCATTCGGAAATCCTCCGGTGAGTGGAAGGAGGCTTTATCCGCGGACATGTTTTATGAATAAAGGGTTAATTGGCGGTACATGGGCAGCATTAATCCGGCCGAGGGGCTTAATACTGTCTGCGCCTCAAGACAGCGACAAAAACATACGAATGGCCAGAAATATTGGTTTTCTCCGTGCGACTCTCTCTCCGTTCCTCCCACGCCCCCTATATGCCACTCAGTCTCTGTCTGTCTCTCTGTCTCTCTCTTTCTCTCTGACTCTCTCTGTGTCTGTCTCTCTCTCTCTCTCTCTCTCTCTTTCTCTCTGATTAATTATCTGTCTGTCTGTCTGTCTCTCTCTGCTTGCGTCACCTATCTTTGTACCTGTATGGCTCAGTCTGTCTGTCTCTCTCTGTCTCTCTGCCTGTGTTCATATCTCTGTATCTGTATGGCTCTGTGTCTCTGTCTTTCTGTCAGTCAGTCTGCGTGTCCGTCTGTTTGTCTGTTTGTCTCTCTCTCTCTTTCTCTCTGCCTGTATCTGCCTGTGTCCATATCTTTCTATATGTATGGCACAGTCTCTCTCTCTCTCTCTCTCTCTCTCTCTCTCTCTCTCTCTCTCTCTCTCTCTCTCTCTCTCTCAGCCCTCTCTCACTCTCTCACACACTCTCTCTTTCTCTCTATCTACCTATCTATCTATTTATCTCTATGCCTGTGTTCCTATCTCCTATCTGTGCGGCTCACTCTCTCGATCTCCCTCAGTCTCAGTGTGTCTCTGTCTCTCTGTCTCTCTGTCTGTCTCTACTCTTCATCCCTCTTGCGATCTTCTGCAACTTAAACAGTTCTTTCTGTCCAATCGTCTTTCTTCAATCTCGTTTTTCTAATTCTCGTTTATTGCTGTCTCCAGAGCGACTCGTCTTTGGCTCAACGTCTTCCTTCGACCTTTGACCTTTTCATATTCATATTATTTCATCGTCTCTTCTCTTCCTCTATACGCATCTGTCTCTTCTCTCTGTAGTTTGGGTGGGATGAATATCAGAAATAATATTCAGTACAAACCATCATCATCATCGTCACCATCATCGTTATTATCATTGCTACTGGTAGACAGTGGTAGTAGTAGATGGTACAGTAACAGTAGTAGTAGTAGTAGTAGTAGTAGTAGTAGTAGTAGTAGTAGTAGTAGTAGTAGTAGTAGCAATAATAATAATAATAATAATAATAATAATAATAATAATAATAATAATAATAATAATAATAATAATAATAATGGCAATAATAGTAAGTAGTAGTAGCAGTAGTACTAAGTAGTAGTAGTAGTAGTAGTAGTAGTAGGAGGAGGAGGAGGAGGAGGTGAAGTTTCCGTAGTAGGAGTAGGAGTAGTACTGCTTCTGTTGCAACAGCTACTATTACTACTACTGCTGCTGCTGCAACAATAATAGCTATAGCTGAAGTCGTAATAGTTGTAATAATAACAATAATAATGAGAGAAACAGTATTAGTAGAAGTGGTAGGTATGTTAGTAGTAGAAGTGGTAATAGTAGGAGCAGCGTTGATGATGACGGTGATGATGATAATAATAATGATGTTGTTGATGATGATGATGATGATTATTATTATTATTATTATTATTATTATTATTATTATTATTATTATTATTATTATTATTATTATTGTTTTCATTATTTATAGAGCGCTGTCCTATAGTACCAGTTTTAATATTTCCAGGACCGCTTCGACAAATTTTTTAGAGTAGGCGAGGTGTAATTCTGCCGTCCCCATGCAAACAATGTATAACTGAATGCCGCCCCTGAAAATGGCAAAATTTACCGCTGTAGGTCTATATATATATATGGGTCCATTCATGCCATTCACATAATAAAATTTTGCGTAATTTCGAGCATTTTGTAATAAGTTTAGAGCAATTTTAATCAGAACCGTACTCGATAAATCGTCAAAAATTATTGACGGAAAAATATTTTCGTTCAAAAATACCACCCCTAAAAGCGACGCCCTAGGCAGCCGCCTACTTTGCCTACTCCTAGAACCGGCCTTGAATACTTCCAATCCATTTGCAGAATAAGTAATCAGTGGCGGCTCCACAGGAGGGGCCCGGGGGCCTGTGCCCCCCTATTGAATGCCTGCCCCCAGTGGCCTCCCTGTTGGGACCTATACTTAATACTAGGCCTACATATCCACAGGGTGCGATTTGTGACCTGGAGCAGTGGGGGAATATATCGAGCTTGGGGGATGTAGTTGTTGGGAAATGTAGCAGTGGGGGATGTAGTGGTGGGGATAGCAGTAGGGGGATGCAGTTGGGCAGTGGGTGGAAGATTTCCCCCTCCCCCCGCAAATCGCGCCCTGCATATCTAACAACAAATGATTGGCCCCCATGATTAGAAGTTGAAACCCCAACGGGCCCCCCACTTGCCAAATCCTGGAGCCGCCACTGTCAGTAATACTAAGAAAAAGAGTGAAACAGAAGAAAAGAAGAAGAGGATTGTGTTTTTAACCCCTTAACCGTGTATTTAACTGTAACTCAATGTAAAATGGACGGATATATCCGGGATCCTCAGTTAAGGGGTTAAGTCGAACAATCTTGATTCAGTTTTTTCAAAAACATCTTCGAGTAACGATTTACCGTCAACAGGAAAGCAAAAACACCCTCTGTTTTCGCCGCCAGCCATGATGATGATGATGGTGATGATGATGATGATGGTTCCAAGTCTATTGACATCGATTTTCCTCTGCGCCAAGCATTGACGACGCTATGGGAAAACCGCCGAATGGTTTCACGATGGCTAAATGGACTATCTGACGATGGCTGCTATGGCTAATAGCCATTCTAAACAGTACGTACTGTGGGGTGTTAGGACAAAATGTCCGCAATGTTAGGACAAAATGTCCGCGGACAAAATTTCACGGACAAAATGTCACGGGGACAAAATGTCAGCGGACAAAATGTCATGGACAAAATGTCACGGACAAAATGTAACCCTAAGTCTAACCCTAACCCTAAACCGTCACATGTTGTCCGCTGACATTTTGTCCCCGTGATATTATTTTGTCCGTGACATTTTGTCCGCGGACATTTTGTCCGACCACGTACTGTGATTACAGCTGATCGATTAGACTTTTTACTCGATGATGATGACGACGATGACAAGTAATGAGTCCACAGCGCTCAGTTGGCATCTGTAGAGGGAAAATGGAGGGGGAATTTTCTGGTCACTGCCCTACTGGCTCTCACTTCCCCCCTCCCCAAGGGGTCACTCTGTGCATAACAATGGGGAAGATTCCTCCTGACATTGACTTAGCTTTAGCTAAATTATTTGGAGCAATTAAAAATTCTTTACCCTCACCCACTTGCTCTTGTCTTGCTCTCAAAAACCACACTGACTGCAGCGATTACAGCAGTAATGGCAACTATGATAACGACTATGATTAAGTTAATGATTATGACGATGATGGCGATGATATCGATGATGGTGATGACGACGACAACAACAATGATGATGAATGTTGATGACGACGAAATTTGAAGAAAAGGAGATACAGTTGACGACTGCTGCGATTAATTCAACAAAACTGACGACGACGACGATGACAATGATGACGATGATGACGACGACGACATAATGAAGATGATTTGACAGCAAACAGAGGCGTAGCCCGGAATTTTATTTGGGGGTATAATGTGATTTGGAGGTATACATCTTTAAAAACTTTAAAGATCTTTAAAAACACATTAAAAACTTTAAGGTATACTGGTTTTTAAGGGGGTATATATACCGATATAGCCCCCTGTCGCTACGCCCCAGACACATAATTTGCTTCGTTAATTGAGATCACAGAATATTCAGAATGCCAGAGACGAGAAACGAGAAATCTCGGCGCGATGCACGACCACGTGATCGGTCACGTGTCCCAGGAAGCGACCACGTGATCGGTCACGTGTCCCAGGAAGCGACCACGTGATAGGGTCACGTGTCCATGCAGGAAGACGACCGCCTCCGACTAGTGAAGAGAATTCTCTTGAAGGCCTGACGAAAGTCTCTGTTGAAGATCGTGTAGATGATCGGGTTGAGCGCGGAGTTGCAGTAGCCGAGCCAGAAGATGACCGCAAACAGCCTGCTCGGCAGTTCCAGGCCCACGAGAAGGGTGATGGGGTAGAGGGAGAAGAAGGGCAGCCAGCATCCCACGAAGGAGGCCATGACAATCCCCAGAACAACGGTGGCACGCCGCTCCCGCGTTCGCGCCATCTTCCTCTTCAGCTTTTCCAGGTCTTTTATCTCCGCGCCGTCGCCGCCGCCGCCGACACCGCAGCAGCTGACGTCACCGGGTCTGGTTGACCCGTTGGGTCGGAAGAGGGTCGACCGGGCGCGGCCGGCCGGGAGGAAGATCGAACGGCGACCGGCGGCGGGCAGGAACCGTTTCGGTCGAGAGGTTTCTGTCGATCGAGGTCGAGGAGGCGGCTCCGGTCGTTCCGCTCGGCTGATCAGGTCGCAGACGGGTCCCGCAGGAGGCGAGAAGGGACCCGGCGAGACGGGACTGGAGTACTCGGTCTTCGGTTCTTCCCAGACGGCGCTTCCGGACGGACGCTCATCGACCGGCGACACCCACGGGGATATTGACTCGATCGTGACGCGCGTCACGTCGACGTCATCCTTGACGTCGTCGTCGTCGTCGTTATCCAGAGGATCCTCCTTTTCCTCTTCCTCGTCGTCGTCTTCCTCCTCTTTCTCCTCCTCCTCCTCCTCCTCCTCCTCGTACTGCAGTGGAAGTCCTTGACTCCGTATCGGTGTCTCGGGGGCAGTGTCCTTGGGTAACGCGAGGCAGTTGACGGGGTTCTTGAGCTCCCCGCCGGGAGTCACGGCACTGGTGGTGGTGGTAGTGGTGGTGGTAGTGGTAGTAGTCGTAGGAGTGACGTTGGAACACGTCATCCTGTAGCGGTTGTCTTTTCCCACCACCGCCCCCGGCCCCGTCTTTGTCGGTTTTCTGAGATTCCGTCTCGCCCTGTTCCTCGCCGCCAGGTAGATCTTCAGGTAGACCATCACCATGACGACGAGCGGCACGTAGAACGACCCCACCGTCGAATAGATGACGTACCCGGGCTCCTCGCTGAGCACGCACATCGGATAGCCGAGCCGGACCGGCTGCGGCCGCTTCCAGCCGACCAGCGGCGGAAGACTGATGCCCATCGACATCACCCAGACGGCCGCGATCATCAGCACCGCCCCTTCGTCTCGTCCGCTGCCGGACGTAGCTGACCGCCCGCGTTATCGACCAGTAGCGGTCGAGACTGATCAGAACGAGGTTCAGTATGGACGCCGTGCAGAGCAGGACGTCGGTGGCCAGCCACAGGTCGCAGAGAACGGACCCGAACGTCCAGTACCCGATCAGCTCGTAGGCGAGCGACAGCGGCATTATGAACAGACCGACGAGCAGGTCGCTCAGCGCCAGCGACGTTATGAACCAGTTCTGGATTCCGCTGAGGTGGCGGTCTCTGGCGACGGCGACGATCACCAACACGTTCCCCAACACGATGACGAGCATGATCGTCGTCACGACGACCGAGGCGACGATCACGTGACCGGGACCGTAGGGGGGTCGTGGGAAGAGCTCCCCGCCGAAGGAGGGCGGATCGACGGCTTCTTCGGTTCCGTCGCCCGGCGCCGGGGGGCTTCCGTTGACGTACAGGTCCCAGTCGTCCGTGTCGTTCGAAGCGGTTGCGACGTCGAGGCGTGACGCCGACGTGACGTGGACGTTCGACGATGACGTCATGAGACTTCGAAGCAAAGGCAGCGTCATCGTCATCGTCGTCATCGTCGTCGTCGCGCCGACGTCGTTCGATCGTGACGTAGCGAAACCGGAAGCGTCGGATGACGACCGGACTTCCGGTTCGTAGAATTCGAACGCAGGCGTCTCACCTCCGTGCGACGGAGTGGAAGACTCGAACGCGGAAATCCAAGTGGAGTAGTCGTCGAGTACTGGCAGCGGTACTTGTACTTGCGCCTGCGACGTCAAGTATTTCGTCATGACAGCTAAGTACAGTACACGCCACTCCTTCCGCCGACAGGAACACGGGTCAATCACTCGAACTGCGATAGCCGACCAACCCGAGTGCGACACCGGAAACGCCTTTCTGCCTCGCTATCTATGAAGAATACAAGGGTTTTCGATAGTTCACCGTCAGCGATTCCACGTCTTCGACCATATAACCACGGTGAAAAAGAAAGTCTAAACCTTTTAAACTTACTCAATTTATATACACAACCGGAAAGGATTCATGAAACAAAACATGTCTCCTGTAGGTTGGGCGATGGATTAATTATTGGAGTTCGCTGCTTTCAGTTTCCGAGCGCTCGAGACAACCTGGACGTATCGCGCATGCACCGGACGACGTAACGCTGGACAAATTCCCGGTAAAGAGAGAACGCGGGGGGGGGGGGGGCGGGGCGGGGGGCGAATAATCTTCTATACCTAACTGCGAAGAAACATTCGCGGCAATAACTTCGACCACTTCCGGTGAGTTTTTTCTCAACAGGATCCCGTGTTGGTTTCTTTGCCCAACGAACGTTCAGACACCCTCTCTCTGTCTGTCTGTCTGTCTGTCTGTCTGTCTCTCTCTCTCTCTCTCTCTCTCTCTCTCTCTCTCTGTCTCTCTCTCTCGCTCTCTCTCTCTCTCTCTCTCCCAAGCACGTGGGAGAGCACGTCCTGTTACGATCGCCGTCCAAGGGCAACTGCAGTGCTGCGCGCGTCTCCGCCGTCGATGGTCTCGGTACCTGCCGACGGAATCAACCGAACGACGACGACGACGACGACAGAGCCAGCATTCGCCCGCCAGAGGACGCGCCGCGCATCTTTTCGCGCATGCGCAGCAGAGCGGTTGTATGACGGAAATAGCGAGCGATCGGAAGCAACAAGATTAGCTTCAGTTCTCTCTTTCCCTATCTCTCACTCTTCCTATCTCTCCCTCTCTCTCTCTCTGTCCGTTTATCTCTATCTATCTATCTATCTATCTATCTATCTATCTATCTATCTATCTATCTATCTATCTATCTATCTATCTATCTATCTATCTATCTATCTATCTATCTATCTATCTATCTATCTATCTATCTATCTATCTATCTATCTATCTATCTATCTATCTATCTATCTATCTATCTATCTATCTATCTATCTATCTATCTATCTATCTATCTATCTATCTATCTATCTATCTATCTATGTCTCTCTCTCTCTATCTATCTATCTATCTATCTATCTATCTATCTATCTATCTATCTATCTATCTATCTATCTATCTATCTATCTATCTATCTATCTATCTATCTATCTATCTATCTATCTATCTATCTATCTATCTATCTATCTATCTATCTATCTATCTATCTATCTATCTATCTATCTATCTATCTATCTATCTATCTATCTATCTATCTATCTATCTATCTATCTATCTATCTATCTATCTATCATCTATCTATCTATCTTGTCTCTCTCTCACTCTCTCTTTCTCTTCGTTACGATCGAACCTTATGTCCAATATCAGATAATTTGGAATGCAAGAATGAGTTAACATGTGATATAATTGATTCCTAATAACGTTATCCTCTTTTAATGGCACGCATTCTTAATAATCACGACATTTGAAAAGTAAATTAAATTACAGTAAATGTCACTTGCCACTGATTAAACTACGAATAATTGAGTGGGCAGAGAGAGAGAGAGAGAGAGAGAGAGAGAGAGAGAGAGAGAGAGAGAGAGAGAGAGAAAGAGAGAGAGACAGAGAGACAGAGAGAGAGAGACAGAGACAGAGACTCTTCGAGGCGAAGATGCTGATGTTTTGGAGCGAATTTTCCGAATGCGATATCATCCACGTAATCAAGATTTAGTGGAAGTAATCTTGCAATCTTTACCACCCTCAACCGCTTCCAGGAACAAGAACATCAGCAAATACCAATATCGCCGCCAAGTACACCAGCCCCACTGCTGCTATCGCTACCGTTATCACTACCACTACCACTACGACCACCCCTACACGCCCTCTAGTAGTAGTATTTGCCTATCACTTCAACAAAACGTGCTATTATTTTCTGATACGTCATTACACGGGTATACAGCGAAGAGTCGTTAAGTGCGGAGTGGTGAACAGCTTGTCGGAGATCGTTACGCAGTGGCTAAGGTCAGAGATTCGAACCCGCTAGCCTCTCAGGTTGCGCGTCAAGAATCTTGCCACTACTCCGCCGCGCCCGGCGCCCCTATACTAATATTTCAACGTTTGTAATTTTGTTTATTAAATTTTGTATGAGTTCCATCGTTGTTTCCGCTCAAAGAGGCGAATTGCTTGGCGGAATTATTGTTCCAACATCACAGCTTCTTTCGTCTTCATTGAGTACGTTATATCCTATAGGGAAGATAGCAGAGTGGTAACAGCGTTGGACGATGGAGCAGAAGGTCGCGGGTTCGATTCCCGCAGGAGGAGCCCTATGGTCGATTCAGCCTTCGTTCGCTAGAGGGCGGTGGTAACTGAGTAGCAGCCGTGGCTGCGAAGGTAAAACGTGGGTCTAGAGAAAGCAATGGCAAACTACTCTAGATTAATGGCTTTAGCCACCTGCGTCGCTGCTTGCCTGACACCGGAGATCAGCGCCGGGCTTTACGCTCGAAATCGAGTACGGGCGAACCTTTACCTTTATATCCTAGGTACGTGCTGTATCCAGTATCATCCCACCAGTGTTTAATCTAGACTCCGGACTCCGGGGGCGGAACTGACAAAGCCGAGGGGGGAGGAAATCAGATAGTGGCTGCTGTTAGTTGATGTAGTATGCCAACATTTCTGGGAGGGGGAAAATATGAAATTTCCGGGGGAAGGGCAATTTTCCCATCCGCAAACGGCCTAGATTAAACCCTGCATCCCACACGGTAGCGCATCACAAGGGACCGTACATTGCGTTATACGTTATTACCCGATATGCGTTATATAACAGTGGTTCTCACACAGGGCAGTCCCTACTGAACCACTTTAAACCTTGTTATATTATTATATTATATATTATTATTATTATTATTATTATTATTATTATTATTATTATTATTATTATTATTATTATTATTAATTAACTGAGTCCGTTATAACGAAGATCCACTGCACAGGCGGTCAGTTGACTACTGTGTCTCCGTCCGTTTCTTCAGTGGACAATTCGCCGATTGCGGTCAACATAATCGGGAATTACAACAATACATGCGAATTCCTTCTGGCGTAGGAAACTATCGGACATTGGACAGATGCTTTGGAGTGTAACGGGGAAGAGGATAGCTTGGGGTTTGATTATAATGTCTCCGCAAACATACCAAGAGATGACGATCTGGTGACTCGATCTTACATTATATTGTGGAAGTTATTGCCATCGCAAACAGCGCCTTCTTGAATACAACAACAACTACTTACTACTACTACTACTACTACTACTACTACTACTACTACTACTACTACTACTACTACTACTACTATTATTATTATTATTATTATTATTATTATTATTATTATTATTATTATTATTATTATTATTATTATTATTATTATTATTATTATTATTATTATTATTATTATTATTATTATTATTATTATTATTATTATTATTATTATTATTAACACTACTAACACTACTACTACTACTACTACTACTACTACTACTACTGATAGTAATAATAATAATAATAATAATAATAATAATAATAATAATAATAGTAATAGTAATAATAATAATAATAATGATCTGATTTCAAGTGGCTTATGAGGTTATGTGAAGACCACTGAATAACCGAATACTGCCTGCAATTATTGGCGTAGCCACGGTGGGGGGCACCGGGGGCCGGTCGCTATTCAGGACCGACCGTGGGATTTGGACAAAACCGTTGAGATTTTTTTTTGGGGGGGGGGGATTAGATCGAATCATCTAAGAGAATACACTGTAGATGAATGCGAGCGAATACCTTTTATCGCTACTCGGTAGCTTTTTACCAGGAAATGTTTATGTGCCCCTCGTATTTCGGAACCTGGCTACGCCTCTACCGGTAATACGACAATTCTTTTTTCTTGGGCGTTGGGAGGTGCATATTTCAGGGGGGAAAATGACAAGGACATTTTAATCTCGTATGTCATCCGTCGACATGCATATGGCACGTCGACGGATGATAGACTAGAGTCACTAGACGCTCTCTTCATTTGAACGTCATTTTTGCGCATGATGAAGGAATCCGGAGGGTTTCATATTAATTAGTTTTTTAAAATATAATTAAGTTCCTGTTAATTGGAAACGCGCAAAAAGAACACACGCTCATGCAGACGCACGCACGCACGCACACACACATGCGCAGACACATACATGTAATATATGAAGGGAAACCTTATTAATTTGGGATTTGGTCAAACTTACATGTAATTAATCATAAGAGAAGATCTCTCTTTCTCTGTCTCTGTCTCTGTCTCTGTCTCTGTCTCTGTCTCTGTCTCTGTCTCTGTCTCTGTCTCTGTCTCTGTCTCTGTCTCTGTCTCTGTCTCTGTCTCTGTCTCTCTCTCTCTCTCTCTCTCTCTCTCTCTCTCTCTCTCTCTCTGTGCATCTCTCTATCTCTGTATGTCTGTCTGTCTCTCTCTTGTCTCTCGCGCTTTGTCTGCTTGTCTGTCAGATTGTCAATCAGCGAGTTAAAAGTGATTTTGCCTTTATATGGCGCCTTTAAAATTATGCAGTAGTCATAAGCCTAAAACGCTATGCAGACCCGTTTAAAATACTGTCTATCATCATTATTACACTGTAGTCAGCCAATCAGTCAGTCAGTCAGTCAGTCAGTCAGTCAGCCAGTCACTCAGCCCGCCAGCCAGTCAGTTTGTCAACCTTTCTGTCTGTCTGTCTGTCCGTAAGACATTCAGCAGTCTCGTCTAAAAATAGCAGCGTCTGAAGAGAGAGAGAGAGAGAGAGAGAGAGAGAGAGAGAGAGAGAGACAGACAGACAGACAGACAGATAGATAGACAGACAGAGAGACAGAAAGAGAGGAGGTATTCTTAGGGGCACAGTGGGACATTTCATTACCCCCCTATCCGCCCCCGCAGTTTTTCCCCGGGCCCCCAATGTAAAGTGAAATTACGACCGACGCGACCTCGCCGGTCACGTGACGCAATTAATATCCGCTGAATTCTGGGAACGTCACGTGTTTCTGCCGCGTGATCGATGAGGCATCGTTCGATCATCGATCGCCGATACATCGAATCCCGGTGAAAGTTTCTTAGGGGCGGAGGGGGCGGAGGGGGCGGAGGGGCCGGAGGGGGCGGAGCGGAGGGGAGTTTGAAGGGTCGTGCAATGATTTGTTGTCTGAAATATGAATCCCGTTGTTTCAAACGATTTTTGCTTATTTTGCAATCATTGCTGCATAAATGTGATCTACATGATTGGACGTACACGAGCGACACGTAGCGGCAGTTTCTTAAAAATAGCAACGGAAAGTCTGGCCACACCGTCCAAAAATTCTCGACCACCCTTAGGGGGGGAGGGGGTTGGGCGGATGAAAACAAAATGTGTGAATCACTATTTTACGGCTAGCAGTGGCATAGCGCGGGTTGCCAGCGCCTCCTCTCGAGGCAAAAGAGGGATTGCGCCCCTAGACTGTGCTCAAAATGTCCTGACAAGCCAAAAGGTCGTCTTTTCGTATATCCGTGCACATTCTAATAATAGATTCGTTCTAATAATAGATTCAGAAGAAGTACTTACAACAATTAGCCTATTTTTTATCTTTGCGATTGACGCATGTCAACCTATTTCATGATTTATGATTTCTTGCTTTTATTATTCTTACTTGGACATTTGTCCCCCACTCCCTCAAGAATTTTGCGCCCGGGGCGACCGACTCCTGGTTCTCCATTCAATTTTATTTTTTACTTGAAATGTCCCCCCTTTCCTCCCTCCCTCAAGAATTTTGCGCCCGGGGCGACCGATTCCTGGTTCTCTCCTGTATACCGTCTCTACGCCACTGATTGAGTACTCGACCAATATGAACTGTAAAATACCCGGGGATTTATAACATTAGCGGTCTAATTGCAAGTAAAGGAAAGCAGCTAGGGTTTAATGCGGCGATTTTCCCGCAAATATGCGGGACACAAAGGTCTTAAATATGCGGAAAATGAGGAAATTTCCCATCTAGGCGCCTATTTCACCTCGCATATCTGCGGAGAAATTGCGGTGCTTTTCGGGGTAAAAAAAGGACGACAAGCAAAAAACAGACCATTCAAAAAGGTGCTGATCTCTAGTAGTAGTGGTAAAATTTTAGAATCTCTCCTTTAAAAGTTTATGACACATTTGACAGTATATGCACGCCGTGTGAATTAAAGATCTAAAAAAGCAGAAATCGAAACGGAAATATCAACACACTGAAATTATCCAGCAAAAGAATTATGTCCATTGCCATTGGTGGTGATGGTGGTGGTGGTGATGATGATGATGACGACGATGATGGATGATGATGATGATGATGATGATGATGGTGATTACAACATCCACGGTCATATAAGGATGCTGATGAATTTGTGATTTCGCGTTTCCAATTGCGACAGATCCTTCGTTTTGTGCGAAAACGTTCCATCTTGTTTAACGCTGGGCTAAACAAGAAGAAGGGGGAGGAGGAGGAGAAGCAGAAGAAGAAGAAGAAGAAAAAAAAAGAAAGGAGAAGAAGAAGAAGAAGAAGAAGAAGAAGAAGAAGAAGAAGAAGAAGAAGAGAAGAAGAAGAAAAACAAGAACAAGAACAAGAAGGATAAGAAGAAGAAGAACAAGAAGGATAAGAAGAAGAAGAACAAGAAGGATAAGAAGAAGAAGAACAAGAAGAATAAGAAGAAGAAGAAGGATAAGAAGAAGAAGAACAAGAAGGATAAGAAGAAGAAGAACGAGAAGAACAAGAACAAGAAGAACAAGAAGAACAAGAAGAACAAGAACAAGAAGAACAAGAAGAACAAGAAGAACAAGAACAAGAAGAACAAGAAAGAGAAGAAGAAGAAGAAGAAGAAGAAGAAGAAAGAGAAGGTTTTTGTCGCAATATAAATCGCCGTCTTGTTCGACCGTCATGTTTAACTGATCGCGACGCGTACTTCTCTTTGACTCGAACGAAGCCAGCCTTTCGCTATAAAAGCGTCCGACAAAACACAACTCCGCCATCCGGGTCAACTTCGCTACGTACGACCGCGGTGAAAGCTCAACACGCCTAATCAGTATTTGACACAATGACTTCACGCGGTCCCTCTCCCTCCTACCCCCCTACTCACCGACAGGGGACGCATTCGAGATCTCGAAACGCGCGAGAACTGTCGCGAGATTACGGACGAGATAAAAGCGACAAAAGCAACTTCTCGTCGGTCGAACAAGAGCCGGGGGAAGGAGGGAAGGAGGGGAATCGAACGCGGTTTTGTTATGACGCATCAATCAATGACGCGGTCGTTCGGCGTCATGGCGTCGTAAGACTGACGCGATTTGACGTCGACGAGGTTGTCGAGCGGGGTCACGTGTCACTCCGATGACGACTTGACTTGACGATGAAGTCTTTTTTGGGGGGTGGTGGTGGTGAAAATCAATTTTCGATTCGAGAGAATGATTATTCTGCCCCTGTTTCCGGTTTTGTTGCGCCGTTGTTTTTAATTAATTATTCCGTTGTGGATACAGTCTTCGTCAAAATTACGTCTCAGTTAAAAGTCGTCGAATCCAGGGGCGTAGCCAGGAATTTGATTTGGAAGGGTATAAATATTTTTGGTTGGTATAGATCTCAACTATAAACCATATAAACCACATATAATCACATGTAAATCACATAAAAACTTTAAGGTAGACTGATTTAAAAGGGTATATATACTGATATGCCCCCCGTCGCTACGCCCCTGGTCGAATCGCAATTAAAATGACTTCAGAACTGAAACCAAGATACTGTGATGTGAAAATATAGAACAATTTCATCTGCGAAATATCCTCATTTCTTTTTACCTAAAATTACGTGCATAATAATAATGATGATGATGATGATGATGATGATGATGATGATAATGATGATGATGATAATGATAATGATAATAATAATAGTAATAATAAATAAGTAGTAATAATAATTATTTATTATTATTGCTATTATTATTATTATTATCGTCATTATTATTAGCAGTAGTAGTAGGGCCCTAATAGTAATAGTAGTAGTAGTAGTAGTAGTGGTAGTAGTAGTAGTAGTAGTAGTAGTAGTAGTAGTAGTAGTAGTAGTAGTAGTAGTAGTAGCAGTAGCAGTAGCAGTAGCAGTAGTAGTAGTCTCTCTACCTCGGTCTGTTTTGCCAGTCTATACCTGTCTCTATCTGTCTGTCTAATTGTCTGTCTGTCGTCTGTACCTCTCTCCCTCTCTGTCTGTCTGTCTCTCTCTTTAGTCCTCTCTTTCCTTCTCTGTCTATGTGTCTGTCTTTCTGTCTGTCTGTCTGTCTCTCTCGCTGTCATCAGTCAGTTAATGCATAAGTCAATATAGACTGTTCTGGCTACTCTATCGTAAAAAGACCTCAAATTCAACGGCGATTCCTAACCAAGCGTGCAAACGTGAAACGAAGTCAGCCTCTTCTGTCTGAGGCAGGTGTCTGTCTGGAACGGCAGCAAAGGCCAACGCCCCGTCATTACGTACGACAGTCAGTTACCCGGAAAAAAGGACCCGAGATGTTACTGCACCGTCCGCACGAACGAACGAACGAACGGACAAATAATAAAGACACACAGGATAATAATATATCGGCGATCTACGGCGCTACTATCGAGATCATAGATTGCGTCGCCTGGAAACCGTTTCCATGGCAGCATAAATTCTCGCCGGGAGTTTTATTGTCGTTGACGAGGAAGCCAGTAAATGAAAGGGCGCTGGAAAACGGCACAGTATATATATATATATATATATATATATATATATATATATAAGTGTATATGTAATAAATATATATATATATATATATATATATATATATATATGACGTTCGTGACGCAAATAAGCGGACGTAAAATAGCGCTATAATAATAATACGAGTTTGCGATGACGTCACGCGCGTGTGACTCATCGACTTGATTTACATGACAAGTAGATTGCGGTAGCGATTATATGTTGGATTTCTTTTCAGATTTCGCATTGACGAATCTACGTGCATTTAAAAATACATTAGCTAAAATTAGTAAACAAGTAAGTAAAATTTCGTGAATCTATACAGCGCTTTCGATGGTAGGTTCTGTGAACTTCTGTCGTATTATGTATTATATTAACTGTATTACCATAATAGGTATGAATGTATAGGTGGAACATAGTGGTTCTCATCCAAGACAGATCCTACTGAACCACTTTAAACAGTATTATTATTATTATTATTATTATTATTATTATTATTATTATTATTATTATTATTATTATTATTATTAGGGCCATCCACAAATGACGTAACGCACTTAGGGGAGTGGGTTCAAACATTTGTGACGATGTGTGACGTCGGAGGGGGGGTTCCAGAAATGTGACGTCGCATAATACAATTTTTTAGGTGGAGACCTTTTTTGCTTCTCAAGATTTTTCGAAGTTGGATTTGACATTCCAAAGACGAGAAGAGGGGGAGTTAACGCGTTGTGACGTCATATTTGAGGGGTTTGCTCTTTGTGACGACGTCTGATGAAGTGACGTCAAAAACCTGCCAAAATCGCACTAAAAATCTGAAAATCTGAAAATCGCTGCCAAAATCGCGCTACGTCATTTATGGATGACCCCTTGTTCCATGGCCCTTAATCGACCGTCGAAATAGCTATAGTAGGAAAATCAATAGCAGTTTTCGTCAATCGCAGTCCGTCAAATGTCAAACGCTTCTTAAAGTCGCTCAGAATTCGTCGTTCAGTTTTATCAGAGGCGATATGCAAATCGTACATTTGCTTCAGAGATGGCAATGGGTCATGACGTCATAGGTCAAATGGGTCATCAATACTTGAAATGTCACGTGGATCGTGGGTCAAGACTCACTGACCCATTATAATATCCCATCAAATTGTTAGGGCTGTCCTTTATCGATACTCAAGGTTGCGTTGACATAGTGTAACGCAGGGATATTTTTACACCCCCTAACACCTCCCAAGCTCCCAACACCCCCAATTTGAGACCGACGCCCTAAATCTCAGCTATGGGATGATTGTTTTGGCAGGGGACCCCCAGAATTTACCGACATCCTCACAAATTGATAATCGTATAAATAACCCTGGTGTAACGGCTTTGATGAATCATAATATTAATAGATATTTAAGTTTCCAGGATCCACTGGTCCGGGCATTTTTCTACACCCCAGCAGGGTGTTATGCCGGTTTGTGACAAACACCCTGCCCTATACCCCTTCCCATGGTTGCACTGTTTAATCTAGACTCTGGACTCCGGGGGGAAACTGACAAAGCCGGGGGAAGTCAGCTAGGGGCTGTTGTTAGTTGATGTAGTATGCCAAAATTTCCGGGGGGTAAGGGCAATTTTCCCCCGGAAACGGCCTAGATTAAATTTACCCTGCATGGTTGGTGTTGGCTATCATCAAAACAGACTGATGTTAAAACTATTAATTTGACACCCCTGCAATTATGGGCAGGGAATTTTTATGCCCTCTAAAACCTTCCCAACACCCTCAATCTGAGACCGAACCCCCCCCCCAATGCCCCCAATACTTGTCAGACTTTTTCGGACTTTTCGGCAGGGCACTCCAGGAAATACCAACACCCCCATATTGATAATCCTAGAACTAACCCTGATTGTGGGACACCCCCCAGAACGCAAATTCCTGGGAAAATGCCTGCATTGGTCATGGTTAACATGGGGTCAAGGTTCACCTTATGAGTGACCCATTAACATCTCAGCATGACAATGATTTAGACAGTTATTTCATCGTTTTAGGGGCCGGGGAGGGGAGAGAACGAGAAAAATGTGCGACCGACAGAATTTCCTAACCGGTCAATGAACCTCCGCGCCAGAGTTTTTTTCCACCATGGCGCCACTTAACCACACATCGCGTGTTCGCCGATAGATGGCGACTCTGCGAACCGGAAGTTACGACAGGAGACGCGAGTCACGTGGTCGCTCGGCGGCGGAAACCGCTTAATGGACGGCGATCGGCAGTGCGCCCGGTGCAATTAGGACTTTTGCGAAAAATAGACATGGGCTTATCGCATGACCTGCAGTACTTCCACGCGGTTTGTGCTGCGCTATTTTACTGGTTTCTATTTCCAGTTGTCATTATCATGTGCACTGATCGTTGACGTAATTGCAGCATTCTGCTATGCCTACGTCAACAGCTTACCTGTCGCGTTGGAGCTGCACGGATAAGTGAATGCTCCAGTAATTCGGTCGCGTAGACTGAGCTAGTCTGATGTGTCGGGTTCGATCCTGAGGGTTCGCGTTGGGGGGGGGGAAGGGATACTCGCAGTGTTGGAGTTTTGAAATTTGTGCTGGCGGGATTGAGATGGTCATTAGACTGACATTCAATGAATGACAGAAACAGAATGTATATGATTGTACATGTACATGACAAAAGAAATTTTTGATGTCAAAGCGCCTTTGATTTGGACCTTCGCTCTGTTACGGCGCTATAAAAGTCGTCTTGGATAATAATAATAATAATAATATGCGATTTTTGGAGGGTTGCAAAGTTAGCTGGGGGTCAACCCAGTGGCGGCTCTAGGATTTGGCAAGTGGGGGGGCCGTTGGGGTGGCAACTTCTAATCATGGGGGGCCAACCATTTGTTGTTTAGTGTATGTAGCATTAAGTATAGGGTCCCAACTGGGGGGGCCACTGGGGGGCCAGGCTCCCAGTAGGGGGGGCACGGGCCCCCCATGCCCCCTCCGGTGGAGCCGCCACTGGGTCAACCCCATCAATCCTGCCCCCGGCAACTCCAACACTGGATACCAGAATCTCTAGGGAGTAGCATTCTTGCCTCTTGCATTATTAGTTTCTTCTTAGACTCCCAAATTTTCGTTCTTCTGTGTTGGATGTTCCCCGCACACTGTTTCACTGTGACCATGACCCACGTTGACCCACCGAACCCTTGACCCTTGACCCATCGGCCAAACGTTTGGGTCAAGAGAATTACAAGTTTGCAGCGGCAGCGGTTGTCATGGAAACCGGTGGTAAGCACGGTTGAGAGAGGAGGAGCCATACACACACACACAGGCACACACACAGGTACACACAGACACACACATCCACAGGCACACACACGCACAGGCACACTCACACAGGTACACACACAGGCGCACAGAAACACAGGCACACACACAAGCACACACACGCACAGGTACACAAGCACACACAGGTATACAGGCATGCACACAGGCACACACGGGCACATAAAGACGCTAATCGTCTTTGATACGCACGCGTCTTTAAACAAACACAACACAAACGCGCTAGACTTTGACTAAAGCGAGAAATCCTTTACAATAACCCTTCCCCAAATGACCTACAATTTTATTTGTTTGGGATTCATCATCATCATCACCATCATCATCATCATCATCATCATCATCATCATCATCATCATCATCATCATCACCACCACCACCATCATCATCATCATCATGGTGTGCCATCTTCGAGTAGAAGGTTGGCAGTCAATAGTAGTTGACATTTGTCTCGGTCATCAGCCTTTTTTTCATTTCCCCATAATTTTCGATGCCAACCCAGTTTTTTATGTCATCTAGCCACGTTCTTCGACATCATCCTTGTGTGTGTTATTTTATTATTTGTGTAGTATAATGTTCATTTTGACGTTTTATAAGCTTAAGGCGAATTGTGCTTTTCTAAAATCAAAGATAACAGCTGTAGCGGACAAACAGAAGTTGCAATAGACAAATGTATAATGATGATGATGATGATGATGATGATGATGATGATGATGATAATGATAATAATAATAATAATAATAATAATAATAATAATAATAATAATAATAATAATAATAATAATAATAATAATAATAATAATAATAATAATAATAATAATAATAAGAAGAAGAAGAAGAAGAAGAAGAAGAAGAAGAAGAAGAAGGTTTCAAGTGGTTCTGGAGGGTTTGCCCTGTGTGTGAACCACTGATACATAAGAGACAATGATTTTCAACACAGAGAAAATCCTGCTAAATCACTTAAAATCCAGCTGTTATTGTCTTTGGCATAGCCAGGTAGTAAGGGGCCATGCCAATGGATGGGTTCGTGGGATTTGCGCAATACCGTTGAGTAGTTGGGTGGGTGAAGGGGGTTAGGCAGTATGATGAGAATGAACGAAGGAAGTTCAAAGAATTGGAGTTAAACTCGACGACGTTTTTTTGCCAAGATTTACTTCCCCTGAAAACCTGACAACGTCTCTGCTCGTGTCCCCCTATTCCGGAATCCTGGCCAGTGGCGGTTCCACGTGGGGGATGAGTGGGGATGCATCCCCCACCAGACTTCTGGACTTTTTGCGCTTGTGAAACCTATCTATTTGGGTAAACGTCTTGTAAAACTACGGGGAAAGGGGGAAAACTGCGGATGACCTTTTTTGGCTTGTCAACCTATTTTTGGTGGAAGAGTAGTCAAATTAGGGGAAAATTCCCTTTTGTCAGCCATTTTCGGGGCAAAGTTTATTGATTTTTCCTTCTCTTTTTACCCCCCCCACCCGCCAACTTCCTATGAATTCATTTCACCCGCCCCCTCCCCACCAACAAGTCCTGGAACCGCCACTGATCCTGGCTGTGCCACTGGACTCGGTCTATGCATCGACCCAAGTGTATTTGCTGTTGGAATTGGAGGAATTGCTTCGAGCAAAGATGAAACGTTTTATTGAAATCTTCTTTGACCGTCCCGGGGTCCAGTTGCGTTGATTGAAGCCAAATGGCGCCGTTTGATTGATGCGATTGCACCGGGGTTAAGCAGCGACGCAGTTGAATCGGAGATGGGACACCCCTCCTCCCGTATGGTCAACGACCCTTGACCGGTCTTGAGGTCTCTGGAGAGGTCACGGGGTCAAATTAGTTTTCAGCTGAAAGTCAAGATGGGTTTCTGGAAAAAGTATAGAGGGAGGAAAACAGGACTTGAACCTCGCTCCGTCTCAGTCTAACGTTCCAGCGCGTTATCCACTCTGCCATATTTGGACACTCTTGGATTTGCATAATAAGTATTGCACTATAAGTAGTTAAGAAAGTTTTTCTATTGTTGATGATTCTTAGTTTTTATTGTGTGGCGATCTGATAAGCAATTTTTGTGGATGTTGTCTAGCTATCTGACAATTGTCACTTGTACATGTAGGCCTATGCCTAAACATTTTCAGCGAAGTTTTGCTGTAGGCTCTATATATGTTTTAATGATGTATAGAGAATATCTTATACTACTACTACTACTACTACTACTACTACTACTACTACTACTACTACTACTACTACTACTACTACTACTACTACTACTACTACTACTACTACTACTACTAATAATAATAATAATAATAATAATAATCTTTATTCGTGACAATCACTGAATCAAAATAGAACACAAACAAGGAATAACACAAATCAACTGAACAAAAATTAAATAAACTAAACTAATAATAAACTAACAATTCACACAGTACAGCCACTATATCACTGCCCATCCATCCTATCCAGTTACTTGAATAAACACAAAACACTTATTTGTGTTGTTTTGTGTTTGAATTTGAAATAAACTGTTACTTTTAAAAAATCTTCCGCTTCCAAAGACTGTCCGGTCCTATCAGCGGCTTCTATCCCCTTGCAGCCGGGCTCAATTCCCAAAAAAAAATTACAAATTCTCCCCCTCAAATTACAAATTCCTCTGCTAATGTTCTCCTTGTAGACTTAGTATTATATTCAGATGTTTATTCTTTGTGTTAGGCATAGCTATCATGTACCATTGATTACGTCACGGTCAGTGTTATTTTGAATCCAGTAGCGTCATTTTACACTTTTCTAGGGGCGAGATAATTTGTTGGCAAATTTTGGCATTTTTTTGCAAATTTTAGGCTTTTTTGCAAATTTTTGCAAAATTTTGGGAAATTTGGGGCATTTTTGGGACCAATTTTGGCAAATTTGCATTGTTTTGATATTTTTTGGCAAATTTTCGGCAATTTTTGCGATTTTTTGCACATTAATGCATCACATTAATACATTACAAATTATTATTTTTTCATTTCCTTGGGGGTCACGGCCCCCTGCCCCCAAATAACGCCTCTGTTTGAATCCATATCAGTCTCGGTTCAGTTCAGATTAGTAGCATCATTTAGCTTATTAATAGTTTATATAACGGTGTTGAAAGCAAAATATTTCCCCCCCCCACTTTTTTTCCGGGCGCACGCTGCGCCCGCCTTAAATAGGGATAGAAGCCCCTGGGTCCTATCATCTGTATTACGTCGTTTGAAATCCTGGGCTTAGAAAAATTCAATTCGACTATTCGCCATATTTTGAGTTCGATAAAGTTTTGTGTCTTTTGAGCTTTTGCACTTTTCATAACTACTCCGTAGAGATGGTCATGGGTTGGGTTAACCCATGGATCGGGTTCGGTTGGGTTGGGTTAGGTTGGTTTGGGTCAGACTTTGCCATATTTATGGGTTGGTTGAGTTTGAAAATAAGTCATGGTTTAAGAAATTGCAATGTATTACGTGTAGAGTCAGTCGGCCCAAACCTACGGGAGTGGCAAATGGCAGAGTGGGTGGCATGCTGGAGCGGTAGACTGGCGGAGCTAGCAATGGCGTAGCCAGGAATTTGATTTGGGAGGTATAATGTGATTTGGGAGGGTATAAATCTTAAAAACTTCGACAGTCTTAAAAACATTTTTAAAATTTAGACTTTTTGAGGGGGTATACATACTGATATACCCTCCGTCGCTACGCCCCTGGGGGCTAGGTTTAAGCCCCGTTAGCGCCCCTATTGGCTTTCACGCAGGCAGTAATGCTTCCCAAGCAACTTTAGATCACGCTATGGACCCCAATAGGCCTATACGTAATTTAGCCTCTGTTGATTCCATGTTCCTGTTTTTGAAACGACTTAAAACTCATCTCTTTATCAATACGCAGATATCTCACCGGGATGGCTTATTCAAAAAGGCGCTATACAAATATTCTGTTGCGTTACATTACGCCCATTCGTCTGTTCGTCCATCTATCCATCCACCCATCCAACCATCCACTCTTCCCTCCATCTGTCCAAAATCCGTCAATATTGAAATGCGAACTTCCGATCTTCACGAAATGAACGTATTTAATAGTATCAATAAAAGATATTTCCTTCGATTCGAAAGACATAAATCATACGATAATATTTGATCAGAAAAAATAAAATCGGGGAGATTTATTGATTAAGTCCGTTGACTTTTGGTCATAAGTTTTGATTTTTAAAAGTCTGTTTTTCTCTCGTCTCGCCCGTCGTAAAATCGAAACGAACCTAAGAAGCGACGGTTCAATGTTATTAATGAAATCACGACACGATGGACGCATATATTTCACATTCAAATACGCGTCCAGTTAGGCACACGCTCATATATACAGTATAGGATCTTATAAATTCTAATTGTTTTGAAAAGCAGGCGAGTTTACTGAATATATCATCTGTCTGTCTGTCTGTCTGCCTGTCTGTCTGTCTGTCTGTGTCTGTCTCCGTCTGTCTCTGTCAATATGTCAACTTATATAGCGCTTATTTAAAGTCAGGCTTAGCGAAGCGCTTTACACATTACACTTACACTCTGTCTGTCTGACTATCTGTCTCTGTCTGTCTCTGTCTGTCTGTCTGTCTCTGTCTCTGTCTGTCTGTCTGTCTGTCTCTGTCTGTCTGTCTGTCTCTGTCTGTCTGTCTGTCTGTCTCTGTCTGCCTGTCTGCCTGTCTGTCTGTCTCTGTCTGTCTCTGTCTGTCTCTGTCTGTCTCTGTCTGTCTGTCTGTCTGTCTGTCTGTTGATGAGCCAATCCTTGTTTAATTAATTATGGTATTTCTTCGTCTGCTAATTCTACGGTGCAGTGGCATCTTTCTTGCAGCAGTCTTCTATTCCTCGATTCCTTTATCTCTGAAGAGTTCCCTTGCTGTGAAAATGATAGGATAGGATAGTTCGGATAGGAACACGCCGTCATCCACATAGAGTCCACTTCTGTAGCGCCGGCGGCGGTCTTCGACAGCATAAATCACGGACTCATGGAGTGCCCGAAACTCCGTCTCTTAAGACGGGACGCCCTGGGGGATGGAGGGGCGAGGGGCGGGAGGGGAGCAGCCCCTGGGGGGCAGCGATTCGAAAGGAGTCGCAGGGTCTTAGGCGGATTACACCTTCGGATCTACGGTCAGCGGGGGGATTAGTTCGACTGACGTCGAGAACAAAGAGATTGATGGGAAAATTTTGCGTAGCGCTTTTTCTACGACTTGTTCTTCTTTGTCCGAATGTCGCTTTGTCCTGATAAAGAGAGAGACCTGCACAGCGGTGGAGCAGTGGTAGCAGTGGCGTAGCCAGGAATTTCCGAGAGGGGTGGGGGTGGTTACGACCAACCATTCCCTACTTCGAAAATCCTGGCAAGCAAAAAGGTCGTCACCTATTATTCTGCTTGGTTAAATTAAGTTAGTTATGATATAGCTAGGAGCATATATTTGGGAAGCATTATTGCACGCACTGGCGGCTCCACCGGGGAGGGGTCAGGGGCCCGTGCCCCTATTGAGTGCCTGGCCCCCCCAGTAGCCCCCAGTTGGGACCCTATACTTAATGCTACATACATTAAACAACAAATGGTTGGCCCCATGATTAGAACTTGCCACCCCAACGCCCCCCCACTTGCCAAATCCTAGAGCCGCCACTGATTGCACGTGATGGAAGAAGTGATAAAGACATCATAACAAGAATAGGTATGGCAAAATCTGCCTTCATGGAAATGAAACAAATATTAACGAACAAGAAAATATTAAAAGAAACAAAGCTCAGAGTGCTTAGATGCTATGTATGGTCAGTTTTGCTAATGGATCTGAGACGTGGAACATATCAAAAAAGATTAAAAAGAAACTGGAAGCGGCAGAAATGTGGTTTTATAGGAGGATGCTAAAGGTCCCATGGACAGACAAGAGAACCAACGAAGAAATACTACAGATGATGGAAGAGAGACGAACACTGATGACTACCATCAAGTTAAAACAGACGAAATTTTTTGGGCACTTGATGAGAAAAGAAGGATTAGAAAACTTGGCAGTGACAGGCATGGTGGAGGGTAAAAGATCAAGAGGAAAACAAAGATTAAACTATACAGACAGAATGAGAGAGGAAATGGGGATAGGAAATAACATCGAACTCCTGAGGAGCACTTGAGATCGAGAAAAGTGGAAGTCCATGGCCGCCGACGCAGCAATGCATGGCAGATGAGATGAAGAAGAAGAAGAAGAAGAAGAAGAAGAAGAAAAAGAAAAAGAAAAGAAGAAGAAGATATAGCTGTATAATGCCCTTATTTTGTGTGGATACCCGGTGCCAAATCGATAATTTGTAAGGGTTTTCATGTTAAAAAGGTGTTGACGAGCAAAAAAGGTCGCCGAGTCAATTTGGGCCCCTACCTGGTGGATGCCTGGGCCACCGTCAACCCCCCCGCCCCCACTCTGCACGCCCATGGCCGTACCCTATTGATCGAGTACAAGTCAACGTTTACCTTCAAAGTATTCTGAATTTCAGACTGTATATTGCGAAGAGGTACATCAGAATTGATATTGCCAGGGCTTTTTTTGTAAAAAAAATCTTTTCCGGAACGCAATTAATAGTCAGAAGTCGATTGTCAACATGACGTAGCGGCCGAACAGTTACTATAATGATTATTATCAATACAACATTAAATTCAAACATAGAAAATTTAGACCTATATCGGTTCTTAATTTTCTATTTATGAATTTAATGTTGCAAAATTACCAGTCTTCAGATTTTCCGGAAAGCCGTTCATATTTTCCGGAACGCCGTTCCGCCTCGTTCCGGCTCAAAAAGCCCTGGATCATATTGTCCATATTGTCTGCGTTGAACGGCACCAATTAAATGACGTATTACACAGTACAACAGAAAACATGCGTCCAGTCAAAGACTACGTTACAAAGACCAATAAGCAAACGTCACATCGAATGGCCATAGCATCAACCAATCAAGTCCTTTATTTCTTAATCATCATTAAGAGTAAACAATAGATTAAGTCGGTAATACTACAGGACAATTCAAATATGCCACATTTTTTCTGAATTAATTAATAGAAATAAGTAATAAAGCATATGCGATCAAGATATATCAATTTATAGATCAGTCAACTCATTATTAATAATACATGGTATAAGTATATATATATATATATATCATAGGTTATTTATTATCAGGTTGGTTGTGGTAAAGTCCGATCCATGTCAGATCCATCCATATTGGAGTTCGAAAATCTGAGGCGGGAGTAGTTCAACTCCCACTGCTTTTTTAAAAAACCGACCACTGCTTTCAGCCGAGTAGCTGAGCGGAATAACTGCTCAAGATTGCGCTATACAAAAAATAAATAAGACGATATTTCTGCATTTTAACGCGTTTCGTGGACATTCCAGTAACAGATGAACCTCTTTTTCATATTTAGAAAAAGATTCTGCGAAATTTTCTGAGAATAACATTTTGTGACCTTCAAATGTATCATAACAAAGAATCTATTAGATTTAACGTATAAAATTGCTTTTAAGCGACCGGTATGAAGACGAGAAGAAAAAGAAATTATTTGCAATTACATCAATATATATATATCATCAATATATATATACATATATGTGTATATATATATATATATATATATATATATATATAACCATTATGTCAACGAAGTCGACCAAAGCCTAGATCGAAGAACTCATCCACAAAAAGCATCGACATTTTGAAGCAATAAATTCTAAACACAAAGTATAGTCTCATCTTCTTAAATCATTCCGAGAACTTTGGGGCCGTCCATAAAGTACATCACGCTTTATTGACAGTTCGTGACCCTCCCCTCCTACCTGTCGAAAATCTCGAATCACAATTGTCATGACATTTTGGACTGCTTACGAGCCAGCTGTCGGTGCCAAAAATGATGCGAATCGTTTAGTTGCCAAAACTTATGCTCGAACACCATAACTTACCTTGTCATCAGACTCTT
This sequence comes from Metaphire vulgaris, assembly GCA_018105865.1. Lineage (NCBI taxonomy): Eukaryota > Metazoa > Annelida > Clitellata > Crassiclitellata > Megascolecidae > Metaphire > Metaphire vulgaris. Next base: position 4,830,238 of record CM030854.1, read on the forward strand.
CGCCGCATTTAAGTACAACCAGGGACTGTTCTAAGAAAAATGTATCACTGCAATAAACTCAGAAATTTGTGGATACATCCGCGCAAAAAACAAGCAAAAAACGTCGTTCGGAAAATTTATCACCGCACAAAGCACAGATAATTGCATTTTACCACTGCACATGTTCATTGTATCACTACACGTTAAAAACAGGCCCTGAAGACAACGCCAACAATATTCAAACTCTCCAGCCGGCCAATATATCTCATCTGATACTCTACTCAAACCTTTCACTCTACCTTCTGTAGCCATCTCCATCCAAACACGCCCGCTCGTCAATTTCAATAACTTGCCTCCAATTCAAAACTGCGTACGATTTACCTTTAACGACGCGGCCGAAAGCAAACGGTTGCTAATTTCAAGTATTTTGTACATTCGGTGCTGCTTTTACCTTGCGTACATGAGATGAGATAATTGAGTGTTGTGCTGATGTCAGTATGTTACTTCAGAACTCTTCCAATTCGGAAGTTAAATAATCATTCCAAATAATCAGCATATTCCGAATGGACCTGTGTTAATCTAAAAATGCTTGGAGAAAGGTTTTTTAAAAAGGTTAGAAAGGTTTTTTTCAGTGGTTTTCACACAGGCTTACTTAGCCTCCTAAACCACTTAAAATCACATTATTATTATTATTATTATTATTATTATTATTATTATTATTATTATTATTATTATTATTATTATTATTATTATTATTATTATTATTATAGAATGAAGCAGTATGATGGAACCAGAGGACACAACATGAAACTGTTTAAGCAACGGGTTGGGAGATGCAAACAGCACTTTTCACTTTTTCAGTGCAAGAGTGGTGGACAGATGGAATGAACTGGAAGATAGATACCGCCCAGCGTTTCCATGAAGGAGAGACCCGCATTCAGAACTAGACATGCCAGTATTTAGGAGCACAATGGGGACGGTGCCAGCCTTTCGGTCTCATGCTGTGTAGTGATACTGGTTCAGTGCGAAATTACGATCGCTTATCTGACAATTGTTTTCGCTATTTTCGTCACATACAGGGTGGCGCAAAAAACCGGACTAGTCACATTTAGGTTTGCATTTAGTATAGTCCGGCTTTTTGTGCCACCCTGTATACTGTATAGGCACTTTTCGCTGTTTTCCTTGTATATAGACAAAGAGATATGCAGGGGACCAGCGTCTGTTTGGATTTGCTCTTTCTGTTCGTCAGTCCTTTCACGGAAAATGTGGAGCACGCTACGGAAAAACGCCGCAATTTTTCAGCCATAATTTTCGCATATATGTCGCAATAAATAGCAATTACCGCATATATGCGAGGTGAAGTAGGAGAATGAATGGGAAATTTACGCACTTTTCCCAGGATTTTTAGGAACTCTGAGTCCCGCACTTTCCCCGAAAATATCTCCGCACCAGTGGCGTAGCCAAGGGAAGGTTGGGGTTAAACCCCCTTGGCCGTCGACGGAAAATTTTTTAACGTGCTTTCATGCATTTCTTATTTTTGGACGCCTTTTTGGGGTTGAACCACGTGGCTGGTACGTCGTTGAGGACCGTTTTCCCCTTTTTTGCTTTTCAGCATTTTTAGAGTAGAAAAAAACGACAACCTTTTTTGCTCGTCAAGATTTATTCAAAGATGGTCACGACCAGAACCAAAACCACCTTGTGGAAATCCTGGCTACGCCACTGCTACACATTAAACCGATATGACCAACCGTGAACCTATCCATGGTTTTTTAGACCAATTCACAGCAGCAGCCAAGTAGATATGAATACAATGACGGTGGAATAGCACGCAACGCTAAAAGCACAGCGCAAGAGTTATTACTCCGTCATGACCACTACGGAACGAATTAAATAGCCTTCAAATTGGCGAGTTAACACGGCGCTAAATGAATTACCAGCGCCGGTCAATTGGTCTGCGACCGAGTGTGTGTGTGTGTGTGTGTTGACACGCGATGGATCCATGTATCCCATAAGGCCTTGCGATCTCCCCCCTACCTCTCCCCTTCTCCTCCCCTGTGTTTCTAACGACCGATCTGTTTGTATTGGGGGACTTTTGGATAAAAAGTTATGTATAAAATAAGCAATGTTCTAGAGCGGTTTACTGGGCAGTTTGTGTATCGGGCTTATTAGCAAAAGGCAGAGTAGATCACAACCTCGATTCACCACGGGACAAGATCACGACTACGATTAATTATTTACTGAAGCGACCATCGACTGGTGCTGATGTACTACAACAATGGCGCTAAAGAAGTCTACTACTACTACTACTACTACTACTACTACTACTACTACTACTACTACTACTACTACTACTACTACTACTACTACTACCACTACTACCACCACTACTACTACTACCACTACTACTACCACCACCACTACTACCACCACCACCACCACCACCACCACCACCACCACCACCACCACCACCACCACCACCCTTTACTGCCACCACAACCACCTGCACCACTGCCACCACCACTGCTGCTGCTGCTGCTGCTGCTGCTGCTGCTGCCACCACTGCTGCCACTGCTGCACCAGCCACTACCACCACCACTGCTGCCACCACCACCACCACCACCCTCCTTACCACTACCACAAACACCACCACCACCCTACCACCACTCACTGCTGCACTACCACTACTGCTGCTACCACTACCACTACTACCACTACTACTGCTACTGCTACTACTGCTACTACTGCTGCTGCTGCTGCTGCTGCTGCTACTACTACTGCTGTTGCTGCTGCTGCTAGTAGTAGTAGTAGTAGTACTGCTTCTACAATAATTATTTTATTTTAATTATTATTAAAGTATCTGTGACTAGATAGAGATTACAAACTACTTAATTTGTAAGCTTTTAGACTTGTCATGCCACATTTTACAAGGTGCTACTTTTCTAGATAGAATATTTTCTCTGTGTCTTCCGTGAATCTAACTCGCTTTCCCATTCTTCGTTTCAATTCTGAAAATGTCGCGGCAAGCTTAACCAGTATCGATATAATATTTTACGCACAAACCAGCTTCCCATGCATAATAGAAACTCCACCATAGGCGATGGCAAACCTGGATGAGAAAGGAGCAGAGTTCTTTCTAGGATTCTCAATTTAGAGGGTATTCTCAAGTAAGTAAGTAAGTAAACAAGTAAGTAAGTAAAATCTCGTGGATTTCTATAGCGCCTTGGAAACAGCACAACAGTAGCTGCTTATTCTTAGGCGCTCAGCCTTTCTTAAAATAGATATGGGGAAGGTATATTATCAGCCAGGCAATAGTCAACATCCAAAGGGCAGTGACGCTAGGTTGTTACAGCTATGGAGGATATGATTTTAGAAAAAGGAAGGATTTAAGCTTAGACCTGAAGACTTGAGGAGACAATGCGGGAATTATAGGAAACGGGAACTCAGATTTTATTGTTTGAAAGTGTCCTTCCCTTATTGTTAGCGCTACCATCTTATCTGCATCATAATTAGGGGTGTTGGTCACAGATTGTGGGGTTGGGGATGTTAGGGGGTGCAAAAATACCTATGGAAAGGAGGAGCAGACACCCATTGTCTTCTTGACGAACGAGTCTTTAAACAGACATAATACATATTGTACAGTCGGTCCAGATTGCAGAATTCCCGCAAGACCCCAGAATCGTATCTCTGGATGCAATGCACGCACGCAAAGACCCGAGCCTCTACGGCTGGACACGCCGCGAATCCCGTAAATATTCGTGACGTGCGATAATTGAATATACTGGCGCCATATAAATGTCATTTCCGACTTTATTGTGGCACAATCGCGGTTCTCTGAGTCATTTGACGCAGTCTACGGAGCGTTCGAATTCAATATGAAGTCCTTATCAACGCCTGATTTTTCTCGAGTATAAAACTCGTAGTGAAGTTCAGGGATATCAAACTTATCTCTCGTCACTTAATCTCCGAAATTAGATAAAACGTTACACTGTACAACTATCTATCTATCTATCTATCTATCTATCTATCTATCTATCTATCTATCTATCTATCTATCTATCTATCTATCTATCTATCTATCTATCTATCTATCTATCTATCTATCTATCTATCTATCTATCTATCTATCTATCTATCTATCTATCTATCTATCTATCTATCTATCTATCTATCTATCTATCTATCTATCTATCTATCTATCTATCTATCTATCTATCTATCTATCTATCTATCTATCTATCTATCTATCTATCTATCTATCTATCTATCTATCTATCTATCTATCATCTATCAATGTATCTATCTCTTGGCTGTTTCTTGTAGATTTTAACTTGCCGATCACGAACATCAGTTCATATTATAATTTGCCCACCACGTACAGTTTGCGCGAAATATTCATTTTTTCATTTGTTTAAAAACTCTATTTCAGTCTAATCAGTAACGTGTCTGTAAGTTGCATAACAATAATGCTTCTTTATAAATTGGGCTTGTCCAAGCAAGATCAGACCAAACTGGAAACTGTTCCGTGAAAATCTGCAACACGCACAAGCATTGCACATGTCTGGACAGAGTTGGAGAGAGCTTACAACAATTATAATTACTAAAGTAAGTAAGTAAGTAAAATTTCGTGAATTTCGATAGCGCCTTGGAAACAGCACAACAGTAGCTGCTTATTCTTAGGCGCTCAAATAAAGTCTCATTACATCTACAGATGTTGCTCATTGGATTAAAGACCTAATAGCGTTTATAATAAGAAGAACATAATGCATCAAAGTAGGCTAAATAGCAAGCAGGTATAGCATAGCAAGGACTACAGTAGCCATTGGCTTCGGTTGATATGTCTCGTCAATGTCTAAAGAGATGCGATACGTTCTGCTGCATTTGCGGCGATTATGCGATTGTGTCTCAGAGGCGCTCATTGACAGCCTTTGTTAAGAAAACATATCATCTGTACTTCGGCTGTAAAATTGGTGTGTTTAAGACAAGAAATGGAAGCTTCACTTTTGCTGTGCGAAAGAATAGTAAAACCTTCCCGTCGTTGGCTTGGACTTGGAAAATCATCGGCTAATTAAAGACGACGCATTCAACTTCAGTTCGAACAGACTTCGAAACGAACGCAGAGACCAAAAAATTAGCAATTGATGGAAATTTACGAGCACAAGTAACGTACAAGGACAGTCCAGTTAATTAAATTGGATAAAAAAGGTTGAATTATATACGAGGAAGGCAGGCTGTCTTCGCCTCGCTCGGCGCTAAATAAATTCCCGAACATCTCCTAAGTACAAGTACAACTACTACTAAGATCTCGGCATCCAGCGAACGATCAGAGGCGTAGCAGCTATATGGACAACCTGGCCAATTACCAAGGGCCCCCATCGCCCCCCGACCTGCAAAGGGCTCCGACCCGAGTCGCCCGACCCTCTAATAGGGTTCAGTGTGCAAGACCGCATCACCGCATCTGGAATTTACGTTTGATAAGAGATCGCTAAAGTAGCAGAAAGGGCCCCCTGCCCGTTTTTCGCCAAGGGCCCCCGAGCATATTGCTACGCCACTGCGAGCGATATCATCAACTTTTGACCTAAAGCAAAACTTACGTTTTCCACAAAATAAGGGATTGAGTTCACAGCAGCGCTTTGCACTTGGAAATGACTTTCCACAGCAATGTCGGATGGATGGATCGATGTATGTATATATGTATGAATGTATGTATGAATGTATGCTGGAATATATGTATGTATGCATGAATGGATGTATATATATATATGTATGATTGTATGTATCTATGAATGTATGTATGTATGTATGCATGGATAGATGGATGGATGGACTGTCGGATGGACGGATGGATGGAGGGATGGATGGAATAGATGGAATGAATGGAATTTATAGACGCACATAGAGCCTAGGTAGACGAAAGGACGGGAGGAGAGAAACAGTGCGCGTGCAAAGTTGTCTCTCTAAGCGCTCTTATTGTGTCGTTCTTGGAACTCGTGAAGTCGTCGTCGCATATCTTGTCGTTCGTCGTTGGCTTTTCTTCGGTCCTCTGGTCGCTATGAGAATCCGAAAGTGATTCTTTTGTTCACGGTCTGCTAGTTTGATGGATGGATGGATGGATGGAATAAATAAAAGGGTGGAAGGACTGAAGGATGGATGGAATGAAGGGTTAAATAGATGGATGGTTGCAGTGTTTATTCTAGGCTTTATTTTTGTGGGAATTCTCCCCCGAAGTTTTAAAATCCCCCCAAATTGTATATGTTGGCTTGGGGGATGGAAATTTCCCAAAAAAAAAAAAAAAGCGTGGAGAGACAAATCTTGTCCCCCAAACATTTCAAACTCCCCCCAATGTCAAAGTGGCTAGAATAAACACTGGATGGTTGTATGGATCAAACTATGACTGACTGACTGACTAAATGAATGAATGAATGAATGAATGAATTAATTAATTAACGAATAAATACACCGTAAATATCTTGATATCTTGATATCTTGATACTTGAATATCTTGATATCTTAATTAAAGTTGTTTACGGTTAACCGGTTGACCGGTCTTAAGAGCAAGGACCGGTCCTGTTAACCTTGACCGGTTAACCGCAATTTCAATGTGGCTTATAAATTATGCTAACTCGAGCGCCGGTAACATAAAAAGGCTTTAATGTAGCCGCGCAGGACGCCGGCCCAGCGCCGGCAACATCAAAGCGCATTGACGTAGGCACGACACCAGGCTGCCGCTAACGACCGGTTAACCGGTCTTTTTTGACCAGCGGTTTTATCACCCTTAATCTTGATAGTCAGAATATCTTGATATCTTGAATATCTTGATATCTTGATAGTCAGAATATCTTGATATCTTGATAATCTAATATCTTGATATCTTGATACAATCAGAATATCTTGATATCTTGAATACCTTGATATCTTGCTACAATCAGAATATCTTGATATCTTGATATCTTGATAGTCAAAATATCTTGATATCTTGAATACCTTGATATTTTGATACAATAGGAGTGTTAATAAATCTACTGGAATTGTAAAACACTTGTAATCGACTAAATTTACAATTCGATTCTTTACCGTCTAAAGAGAGCTCATCGAACGCTAACATTTAAGACGGGATTTTGAGTACCATTGCCACCACTCGTTCCCTATAACACCCTCAACCTGAGACAATCCATCTCGTTTTCTATAGCGCCTACGTTGCAAAATTCTCTGGAACTATGATCTATATTAATGTTCTGCACTCTCTGAACTCCCACTGGCTTAGCCAGAATTCATGGAATAAGAGAGAAGCGATTTTGTACGATCGACAATTGTCATAGACACAGCGACAATGGAGAATAAAGTGCCCTATACAGAACCCGGGATGGGCTAATATTCCAAAACCCGCCCCACCTAATCAGAAGCGCTGGAGCCACACATAATATGACTCTAACCTCCCCCTCCTCCCTGGGTCCTAATGACCCCCTAGAGAGGGACGGACCCGCGAACGGATCTTTGATATTTTAAGGGTCGTCCAGCATCGCATAATTTTGAATTTTTGATGCGCCATTTCAGAAGAGTAAGCATATAAACGCGATACCGTAACGGTGCGGCCATACGACGTTTTATGGCGTCGATGCACAAATAAATAAACGATATAAACGTTGGACATACTTATTTATTCACTGCCGTTGTTGGTGGAAAGAACGGAAACGATCGATCAGCATGACATCGAGCCAAACCGGTGTAGCATTTTATATTAACCCCCATATAATAATAAGTCCCCCGTCATTATATATATATATAACTCTCTATATAATATGTCCAAGACTCTAGGTTTGGGAAAAGATCATTCGCGCGGGGGAATCCCGCCCTGTGGAACTCTCTTCCAGACAATGTGACTGGAGCAGTCTCAGCTGGACTTTTCATTAGAAATTTGAAGACACGTTTATTTAATATTGGATATGAACTGTGTTAAGAGCTCTTGTTGCAGGCCTTAGCCTTGTCTACTGCGCTATATAAATTGTCAATAAATAAATAAATATGACTTATTCTTAGCGCTAATCGCGAGGATTGTCGCCTAGCCATCGTTTTCGGAGCGGTCGGCGATTGTCTCTGCGTTTCTCTGCGTCGAAAGACCGGATTATTGTCGCCCGTGTCGGCGTGGTCGGCTCGCCTTTTTTTCCAAGGTCCCAGTTAACGCCTACGTTTGAAATGAAATCGAACAGCGACTTCATTTAGGAGTTCATGGTTGCGCTTGACTGTGAACAGTTTCAAGATCTAGCAAATCGAATGGATCGATATTGAGGAACATGTCTGACATTCAGCGCAGACTGTGAATCGCAAATAATTAGTTTAATGAATATGCTGAAGAACAAGAGAAGAAATCAATAAGAGCAGGGTTTCCCAAACATTTTGGAACTGCGCCTAACTTCAGCGGTTTTGTAACGTGCCGCGACCCTAATAATAACATGCAATATCAAAAAATGTGTTACGCCATCTGGCGAACGTTGGTTGATAGGAATCGTCTGAGTTTTGAATAAAAGGCAAAACAAAAGCTCTGATTCGATTCGAAGGAAAACATGGCAAATATATTAGGCAGAATTATTCATAATTTTTGCTAAATAAGACAAAATGAGATAAATAAATATTGAAATGTCTTGAAAACTGTCCTCTTTAAACTTTTGCAAGGAATGTACCTTTTTTACGCGTCTTAAAAATCCTATGATTATGGCAAAATCGCTTAGCCGCTAGTTTACATATGACTAAAAATAGATTCCCTATTTGTTATTGGAGTTTCAGAGCTAAATGATCGGATACACTTTCCTGGCGTTATTGCGAAATAAGATTAATTTTAAAGAGAACTAGAGCCGATTAATTCCTAAACTTTTTGAACTGTGCGACTCACTTCAGTAGTTTTGTAAAATGCCGCGACACTGTAAACTTATTGTCAACTAAATTAAATAAAACAATAATCATTTTAATATAAGCCGTAGGCCTATATGGAGTGCTGCAGGCATACAAATTTCTTAAAACCTAAGCCTACTTGCAACTTTCAAGGCTTGCGACATTGTGGTATTGGCTAGAAAATGACATTTTTGGATCTAATTTCGCGCTACCCCGCGACCCACTAGAGTGACTAGACTGAGCCCTGCGACCCACTTTTGGGTCGCGACCCACAATTTGAGAAACGCCGAATTAGAGGAATGCCATCTGGACATGATAATGCGCATTAAGAGTCGTCTTCTTGGAGGAAGCGTAACTGACTTGGATCGAATGGGCGCATAGTAAGAATAGAAGAGAAACTATAGAGGCATGAAAATCATAAGCCGTTTTGCATAATTTTGTAATGCTTGATTTGTGATGCTTGAATTTTTGAACTAATGAGTAACTTATATGGTTAAACCGCTTGTGCAACCATAGTCGTAAACTACTATTTGTGCTCTGTACTCGAGTCCCAACTTTTTGAGAGGCTACCATAGGAAAGGGGAAGGTATGGGGTTTGAGTCCCCACTTTCTCATCCAAGTTTACGCTAATGCATGACATTTGCACGTGTTTATATTCTAAACCGATAGGAAAATTGTAAAAAGTGGATCACTGACCAATAACAGTGTTCCGAGATGTATTAACTTGTTAGCAAATAAGTAATGTTGATTTCGGACAAATTCTCGGCGCTCACAGTAGTTGACTTTCCATGTACAATTTTGCACACAAGAAATTTCATGCCACACAGACTACAAAAAAGAGGTACAGTAACATTGCACCACACCCTCTCACAAGCGAACATCCTTGGTACGCCATACTATAGCAAAATGGTGAAATGGCGAGCGAAAAGAATGATAAATTACTTATTTATGGAGACCAAAAACATCGCAATGTCAGTGGAACTGAAATTTATTACACCAGACACACAAACAAACACGCACACACACACACACACACACATATATATATATATATATATATATATATATATATATATATATATACGTGTATATATATATATATATATATATATGTCAATATACGTTCTTTGTATATTGTGGTAACATTATAGTTGTTGTCTAAAGTCTTGTGCTCATAAATCTTAGCGCAAAATATTTTCGCTTAGCATGAAGTATATATTTGAAAGCATAATGCCGGATTCTGATGTGGGGGGGGTCCGGATCTGTGGATACAGTTTGATCGATAACTCAACTTTTTCTGCCGCTTTATTTGCCACTTATCACTGTACGTTGGCGACCATGGTCTCTGACTCTGTCCTCTGCTGCTTGTGTTAGCTCCACTGTCCTGATGTTTTTATCTTTCATGTCGTGTAAAACGCTGTCGAAAACACATCATTCTTTGATTCCCTCCTGCTCCTTTTCCCTCCACCCTAAGATTTCCAGAATGTTTTTTCTCATTCAATAGAATTTAGGCTCATTTTCCCTTATGGGTTTGATCAGTAGGCGCGGAAAGATGACAGATTACTTTAATAGGGGGCACATGAGGGCCGGGCCACTTTTCTGGCCGGGGTCAGTCGTTGGATTTGCGCAAAACCGTTGAGAAATTTTTCGCGGGAGAGGAGAGATAGGATGATCGGAACAAAGTCGATGTGTGTATATATATATGTATAATAATGTATATGTATTTGCATGTGTATGTATATGCATATGTATATGTATATGTATTAACTACTCATCAATTCCAAAAATACTTTCTTCTTATTTCCAAATCAAAGAAACAACGTATATCATTACCAGTGGCGTAGCGAGGGTATCCGGCTCCCGGGGGCAAAGTGTACCCCGTTGGCGCCCCTTAAAAAAGAAGAAAAAACGTCGACACATTGTTCTCGGCGCCCTTCAGTTCTTACAGCGCCCCTCTTCATATAGTGCTGACGAGCAAAAAAGGTCGTCGCACATGTTTCTTCTTCTTTATTATGCGTTTCACTTACCCAAATGCCCAATTTTGGCGCCCCTCACCTCGGCGCCCGGGGCATATGCCCCCGCTGCCCCTCCCCTTAGTTACGCCTCTGATCTTTACTAATATATAGATATTATCTTTACTAATATATACATTTACATATATATGTATATAAATATAATTACATATATATTTATGAATGCGCCAAGAACTCCTTGACTACGTTCTTTTTTGCTTATAGACATTACTCACTCCAAACACGGTGATGTCACGCCCCCCTATTCCGAAACCATGGTTGCGCCACTGGTATCAGCTGTCCTGCTGGAAATTCGTCCGACCTGGAAGTTTCCGGAAATACGGAGGAACTCCGAACCAGAACTCGTCGAAGTCGATCCGGTGCACTCCCCGTCCGTCCGGACAACTAAACTCCCCTCCCTCTTCTTCCCGTTACCTCTCCCCCAACCCACCCCCGCACCAGTTGAACGTCCGAAAAACGGTCGCCATGACAACCGCTTGTACTTTATGATCCGTCGCATGAGACGCGCAGCAAATGAAGGATGAAGCAGATAATAGATGCGACGTCGTCCCTAGCTTCTTTAAGATCGATGTACTGGAAAGACCCTGGTTGGGGTGGGGTGGGGTGGTGGGGGTCCGGGGGGGTGAGACAACAAATTTTGAGTCATTAGCGATGCGGCAACACTGTGTGTGTATTGATCTGTCGCTTGGGATAACTTCAAAGGGTTTCCTGTGTCTTCGTGATAAAAGATAAAAACAAATTAAAGAACTCAATTAGAGAACGACAACGAGGAATGAAATAAAGAACAAACAAGAATAGGAAAAAAGAAGTAAGAGAAAGAACAGAAATAAGAATAATTTGTACAGAATGAAAACTGCAACAGTGCGAAACAGCGTCATTTGCAGCATAAAGTGAAATACTACAGGGTGGTCCAAAATATAGCATCCATTCCGCTCAGTATATAGGGCGTAAACTCCTTCTGGGCGGGTAGGCTCGAGCCACCACTACTTTTTAAGAAGTCACCACAGGGAAGAGGGAAGACATAGGGATTGGGATCCCTGCTCTTTCATCCAAGTTTAGGCTAATAATGGTTTAGTAGCTTATCGCCTTATGGCTTCTTGTCTAATTTGCCACTGAGCGCCAATTAATGGTGTGCAATTAACATAGATAAGGTAGTCTACGCTTCCCTGTGAAAGCATCTTTGAACGTACTTGTGAAACAGTGTTTATTTTAGCCACCTTGACATTGGGGGGATTTTAAAATGTTGGGGGACAAGGTCTGAGTCTCCACACTTGGGGATTTCAATCCCCAGCCAACACATAAAAATTTTGGGTGAATTTTAAAACTTGGGGAAGGAAATCTCCTCCAGTGAAGGCCTAGAATAAACACTGCTTGTGAAAATGGCCATGTTCTGATAAATGAATTCTAGAATCTAGAGTAGGTCTATAAAATGAACCAATTCACTAAGACATACGAAACTATGAATTATGAAATTACATCTTAAGAGTCTTCTCAAAATTGTTTAAAATGGAGATTACAGAAAAAATAATTAATAATTAATAATAATACTAATAATAAGGCCTAATAGTAATAGTAATAAAAATAATAAAATTAATAATAGTGGTGATAATAGGGGTATAATAATAATAATTATTATTATTATTGTAATAATAATGATAATAATAATGGTAATAATAGTAATAATAATAATATTGGTAATAATAATAATAGGGCCTAATAATAATAATAATAATAATAATAATAATAATAATAATAATTAATAGGGCCCAATAATACTAATAATAATAATAATAATAATAATAATAATAATAATAATAATAATAATAATGATAATAATAATAATTGTAATAATAACGTGATTTCAGGTGGTCTATGAGGCATTAGTGTAAATAATGTTTAGCCCGTGTGCGAACAACTATAATTACTTTCATCATAGGAGTTCTTAAACGAACTGGAGTAGCCACATCATTATGCAGAATAGGATTCTGAATTGGCTTATACTCGCTTAAACCAGTGTTTTCCAAACTGTGGGTCGCGACCCCAAAGAGGGTCGCAGGGCTCAGTCTAGTGGGTCGCGGGGTAGCGCGAAATTAGATTCAAAAGCGTCATTTTCTAACCAATACCACAATGTCACAAGCCTTGAAAGTTGCCAGTAGGCTTAGGTTCTAAGAAATGTACAGTATATGCCTGTAATCCTCCGTACACGGCTTGTATTGAAATGATTAGTGCTCTATCAAATTTTAGTTGACAATAAGTTTACAGGGTCGCTGAATGTTAGTGTTACAATCTCCCTGAAGAGAGTCGAACAGTTCCGAAAAGTTTGGGAAAACCTGGCTTAAGGTTCTTTTTAAAATTAACCTTATTTCCCAATAACGCAAGGAAAGCGGATTGCGACCATTTTGCTCTGAAACTCCACTAACAATAGAGAATCTCATTTTGTTTGCGAAGTGCCTTGCACTTAAGCGATTTTGCCATACTCATAGAATTTTTTAAATGCGCAATAAAGGTATGTTCCTGGCAAAATTTCAAAAAGATAATTTTCAAGAAATTTCAATATCTTTTTCTCTCGTTTTTCTCTCGTTATCTGGCAAAATATTAATAATTCTGCCTAATATATTTGCCATATTTTCCTTCAAATTGAATCAAAGTTTTTGTTTTTCCATTTATTCAAAACTCAGAAGATTCTTTTCAGAAAACGTTCGCCAGATGGCCAAATGCATTTTAAAAATATTACTTGCTATGATTAGGGTCGTGGCACGTTACAAAACCACTGAAGTAGGCCGCGGTTCCAAAATGTTTGAGAAACCCTGGCTTAAACGACACAAGAATAGACAGAATTAGGAACAATAAGAGATCGATGATGATGATGATGATGATGATGACGATGATGATGATGATGATGATGATGATGATGGATGATGATGATGATGATGATGATGATGATGATGATGATGATGATGATGATGATGGAAAGGATGATGATGATGATGATGATGATGATGATGATGATGATGATGATGATGATGATGATGATGTCGACATGGTCGACTGATGATGATGCGGGGATGAGACGATAATGATGAGGATGATGAGAGCAACGGTGGTCTTAGGATGGAGAGGGAGGGGGAGATGAGGGCAGCAGCCTCAAGCGATTAATCTGGCGGTGGTGGCGGTGAAGGCGGAAGTGGTGAAGAAGGCGATGGAAGTGGTGGTGATGGTAGTGGTGGAGGTGGTGATGGAGGCGCTGGTGATGATGATGATGATGATGATGATGATGATGATGGTGGTGGTGGTGGTGGTGGTGGTAGGTTGGAAGAAGACCAACGAAACCAGATGAAAGACGAATGGACCAGTGGCGTCGCTAGGGTTGTTTTAGATACACTGAACCAACTATTATACCTGGCCTACTTCCCACCCCACCCCACCCCACCCCACCCCACCCACAAAAATTTTCTCATCGGTTTTACACGATTTGTACAAGTGACCCTGGGGGTCCGACTGGAGCAATTGCTCCACTATGTTCCAATGTTGCTACACCACTGGTTATGAAACCCGAGGAGAATAAGCTACGCCTGTTGACTCTGTTTTATACAATTTGAACATTTCCAATTTCTCAGTTTTTGGTGCCACCCCTCTGGGTGGTGTCACCCGGTGCGGTCCGCACCCCAACCCCCGCCGCACTCCCTCCTAGCGACGCCACTGGAATGGAGTGAGGCGTCATCATGGATGAATGCCTCGATGGACATTAAATACGCGACATGCGAAGATAGACACCCTTAGGGCAGACGGACGGCCCCACTTACAGTAGACAGAGACAGAGACAGAGACAGAGACAGACAGAGACGGACAGAGAGGAGGACAGCGTCTGACTGAGCAGAATGCAAACGATGTAATTTCCAGAAGATAAAATTCACTTTTAAAAGTTCGGCAAATATATATAATATATATATCATATATGTACACTTATGTATATATAATTATATACATATATATATATATATATATATATTCACATTCATATATATGTATATGTACATAAGTATATATGCAATTATTATAAGGACATATCTGTATGTTTAACCACCACCACCATCACCATTCCATCGCCTTCTTCACCTGCGCTACAGTCGACCACATCATCATCATCATCATCATCATCATCATCATCATCATCATCATCATCATCATCATCGTCATCATCATCATCATCATCATCAACAACAACAACATCATCATCATCATCATCATCATCATCATCATCATCATAATCATTTGTCGTCAAATTTTTTATCTACGCTGCCTCGATCTCTTCTTGTTCTTATGTAGGCCTATATATTTGTTTGTGTGCTTTGTGTGTGTTTGTGTGTGTGTGTGCGTATGTGCGTGTTTGCTCTGTACATTTGTTTAAACCCTTGTATACTGGATATTTCGTGGACTAGAGATGTCGATATCTATGCTGCAGCAGCTGCTGCTGCTTCTGCTTCTGCTGCTGCTGCTTCTGCTGCTGATATCTGTTCTTGGCTTATCAGTCTTCTACAGTCCTGACTTTTCTTCTTGTTTTTAATGAAAGCACAAAAGAACATTTAGACGACGAAAAACTCTTTTATCCGTCATTTATTTACGAAAATTCTAGAGCTACTTTACTTGTTACGCAAACAGAGAGACCGATGTGCGTAACGTAATAATGATCATTATTTCTTTTTTCTGCTCTTCCAAGAAATCAACGCTGGTCGGATAAGTAGACCACCCAAGAAATTAGGGTCGTCCATGACTCCATGTTTGTCAAATTTTCGGCCCCAATGTCATTGTCATCGACCAAGTGGGGCTTCAACCCCATCCCCTTACTCCATAAATCGAACCATAGTTGTTTCCTAAAATCGTCTTAATCCAGATTTTAAAGGCTGACCAGAGGCGTGGAAACGGAGGCTATATCGGTATATATACCCCCCCAATCAGTACAATATTTATATATAACAGTATACACACACACACACACACACACACACACACATATATATATATATATATAACTACAGTGTAAAATGATTAATTGCACCAAAAATGTGGCGCTAGATAAGCTACTCTGATTTGCCTTCTTACCTACTGAAAACGGTACAATGCATAATAATAATAATAATAATAATAATAATAATCTATCATATTAAAATCGTTATCTGTATGTCTGTTACCTTCAAGCGTTCTGATTGGTTGACTATTGGTAGACGGTTTAGACCGTTTAGTCCTTACGTCGCGATGTGTTGGTGGACGATGTTCGAAGACGACGTTGCTATTGGTAACAATTGTTCGTAGAACCGGTTTAGTCGAGTCATTGCAGCATCAGAGGGCTGGGCGTGCGACGACGTTGCTATTGGTAACAATTGTTCGCAGCAATTTTAACGTACATTTGAGCGTACACAAAAAATACGTGTACAGCGTCACAAATGGCCATATTTGCGTGATTTTATCTTTAATCTTTATTTAGGCCTAATTATTACGTGGCAATTACAGCTTGGCTAGGTGGCGATCATCGAAATGTTGTTCAGCATGAATTCAATGATTGGGTATTAGGTATAGGTATTGGATTAGTATTATCCTGCACTGCGAGCGAAGCGAGCGCGAGCGGAGCGAGCCTCTTTTAATAATAATAATAATAATAATAATAATAATAATAATAATAATAATATAATAATAATAATAATAATAATCTGAAATCTTTCTTTTTAGCAAATCAAATTTAATAATAATAATAATAATAATAATAATAATAATGCACTTTTATAGCACCAGATCTAATACTCTAAAGGTATCAATCGATGGTACTTCAAATCCGTCCGCAAAAGACCAGGTCATTCAAAAGATCAGTCAGTGGGAGACTTCGAAGTAGAGCTATGCAGGATATGCTATAGCAGCTATGCATAATTATTTTCGTCTTCGAACGTGTAACACCGATTCGTGAATTATTTAAAAGCGCGCTATAAAAGCAATCATACAATCTCACGACACAGCTGAACAGCCAGACACCCCGGCCGCCCTGCTTCAGATGAGCCTGTCAACCCGGGTTCGATCCTCGGGCACTCACACGCCCACCGGAGCGCGTTGGACTCTGACACGGTATGCGTAGCTGATGACTAGTTCATTATCTCGCCCGGGCGCTATATAAATTGAAGATTTATAGTCTTCGTTGGGAGGCGCCGAGCTTCGGACGTCACTGACAAATGACTCGGTTGTAGCGCAACAGAATAAATCTCTCATTATTGCTGCTGCGAACAAAAAAAACATATTACGAAATAAATCGCAATCGTGTACAAAGGGCATGTGTGGAACGTAGGCCTACAGTAGAACTTCGTTATAACGGACTCGGTTATAAAGTATCCTTGGGTATAAAGTATCCTTGGTTATAAAGTATCATTGTGTATAAAAAGTATCCTTGGTTAGAAAGTATCCTTGGTTATAAAGTATCCTTGGTTATAAAGTATCATTGTGTATAAAAGTATCCTTGGTTATAAAGTAAAGTTTTGGGTATAAAGTATTCTTGGGCATAAAGTATCCTTGGTTATAAAGTATCATTGTGTATAAAAGTATCCTTAGTTATAAAGTATGGAATGGTTATAAAGCATCCTTGGGTATAAAGTATTCTTGGGCATAAAGTATCCTTGGTTATAAAGTATCCTTGGGTATAAAGTATCCTTGGTTATAAAGTATCATTGTGTATAAAAAGTATCCTTGGTTAGAAAGTATCCTTGGTTATGAAGTATCCTTGGTTATAAAGTATCATTGTGTATAAAAGTATCCTTGGTTATAAAGTATCCTTGGGTATAAAGTATTCTTGGGCATAAAGTATCCTTGGTTATAAAGTATCATTGTGTATAAAAGTATCCTTAGTTATAAAGTATCCTTGGTTATAAAGCATCCTTGGGTATAAAGTATTCTTGGGCATAAAGTATCCTTGGTTATAAAGTATCATTGTGTATAAAAGTATCCTTAGTTATAAAGTATCCTTGGTTATAAAGCATCCTTGGGTATAAAGTATCCTTGGGTATAAAGTATCCTTGGGTATATAAAGTATCCTTGGGTATAAAGTATCCTTGGGTATAAAGTATCCTTGGGTATAAAGTATCCTTGGGTATAAAGTATCCTTGGGTATAAAGTATCCTTGGGTATAAAGTATCCTTGGGTATAAAGTATCCTTGGTTATAAAGTATCCTTGGTTATAAAGTATCATTGTGTATATAAAGTATCCTTGGGTATAAAGTATCCTTGGTTATAAAGTATCGCATTGTACGGTTCCGTGCAGTGTTTTATCCAGACTCCAGGTCTTTAGGGGGAAATTAACTTGGCTGGAGGGGAAGAGACACAGTACAATGCAAACATTTTTGTCAGTGCTGGATTTTTTTTTTTGGGGGGGGGCGGCGGAATTTGAGGTTTTTTTGGGAGGAGGGAAATCTCCCCCTAACAGGCCTGGATAAAACACTGGTCCTGTGTGATTCGTTACCGTATTGGATGTTATTGGGTATAACGTATCTCAGATGTAACGTAGTCAATTTTATAGACCACTACATGCAGTGGCGGCTCCACTGGGGTCCAGAGGGGCCCGTGCCCCCTAATGAGTACCTGCCCCCCCAGTGCCCCCAAGTTGGGACCCTATACTTAATGCTATATACATTAAACAACAAATGGTTGGCCCCCATGATTAGTAGTTGCCACCCCAACGCCCCCCACTTGCCAAATCCTAGAGCCGCCAATGACTACATGTAAGTACGTTCTAGCGAAGTTCTGTTCTAGGCCTAATGGTTCTTACGCATGGTAATCCTGCTGGACCATTCAAGTCCCTGTTTTTTGTTATTTTTATAGCAGGGTCTGTGGACTTTAATTCCCGCGTTTATTTATTATGATTTGCGCGGAAGGAATCAATGCGGTCATTGAACCCGAACGGAAACATTAACACTGCATAGCATATAGCGTCGAGCGTACGGTGTTACTTTGTTGCGTCTATAAATAGATGGATCGTGGGCTCGGTTGCTTACGAAATTATAAACTCAGGGGGCTTGGCTGCAGTGGCGTAACCAAGGGAGAGGGGGTTTGGTGGCTAAAACCACCCTTGGCCGCCGACGGAAATTTTTTAACGTTTTAACATTTTTAAATTTTTTAACATTTTTATTTTTTACGGGGTTTTGGGGTTGAAACTTCCCCTTGGCTGGTACGTTGAGGGCCTTTTTGCTTGTTAGGGTCTGGAAAAGAAAAAAAAAGATAAAGATAAAGAGGGAGAAAAGATGCGGATGACGTTTCTTGGTTTTTGTTTGGCTTGTCAAGATTTTTTCAAAGTTGGTCACTACCAAAAACAAAACCCCCCTTGCGGAAATCCTGGTTTCGCCAGTGCTTGGCTGAGATGGAAAGTGGCTCTAAGAAATTAATCTTATTTCTCAATAACGCAAGAAAAGCGAATTTCATCCATTTTGCTCTGAAACTCCACTAACAACAGGGATTCTCTGAGGCTGAGCTGTAACTTTCGTTACCTAGCGGTTAAGCGATTTTGCCCTACACATAGGAATTTCAGGACGCGTAAAAAACGTATTTCCTTGCAAAATATTTGAAAAGATAATTTTAAAGAAATTTCAATATCAATTTCACTCATTTTGTCTTATTTGGCAAAATGTGAATAATACTGCTTAATATATTCGCCATTTTTTCATTCGAATTCAGTCAGAACTTTTATTTTGCAATTTATTCAAAACTCAGAAGATTCTTTTCAGCAAACGTTCGCCAGATGGCCAAATGCAAATATTACATGCTATGTTTAGGGTCGCGGCACGTTACAAAACCACTGAAGTGGGCCGCGGTTCCCAAATGTTTGGGAAACCCTGCTGTGGGATACTAGATTAATGATTAATGATTAATGATTTGATTAATGATTAATGATTAATGATTAATGATTAATGATTAATGATTAATGATTAATGATTAATGATTAATGATTAATGATTAATCATTATTATTATTATTATTATTATTATTATTATTATTATTATTATTATTATTATTATTATTATTATTATTATTATTATTATTATTATTATGCTTGTTCTGTGGTTTTAATCATTAATTATTAATTATTAATTATTAATCATTAATCATTAATTATTAATTATTAATCATTAATCATTAATTATTAATTATTAATTATTAATTATTAATTATTAATTATTAATTATTAATTATTAATTATTAATTGTTAATCGTTAATCGTTAATCGTTAATTATTAATTATTATCTGTGGTTTTACTATGTTGGTCTCTTGCCAATAATATTGTTGACAATGAACTTCTTGCATTTGACGAGTCAAAAATCGTTTTTCACCCGCTGCGTTTCTTTGCCTGCGACCGCATGCAACTAGACATCGCATTCTTATCGACCCTGTTCCGGACCGATTCCGTAAGCTTAGATCCGGTGATGAGTGGACAATTAGGGACACGGATCACAAAGCTACGTTCATAGATCAGCACTCCGGTTTGATCTGGCGCGTCCATAAAGATTCCAGCGAGCAGGCCACAGCCTGAGACGAAGTATATAGCCACAAGAAAAAATATGGTCACCCGACCAATTTCGCTCGCTTTGTCGGGGCCCCAAAGAATGGCAAAGATTGGGTGCTTTGGTGATTCCGCGCTGGCCCAGGGCTGGAAATGCGGCTTTCAAAAACCTAGATTTTGTGTTATTTTGTATTTAAAAAAACAAAAAAATCTCATCTTTAATATTTTTGACGTCTTTTTACTTTCTGCAGACAGCAGAATAAATGTGACAAGACGATAGAGAATGGTTATGGATGCTGACCTGCAGAGCCGTAGCGAAGGTATTCTGCGTCAGGGGGGGCAAAGTGCATCCTTGGCGCCCTTAACACTGCGGACGAGCAAAAAGGTCGTTGCACATGTTTCTTCTTCTTTATTGTGCATTTCACTTAACCCAATACCCAATTTTGGCGCCCCCTCGCCTCGGCGCCCGGGGCATATGCCCCCTGCCCCCTCGCTACGGCTCTGCTGACCTGCCAACCTGCCAAACATTAAAACCTAAAAACCTAAATAATAATAATAATAATAATAATAATAATAATAATAATAATAATAATAATAATAATAATAATAATAATAATATTAATAATGTGACCTAAAGTGGTTTAGGAGGTTAAGTGAGTCTGTGTGAAAACCACTATAGCAACTACGTTCAATAACCTAGTTTATCGAGATAGCCTTTGAATCCGTTTACTGTTTCAACTGTCACTCCCACTTTGTCCAGACTGTTTCATTTTCCCAAAACTTTTGCGCTAAAAATTTTTTTGACCCTCCCTCTGCTCTAAAAATTTGCATTTGTGGCCTCTAGTGCTGCATTAGCGAGCCAATTTGGGGAAAACAACTAAAAATCTAAATTTTGTTTCTGAAAATCCAATGTTTTTTCAGCTCTGGAGAGACCCCTTTGGCAAAAATTCATCTTTCGCTTTTAAACACAGCATTTTCTACCTTCAAAATTTTCTCTCCCATTTGTGAACCGCTCTCGACTGCATTAAGGAAACGCTATTTCTTATAACAGCATCTGAACTGACGTTAGACCATTTGGTGCAAATCGATTGCGAATGTTTCTTGGAATAGCTTCAATATAAAACATTCTCTCAAACGCTCCAACAATTTGATGCGTGTTTCAAATGCAATCTGGGTTCGGTTATAAATCTTCCCCCAACAGTTTAATCGACCCGAATAACTACCTTACTTACCTAATAAAAAACGCTCAATTATAGATTTGGTGACGTAATGGAGTAAATTATTACCGCGTTATGTGCTTTTAGATCAATTCTGGTTTTCAAAATCGATGTTTTTTTGTAGAAAAACTTAATGTTCAGACAAAATCGAAGGAAGATGATTGCCATTTCTCCCTTAGGGATACACTCCTCGGGGTGAAGGGGTGGGGGTGGTGTACCCCTTCTAATCCCTGAGTCCCATATGGCATCCCATACTTTAGCGCACTCATTCTGAGAAGCTAGACTAGTTCATGTGTATGAAAAATAGGGGGCCCTATTTGCTTAGAAGTTGGCACCCAAACACCCTCCCCGCTTGCCAGATCACGGAGCCGCCACACTGGCTTCAGCCGATCTCATTTTATCAGTTAGCCCCCCTAAAATCGATTTATGGACTCGGTCGTCTTGTTCGTCAGGTCTCCGAAGAATTTCACCGTTTATTCCTCTTTACTAGCTGTCGATACTTGAGCCACTTAATTAGGGTCCAACTTCGACTTAACCCCTTAACTGGGTATTTAACTGTAACTCAATGTAAAATGGACGGATATATATATCCGGGGTCCCTAGTTAAGGGGTTAATAGACGACGAGACACACACATCATTCAGTGATTTCTGGATTGACCCCCGGGGTCAGAGTTCGCCGTCGAGGTCGGCGGCGGGGTCAAAGACGAAACTCGGAACGTCCGTCCCCCGTATGAGGAATCAATCTCGCGGACGACGAGATCTCGCGCAGCGGACGCGTCGCGAGATCTCGCCGGTTATTTATAAACGCGAGATTCGGAACCCTCCCCCTCCCCCCCCTTCCCACAGCCATTCCATCTCTGCCTCGCCCGTCCCTGGTGCAGTGGCGGCTCTAGGATTTGGCAAGTGGGGGGCGTTGGGGTGGCAACTTCTAATCATGGGGGCCAACCATTTGTTGTTTAATGTATGTAGCATTAAGTATAGGGTCCCAACTGGGGGGGGCACTGGGGGGGCCAGGCTCTCAATAGGGGGGGCACGGGCCCCCCTGCCCCCCCGGTGGAGCCGCCACTGCCCTGGTGCCGCGAAAAGAAGGGTTGGCAGTCGTGCTGCGGGCTTAATAAGCGGCAAAACGGGGTCTCGGATGGGGGGGTAGACTGGATGGGGTAGAAGGGATGGGGTTGTTATGATGGACCGTGGCTTATATCGTGATGCATATGGCCGGAGCGTGATGAAGCGCAATAATAGCCTTCTTAGAATGATGATCTAAGCTCCGTTGTTTCAACGTATTCGATCCGTTCTGTCAATAATCGCCGAATATGATCTACGGGGCACATTAGCGACTTTCTTCCTGGATTTCCAGGAGATCTCCCGGATTTTCTTCTCGCGTCTTTGGAATTCTGAAAGCGTCTGCTACTACAGTACTACAACATTGACTAAGACATTTCTCGGAGATTGGGGAAACTATAGAAGTATCCAGAACAATCTCTATGGTCACTGATCTATGCCCACCAGCAAGAAATCTGCTTCTGCCATTGGCGTCTATTAATAGACGACAATGGTTTCTATGGTTTCTGCCCACCAGTGGGCGGAGCAACTGGACTTTGTTGGGTAAACACTGGATGCCCCTATATAACGCGATTATTTCTCTCAAAAATCTTGCAGTGGCGTAGCCAGGATTCCAGAATAGGGGGACTTTAAATATTTTCCCGATTTTTTCGCCCAAAAGTCTTGACGAGACAAAATGGTCGTCGTCTCAAACGCTGTTAAGGTCTGTTGTCTGGGGCGTTTTCCTTGATCTTATGTTAAATGCCCGTTATCCCTAAAACCCCCTCCCAATTACTCACCGAGTTTGGTCGAATCTCATGACCGGTCCCGATCCGAATAAGGGCCGCTCCCCCCCCCTCCGCGTACCCGACTCGTGGCTATGTCGATGAAAGCTTACGGAACCAGAAGTTGTTTCTAAAGGTTTCGAATCTCAGAGTCCGAAATTCAAAGTTCTTTTGAAAATTTCATAGACGTAAACCTCTAAACTTCTATTGGGCCCCAAGGCTCGAGCCCCCTAGCCCACTTTTTGAGAGGCTACGATAGGGGAAGAAATAAGGGTTGGGCCCCAGCTTTTCCATCCGAGTTTACGGCAATGGAACTCTTATAATGATGCAACTGAGTTCACGTGAAGCTTTGCTTTATAATATCAAAAAAGCAAGAGTATGGTAAAATGCAAGAAAATTTCTAAATTCTTTTCCAAATTTCGCAGTTCGTAGGCCCTTCAAGCAATTGTATGCAGTGGCGTAGCGAGGGGGCGAATCGCCCCAGGCGGCACTTGCTCTAGGAGCGGCATTTTCGAGAAAACCCTTTTTTGCATATGAAAAATGGTTTTTTCCTTGTGGAGGTTTTTTGCCACTAAAGAATTTAACGAAAAGGCGGCAATTTTTTTGCCTGTCAAGAATTTAACGAAAAGCGGCAAATTTTTTCGCCCCTGGCGGCACTTTGCCTCGCTACGCCACTGATTGTATGGCTTGTTTAACGATAAATATATTTTTAGACAGTGTGTTTATCCAGGCCTGTTAGGAGGGGAGATTCCCCCACCTTGGACCCCCACATAGCAGCACAAAAAATTTACATTAAACTGTGCCTCTTCCCCTCCAGTCAAGTCAATCCCCCTCAATGCCTGGACCCCCCTAATGCCTGGAGTCTAGATAAAACACTGGTTGGATACCAAATGAGTTTGAGCTTTGGTAGCATAAATAAAGAACCTATCAGCAGGCCCGTACGAAGTGGAGGTTCACTGAATCCCCTGGAAAGAAGATGGTCTGCACCCTGTCTGCATCCCCAGCTGTAGCCTTAAAAAGTGTGCAGGTGACCTTTTTGCTCGTCAAGGTATTTTTAGGGTGAAATCGGGCGTCGACGACGTTTTTTGACCTGGAAAAAACCTGCACCCCCT
The DNA here is from genome assembly GCA_018105865.1 of Metaphire vulgaris. Classification (NCBI taxonomy): domain Eukaryota; kingdom Metazoa; phylum Annelida; class Clitellata; order Crassiclitellata; family Megascolecidae; genus Metaphire; species Metaphire vulgaris. The sequence continues at coordinate 4,854,813 of CM030854.1, forward strand.
GACGAAAATTCGTTCCGACGCCACTGTCTATCAGGGTTTTCGTTACAGTAGTTTGTTCGTTTTCATATGCTGTACTCACTATTGTTCACTGGCATTGAAAAGGTATCAGCGTGCTGTTTATAACAGCCGTTTCTGGCTTTTGTGTGTGTGTGGGGGGGCGAGTGTCATTTGTAAATCTTTACAATTCGTGCACTATTGGTCTGGTCTGAAATATAATTTCCAATACTTTCGATTGCATAGAGATATAATAAATTTGCGTCTTTGACCGTCTCTGGGGATAGCCGCGCCAAAAGTCCAATATCCATCCAGTACAGAACGCGTCGATCATTATTCGAAACATAGAGATGAGATCTGCCTTTTTCGTGGGCACTTTATACATAGATATCTGAACGCAGCTAAAGTCTATAGTCGACAGAATGTAGTCGTTGATATATATTTTGAAAACTGAACAATTGCAGGGGGCGTAGCGACGGGGGGTATATCGATATATATATATATACCCCCAAATCAGACTATACCTTAAACTGTTTTTTTGTGTTATTTAAGATTTTCAAAGTTTTTAAAGATTTATCCCCCCATCACATTATACCATCCCAAATCAAATTCCTGGCTACGCCCCTGAACAATTGGTGGGAATAAACCATTACATCTGCAGATGCCATTGAAGTAGGGCTCAAGCGACGCCGCGTCTCTCCTTGGTATTTTATCGCTAATATCGTCGTCGTCGTCATCATCATCATCAAAAGCAAGACGTTTGAATTGCAGTGTCATGAATTGCTTTTATCATCTAGGATTCTAGATAATAAGACAGGAGTATAGACGACTCTACTTAGAGACAAAACGTCTTAAATTCTACATAATTATAATGGTTCTCAACTTCTCACACAGGGCATATCCTACTGAACCATTCTAAACTCTGTTATTATTATTATTATTATTATTATTATTATTATTATTATTATTATTATTATTATTATTATTATTACTACTACTACTACTACTACTACTACTACTTCTAGGCCACATCTATTATCGTTATTATTATTATTATTATTATTATTATTATTATTATTATTATTATTATTATTATTATTATTATTATTAACGTTGCTGTAATTATTGTTGCATTTCTTCCTATCCATCAGAGTTGTCTTTCCATCAGGTGAACTGGAAAGTTCTTTGTTGAAGACGGGAAAAAATGAGAACTGGAATAAAAGAGAGGAAGTCACTTAACCAAGAAAGACTTCGAGTCAATTCATCCAATATTTCAGATCACGTCAATCAATCGACCTTTCGTTCCTAACCACATTCTAGCGATTCTTTCTTTTATTGTGATATTTCAGACCGATTACCGATTCAATGAATCGGTCTATTACAGAGGAAGACCTCTTTCTCTCTACCTCTCTCTCTCATCTCTCTCTCTCTCTCTCTCTCTTCTATCTTCTATCTATCTATCTATCTATCTATCTATATTATCAGACTATCTATGATCATCTATCATCTGAATCGGTCTCTATCATCTATCTATCATCTATCTATCTATCTATCTATCTAAATCTATCTATCTAATCTATCTATCTATCTATCTATCTATCTGTCTATCTATCTATCTCTATCTATCTATCTATCTATCTATCTATCTATCTATCTATCTATCTATCTATCTATCTATCTTCTCTATCTATCTATTTCTATCTATCTATCTATCTATCTATCTATCTATCTAGATCTATCTATCTATCTATCTTTAAAACATTAAAGATGAATATCTTTTCTATCTATCTATCTTCTATCTATCTTAAAAACAATTGATCTATCTTTTCATCTATCTATCTATCTATCTATTTTTAATGAAAATCTATCTATCTATCTAAACTATCTTTCTATCTAAAATCAATCTATCTATCTATCTATCTATCTATCTATCTATCTATCTATCTATCTATCTATCTATGTCTCTCTCTCTCTCTCTGCTTACTCTCTGCCTGCCTGTCTGTCTCTCTTGTCTGTCTATTTGCAGGCTCGCCGAGAGAAATTCCGGGCCCCTATGCGGAATGACCGGTGGGCCCCTAGCAAGTCTTAAAATTTGCTGATGACCTTTTTTTGGCTCGTCATTGATTTGATTTATCTGCCGGATTTACACTCTTGAAATGAAAACTAGCGATGACCTTTCTTTCCCTTGTCGATCTTTTCACGCTGTTCCTTTTGATGTGTCCTCAGGTCCCAGGGCCCCCCTTTTACTCGCCGGGCCCCTCTGCACAACTTAACATCGTAAACTTTCTTTAGTGTTATTATTGGTATTATTGTTAATTATACATATTCATCATCGGCCCGAGGCCCCTCCAGACCGCCGGGCCCCTGTGCAATTGCCCTCCTGCCCCCCTCTCGGCGGCCCTGTCTATTTGTCTATCTCTTGAATGACTTCCATATCATGCATCATCAGTTTTTGTCAAGCAGTCACGTCATCTCGACAACCCAGTCCACAGTCTACAGTCATTTGTAGCGATTCATGGCAGTCGCTCTTTTGGTCTGATGTCAACGGGCATGCCAAGTGATGACGTCACTTCCTGTCGTGTGTTGAACGCGATAGAGGATCCGGAAACGAACGATTATTCGACTTCCGGCGCGGTGCCCGGAAGTTAGATGCTGTCAGTGAAACTGTCAGTCGGATAGAAGAACCGCCAATAAAACGACGGTCGTCGATAGGTGTCAGAACTGACAATCACAGATTCAAACCGTTTGATTTCAGAACATCAATTTTAGAACATACATTTTTTTAAAAATTTTGCATTAAATATACTAGGTATGTTTCCTGACATATTACCAGGGTGCGATTTGTGACCTGGAGCAGTGGGGGGAATATGTCGAGCTTGGGGGATGTAGTTGTTGGAAACTGTAGCAGTGGGGGTGTAGTGGTGGGGGATGTAGCAGTAGGGGGATGCAGTTGGGCAGTGGGGGGGGGAAGATCCCCCCCCGCAAATCGCGCCCTGCATATTACTATCTGTATCATTTGTGCATGTATTGTGAAAATAAAAGACCATTTGATTTGATTTGAATTCTCTCTTACTCCCAATCCTTCGTCGTTCTAATCTGGTCATCAGTGGAGTGCCCAACTATACTGGCGATGTCGATTCAGGATTCAAGGACAAACATCAGGTTTCGTAAGGATTGTAAAGCGCTTCCTGGCTTTGGCCTTTTCTTCCGTGTTTTTAGCGCTATAGAAATTGACTTATAAACTAACTAACCAGTGGCGTAGCCAGGATTTCCGGAAGGGTGGTTTGGTTTTTGGTTATGACCGAGACCAACTTTGAAAAATCTTGACAAGCAAAAAAGGTCCTCACCCATTAAACCGTTACACTCTATAGCCAAGGGCGGTTGACCCCAAAATCGCGTCAACAAATTAAAACTGATTAGAAACTCATAAAATGACAGAGCGGCACTTTTGAATGAAATTAAACTAATTTTGAGGACTGTCTACAACAGTGTGTTTTGCATTGAATTCTAAGATGAATGCGTCCAATCTTGTACAATTATGTCAATTATAATTACAAAAATCAATAAAATGAATGTGTTTTCGTTTGAAATCTTGAATTCAATTGGTCGATCACTATCATCTCGCAAGAACACCTTTTTAAAGCGTAGCTCTCAAATGATAAATTTGTGAAACTTCGCTTAACCGCTAAGTACGTTATCAATAGAATTTACAAATTAATGTAATACATTGATTTGAAAATCGTAACGCAAAATGCTCGTTGCTCTGATTTGTTCCTCAGAAAACGTGATCAAAACTCTCAAACAAAACAATAAAACGAAGGCAACAGTAATTATCGGCTTTGGCACACGTTTACTTACTACTCTTATTGTCGATTCATTGGCAAGCAGAATGTACTGTACATGCAGCTTAGACCTAGTTGAACAGAACAGATTAGAGGAGTTTCAACACAGGAACACTTGCATTGACCCTTCCTTCGGAATGCCTTGAACCCATCCATTCGGGAATCACTTCTTACTCCATCGCTCTGCTCAATGCAAAGCTCAAGACTCACTACTTTACCATGCGACTCCAATGCCAGGAGCGCCTCTGAGCAGAAATATAAGAGGCGCTGTACTACAAATACCACATTACATTACATGACTTTACGTTACATTACATTACATGCTTGTGGGAACTTCCTTACTTGGTTAGGAAGACCTGATACATCTCTCATCACTAATTCCAATCCTATTTCAAATCTGGACCTCTTCAAGTTTCTTAACTGAACATCATCCTGCAGCCTGTAAGCTATGTAGGTACACAAGGATCCGTCATCCCTCAGCATTGGCGTAGCCAGAGGGCAATGATGGCTCAGACCCCCATTCGGATCGGGACCGGTCGTGAGATTCGTCCAGAACAGGGGAGTAAGTAGTTGGTAGGGGGTCAGGGATAGTAACAGTGGCGCAAAGGCGTAGCGAGGGTATCCGGCGCCCGGGGACAAAGTGTACCGTTGGCGCCCCCGACAGTGCTGACGAGCAAAAAAGGTCGTCGCACATGTTTCTTCTTTTTATTATGCATTTCACTTACCCATATACCCAATTTTGGCGCCCCCACCTCGGCGCCCGGGGGCATGTGCCTCCTGCCCCCTCGCTACGCCTCTGCAGTGGCCTAGCCAGGATTTCAGGAAGGGGCGGTTGGGTTTGACCGTAACCAACTTTGGAAAAATCTTGACAAGCAAAAAACGTCATCCTCACTTTCCTTCCTGCGATTTTTTTCTTTCGTGATGCTGACAAGCAAAAAAGGTCGTCACCTATTTCATTCACTAGCGCTTTAGCGCTTCGGGAAAAAATTTTCCCGGTCGGTAGCCAAGGGGGTTTCGACCCCAAAACCGCCTCCAAAAAATGTATGGAAACACATTTAAAGTTTTTTTCGGCAGCCAAGGGGGTTTCACCCCAACCCTCCCTTGGCTACGCCACTGGATAGTAATAGATTGAATAAAAAGCTTCAGACAGCAGGTTTCATAGCGTTTGAGACGACGCCTTAAGTAAATTTTTTGTTCGTCAAGACTTTGTACCAAATATTATTGTCGAAGTGCCCCCTATATTGGAATCCTGGCGACGCCACTGGTCCACGAACCTCTGTTGTTCGGATTCTACGCCACGCCACTTTCATCCTTAAAATCATTATTTAGCAAAAATATCAATGGCAATGGACACAATGCTTTTGCTGGAATCGCTGGATCAATTCCGGGTGCCGACTTTTCCATTTCGTTTCCTTGTTTTTTTAAATCTGTCATTGACTCATTTTCACGGCGACAGTTTGAATGAACCTAATTTTAATTAAACTATTTTTTAGGACTGCACTATAGCCGTGTGTTTCAAATTCAAATTTAAAATGAATGCGCCTAATCGTACATAATTCTAAAAATCTATAAAATTAATGCATTTTTGATTGAGAGCCGTTGATTTAAGGGCTTGCTTTTGTACATTAAGAACACCTCTTTAAAGCGAAGCGCTCGAATAACATATTTGTGAAAAGCCGCTAAACAACTAGTCTTCTCCAAATGGAGACATGTCACCAATAAAATACGTCTACATGGATAATTGGATATTCCTAAGGCAAAATGTAAGCAGTTGAAATGGCTGATTTTCGGCACTAAATCCGCTATGTATGATAGCTAAATTATCAAATTTGTACTAAATGTACACACACACACACACACACACACACACATATATATATATATACATATATATATATATATATATATATATATATATATATATATATATATATATATATATATATATATGTGTGTGTGTGTGTGTGTGTATTTGTCATGAATTTATTCGAGAATATATATACTTATATGGCTTTCGAAAAAATAGAAATAAATCAATGCCCACCAAGCCGTAATCGAAACAGCTTAATTTGACCGCCAATGAACAGATGGTTTTGTTTTAAATAAGGTATTCTCCTCTTTCCTAAGTTAGACCTATATGTATTGTTTAAAAGATCGAAGCCCGGTGAAACCTAATCTTCGGCTTCGTTCTCTCTGACGACCACGAATTCTCGGACGTCAGTGTGGTCAAGCATGTAAACACTAAATATTTTGATTCCACTGGGCAGTGGGGGCAGGGTGCGATTTGTGACCTGGAGCAGTGGGGGGATATGTCGAGCTTGGAGTTGTTGGGAAATGTAGCAGTGGGGGATGTAGTGGTGGGGGGATGTAGTAGTAGGGGGATGCAGTTGGGCAGTGAGGGGGAGTGAAGATTCCACCCTTCCCCTACAAATCGCGCCCAGAATGGAGGTTCCTCGTGGGAAATGAGTGGGGATGCATCCCCACCGGACTTTTTTTGCTTGTCAAACTATTTTTCGGTAAGAGTAAAGTAAAATGACGGGGGAAAACTGCGGGTGACCTTTTTTGTTTGTCAACCTATTTTAGTAAGTTGCGATAAGGTTATTTTATTTGCTTGTGAGTTGCCATGATTTTTCTCAATTTTCAGGTGGTCCGCGAGAAATTTTTGATCTTCAAAAGCGGTCCGCGAGACAAAGGGATCTGAGAACCACTGAGTTGGTGCATTCAACTCTCGGGATATTTTGCCATCTGGCGACCGAGCGGCACTTTTAATTGAGACTAAACTAATTTGAGGACCGCTCTACAACCGTGTATTTCGTGTTGAATTTTAAGACGAAAGCACATAATCGTGCACAATTATAATTACAAAAGTAAAAAAATGGTTGTGTTTTCGATTGAGATATTGAATCTATTAACTCACTTTTGTCTCGCGAGAACACCTTTTTAAAGCGTAGCGCCCAAATAATAAATGTGTCAAATCGCTTAAATGCTAAGTACATTGTCAATTGAGTTTATTAATGTAATACGTTGATTTGAAAATTATTGTAACGCAAAATGCTCGTTGCTATGATTTGCTTCATCAGAAAACGTGATCAAAATGCTCAAATTAGACAATATTTAATAAGTGATAAAGTAAAGGCAACAGTTAATGGCCTTTGTTCGAGTTTACTTACTGCTTTTTTATACGCTCAACCAGAGGCCCAGAACTTGGCCATTCGATTCCAGCTTCCTTTCGCAGCCTATGATACGGTCAAGCAACAAGTTCTTGTATCATCATTTTCTTTTATTCCTGCATTATCTCCTCAAGTCCAGACGGGAACCAATATCATAGTTTTTAATAATAATAATAATAATAATAATAATAATAATAATAATAATAATAATAATAATAATAATAATAATAATAATAATAATAAGGTTCAAAGTGGTTCAGGAGGGTTTGCCCCAGTGTTTTATCCAGACTCCAGGCCTTGGGGGAGGGGGAATTGAGGCTTTTGGGGGGAATCGACTTGTTTGGAGGGGAAAAGACACAGTTCAATGCAAAATTTGTGTAAGTGCTGGTGTTTTTTTTTTTTGGGGGGGGGGGGAATTTGAGGTTAAGTGGGGGGGAATCTCCCCTCCTAACAGGCCTGTATAAAACATTGGTTTGCCCTGTGTGAGTCACTGTGAGAACCACTAAATTGATATGCAGCCCGGGCAGATAAACCGCAGGCGCACAATGGCTCGTGTGAAATGTAATGATGGACGGGCAATTCTCACTTCTGCGCCAGTAATTAATCCTAGCAACCAAAAGTACAGTAGTAGCTCATATTTTTGACGAACGCATCCTACCCTTAGCCTGGTTTTCGCTAGGTGACGCCGCTGCACTTTGGAATTTAAAAGAAGAGAACTGCGAAACCGAGTGAGAAAAAGTCTAATCTTATCGCTCCCCACTTGGCAAATCCTGGAGCCGCCACTGCTTGTTGCAAGGCTTTTGTTAGAACCTAATTCGTCTATAGATATTGGGAAGAAGTGAGGTTTTGATGGTGGTTAGAACGCGGCGCCGTCATTTGTACGACCTCGGCATCTCTGTTTGACGTCGACCGTGTTCTGCGGTGTCAGTTCCATCGGAGCGAAGTTCCACTTGACGGAATTCAACGGATTCTTTCGAATTAACGGTCGACGGAACATTCGAGAATCTGTCGTTCGAGATTGCTCGCCGCATTTTAAGTCTAGCCTCTCTCTCTAACTATTCTTTGCTTCTTCCGCTACAAAACACACACGGAGAGAGACAGAGGGACAGACAGACAGACAGAGACAGGCAGACAGAGACAGGCAGACAGAGATAGAGACAGACAGACAGATAGAGGGATGGAAAAGAGAAACAGACAGTCAGATAAAGAAATAGACGGACAGAGACAGAGAGACAGAGAACAAGAAAAATATAGAGCGCCAGACAGACAGAAAGACAGACAGAGACTCAGAGAGAGAGAGAGACAGAGAAAGAGAGACAGAGAGAGACAGACAGACAGACAGAGACAGAGACAGAGGGAGACAAAGACAGACAGAGACAAAGACAGAGACAGATGGACAGAGGCAATGAGGCGGTTTCTCAGATACCGACGGAGATCTGGCATGTATGGTATGTTGTGATCAGTGGCGTGATGGGCTACAGAATGGGGTTCTGGAAATTGTTGGTCCATCGGTCCAGCGGTCTATGGCCTGATTGTGCTCAAGTTTCAAATTATAATTGCATTTGCTGTTCCAGTTACTTGTAGGCCTAATGTTTGTCTGTCCAATCGAAAGCAGCGAAACTGGGTCACAGGCTAACATTGCACGTAACTGGAACAACAATGCATATACGGTTTAGGGACCCATAAATTAAGTTTTTACTTTAAGTAGACACTGCGCACCTGGTGACAGGGTTGGACTGGCCTGGTAGAGCAGTCCGGGAAATTTTGGCATTGGCAGTCTTACAAAATGGGAGGCCCCGCGGGCAAGTAGGCCTACACAGAGATGGACATGGGTTCATTTTTTAGAACCCAACCCAACCCGACTCATCAAATCTTCAACCCAACCCAACCAAACCCATGTCAGCAATTGCAAGTATTCACCCAACCAAACCCAACCAAGCTTCAAGTAAACAAGAAAATCATTTTAAAAATTACCTCTCATATGTGTCGCTGTATATTTTCCGCCATTATAATTATCAGTGACGTGCAAAGGAAGGTTGACATCCGATTTATGATTTGTACTTGCACTCTCTACAATTCAGCTTCAAATGTTGAAAGACTAACGAATAAGGAAACCGAGAGCCATTATAGCATTTGCTTAACACGTTTGCACGCAGTAGCTCATAAATGTTATTGGAGGCAATAAGGGGATTAAGGTGGATTTAAAATGAATGGTTCAAAGAAAGGGACTATATTATAACCTTCATTCATCAATTTCGATTCTTGATTCCAATGCTTTGAATTATTTACTCCGACCGGTCTTATGCAAATATCTCGTGGCTGCGGATAAACATCTACCTATAGGCATATGACGCTGCACAATATCGAGAACACAACGGCGACGGGGGTTTTATGTATCAAAGGAGATATGACGTTAATGCTTTATTATATAGGAACAACTGTGTTTAGATCAAAGGAACCAGGTGCTCAAGACAGTCCTGGATATAACCACCACCCCCAATCGCTTAACTATTAGCCATCATAAGCCAGTATTGCCAGCGACAGTTCGGCAGCAATTTGTTAGGTGAAAATTCGGAAATTGATAAACATTTTTATAACCAATCTATACTGTGTGCACTGTGCCACGTGCAAGTCAGAGTTTTGCAACCCAACCCAACCCACCACAATTGTCCAAATGTATGACCCAACCCAATCCAACCCAACCCAACCCATGGGTTAACCCAACCCATGTCCATCTCTGGGCCTACAATGTGGAAACCCAGTTGCCAACCACAGGGCTGTCGAGAGAAATCTCGGGCCCCTGGGCAGAGTAGTCACGGACTCACGGGCTCCTAGGATATTTGAAATCTGGAGATGACCCCTTTTGCTTGTACCAGACTATTCGACTGAACAGGCGTTCGTTGCTGCGCCACCTATCGAAAGCCGAGCAACTAGAATTTAAACTGGATTCAGTTAATCACGGCTTTCATAAAGAAATGTGACTTTAAAATGTTATTGATCTAGAATCCTTGAAACCAATGATTTGCAATTTCGTCAAATTCACACCTCTTTATAATGCAAAATTAGAACGTACATACGAGAAATTCGCTTTTAACCGTTACGTGGAGTCACTTCTGGAGGGTGTAGCATAGTATGTGCACCAGTAGTTTGCGCACCTGGGAGTTTGCGCACTAGGAATTTGCGCACCAGGGTTAGGGTAAGGGTTAGGGTTAGGGTTAGGTTTAGGGTTAGGTTTAGGGTTAGGGTGAAGGTTAGAGTTAGGTTGAGGGTTAACTTTAACCCTAACTCTAATCCTAACCCTGGTACGCCCCTGGTGCGCAAATTCCTAGTGCGCAAACTCCCAGGTGCGCAAACTACTGGTGCGCATACTAACGTAGACCTTCTGGAGCAGCAATGGCACAAAATGTTATGGCAGATATATTCTGCAATAAATTAATCAAATGAAAATATGAACACGTATTGATAAACACGGAGATTTTGCATTGTACGCATTCATGTACATATGCATGCATAAATATTTGTGTATGCATGCAATTCGTGTAGGCATAAAGGTGAAATAACTGCACAAAGAGCACGAGGAAGACAGAGAATTAAATGCACATAGGCTATATCCTGTAAAAACTAGATGGGTTTCTGCGTGTGTCAGATTATTTTTCACGACTTTGGAGAAGCAAATCAAGTGTAAACGTGTTTTTAAAGCGGCGGCGACCTTTGTTTGCTATAGTTGGACTTTTCTCGACTTTTAATTTTTTTCAGTAGGGGCCTATCTTGGCATTCTGCGGCCCATCGCCCATCGGGTATCTCCCGGTATCCCGCCGGCCCAGTCCAAGCCTGCCTGGTGGTACTCCACTATTTTAAAACTCTGATTGATCGGCTCCAGCACCTGTGGCTTGTCACTCACCAATTTACAGTGGTTTTCACACAGGCTCAGTGTTTTATCCAGACTCCAGGCCTTTGGAGGGGAAATTGAGGCTTTGGGGGTCGACTTGGTTGGAGGGGAAAAGACACAGTTCAATACAAAATTTGTGTAAGTGCTGGGATTTTTTTTTTTTTGGGGGTATTTTGAGTTGTTTTTTTTTTTGGGGGGGGTAATCTCCCCTCCTAACAGGCTTGTATGAAACACTGCACAGGCTTAGCCTACTTAGCCTCCTAAACCACTTTAAATCGCATTATTATTGAATGAACGACGATCGCAGTTACGGTCTGGAAGTCGGATCCAGCTGTTTGTCCCTCCTCCATCCAAGACCTCTAAGTTCGGTGAAAGATGGGTAACGCGAGGCAATCCACTCCTATGGAACTCTTTGCCAGATTACGTGACTGATTCTGACTCTGTCGGGACTTTTAGAAGGAATCTAAAAACACACACTTATTTAAAATCGGATATAAGTGACATGCGCCAGACCGCTTTTGCCTTTAGCCTAAGCTATGTTTACTGCGCTATACAAATATAATAAATAAATAATAATAATAATAATAATAATAATAATATTATTATTATTATTATTATTATTATTATTATTATTATTATTATTATTATTATTATTATTATTATTATTATTATTATTATTATTATTATTATTATTATTATCCATTGATTGAGAGAGGGAAGGCTGATTTTGCACAGAGATTTTTCTTCTCTCCTTCTTCTCCCTTTAGTTGAGTAATTCTTTCTTACCAATATGCAATGTATCTTAGTTTTTGCTCTTTTTCATTGCATCTGGGCCTCACTTTTATTTTGAATATTATTCATATATTTAAACAGCGAACATAATTGTTCTTCATTAGGTCTATTTGAGTTTTCCTTCTGATATTAAATATAAAATGATTTCGATTTAATCTTTGACTTGACGAATTGCGGATGTGCAGTGTTCAGTGGCTGATTTACCATGGTACAAATGGCACATTTGCACCGGGCCCATCAGCAAAGAAAAAAATTTAGGGGCCCACTTCTTATATTAACAATATCATCACCATCTTGCCATGCACTCCGCCACACCAGCGTTGGGCGATGACATGGGTTAACGTTATACGGACATTCTCCCCTGGACATAATCCCCCGGACATTATCCCTAGAAATATTGCCCCCCCCCCGGCAAGGAAGTAATAGATCTTAATTTTAAAAGGTACTTATCGGTTATCTGATGCCATGGCTGCCGACGGTATCGTTTTGGGTTAGTGTTTAGTGTCTGGTTTATGGTGTGGCGATTAGGAAAAGGCAGAGAAGTAATGAGGAGATTAAAAACTGTCTGGAAAAGCAACAAAATCAGCATGAAAAACAAAGGAAGATTAATGGAATGTATGGCATGGAGTGTAGCAACTTATGGATGTGAAAGCTGGACCATCAAAAAGAAAATAAGACAAAGACTAGATGCCTTCGAAATGTTTTCTCTCAGAACAATGCAAAGAATATCATGGACAGAAAAACAAACAAATGAAGAAGTCATGAAAAAAGCAAATACCAAACGAAAATTCTTTAACATCTGCCAAAGACGAAAATTGAGTTATTTTGGTCATATACAAAGAAACAACAAAGATAGCCTACAGCAAACAATACAACAAGGTATCCTGCCATGAAAAAGAAAAAGAGGTCGGCCGAACAGAAGATGGATGGACGACATAGAAGAATGGACTGGAATGGCTATAACAACAGCAACAAAAGCATCAAAAGAAAGAACTACCTGGAAATGCCTGATTCATGACGTCACCTCATCTTCAAATAATGAAGGAAAGAGGAAATGATGATGATGATGATGATGATTATGGTGTGGATAATGATAATAGTCAAAGTCCATAGAGAAAACAAAGGGGGAATTATGTCCGGCTGTGTCATTTCAAAGGGTGTAAATGGGGGATAATGTCCGGGGGGATTATGTCCAGGGGCAGAATGTCCTACAATCTGGGTTAACTGCTTTAACGAAGTCGTGTCTTGTGCGGTTAGATGTGCTTCTGGTTCATTCTGTGATGTTACACCACCAGTAGTAGTAGTAGTAGTAGTAGTAGTAGTAGTAGACTTCTTTAGCGCCATTGTGGTAGTACATCTGCACCAGTCGATGGTCGCTTCAGTGAATAATCGTAGTCGTGAATCATTGTCCGTGGTGAATCGAAGTTGTAATCCAAAGGTCAGTCCGTAGACCTACTTAATTCCAGATTCCAGGTTAAGGAGGATATGCAGTAGGGATGTGCGGTAGAGATGTGCGGGTACAGCAAAATGCATACCCTACCCGTACCCGTGGAAAAACTTTTTTACCCTACCCTACCCGTACCCGCTAGCGCTATACCCTACCCGACCCGTACCCGTAAGCTGTGTACCCGTACCCGTACCCGTACCCGTACCCGTACCCGTACCCGTAACCGACTTTGGTTGGAATTTGGAGTTTTTTGGATTTGGAATTTTGGACCCGTACCCGCGGGTGCGTTTACGGGTACAAGTACTACGAGGACCTGTACATCCCAATCAACACAGTTTGTTGGGCCATTGCAGGGCCGACGCGTGTAAGTGCGGGCCACATCGCGATATTGGCCGAAGACCGGCCAACAGTTTTATTCCCACGACGGGCCAATGAATCCTACCCAGCCGCGGCCAGTGGACGCTTAATGCATACCGGCGTAGTAATACGCTCTATAGTTCCGGTGCACTATTTTAGCTGTTTATTCAATGGTAAGTCAATAAATAAGGCAAATTATTTTCTTAAAGTTAGAGTTAATTATAATATAAGGTTTTATAAATTAAATGAGTTCATCCTTGTTGTGAATAACACTTAATCATAACTTTTGGAAGTTTTTGTAATTCAAATAAATGTTACTGCGGGACTGATATATGGCCGCGATCTGCTGCTCTCGTTAAACTCTGTGAAGTGAGTTGAATTTATTTTTGTAACAAGTTCATTTTAAAAATAAATTTTGTAGTTCAATTGTCTGCATTTAATGTGCGAGTGGTGAACTTTGTAATTTGAGGCTTCCCTTTGAAACTTGACGTGGCTCTTACAACATTGCTATGCGCTGTCGCGTTGGCGTGTGATGGACCGATGGTATATATATATATATATATATATATATATATATATATATATATATATATACAGTGGTGAAAGTAAAGAGGAACGTGGGGAACTAAGTTCCCCACCTTTTGGACCATGAAAATTTTTCCCCATAATTTTTCAATATTTGTTCCAATATTGTAAAAGCACCGCGTACTTGTTGCAAAACCATTAAGCTAAGATTTAAAAAGCGCTACAGAAATGTAAATGATGGCTACCCATAGTTCGTTAGGATTAGGGATAGAGTTCCCCATCTTCTTTTTCACAGACTTCAGACTTTCATCACTATATATATATATATATATATATATATATATATATATATATATATATATATATATATATATATATATATATATATATATATAGCATGTACGTGATCTATAATTATAATTGTGGAGGGGTGGGCAGAAACTGGCGATTAGAACCCATTGCTTGCTGGATCAGCAGCAAGCTAAAACTTTTAGGTCTATCTTTATTGGATATCATGGGCGCCCGCACATAGGGGCAAGAGGGGGAACTTGCCCCCCCTGTAAAATAAAAATACCAATATTTCACATTGAATTAAAAAAGCTTGCTAAACTATTAACCGTTACCCGTTACCATTGTATTAAAATGTGTTTGCCCCTCCTGGAAAAGTTTCTGTGATGCACAGTCCCATCCCCATCCAGAGGTGATGATTTTTAAATACTGGTGAGGACCTTTTTCTGCTTGTGACCACATTTCAGAAGGAAGATGACCTTTTTTTGCTTGTGACCACATTTCAGAAGGAAGATGACCTTTTCCTATTTTTTGCTTGTCAAGATTATTAGTTATTAGGGGGGATTTTTTGTGCACCGTGACCATTGTGTTTTGCCCCCTCCTGAAAAAATTTTTTTGGCGCCCATGTTGAATATGCATGTTAATTTGGGTTGTTTAATCACAGATGTAGTGCAACTCCGTTTAGCTGCAGTGCTTATATCTTCTGTACTGTGTTTTAGTTGTTTTTACTTGTTAAACTGACTTAATCGACATGTCCAGTCATAGCAAGACAACCAGCCAGCGTTATTGGTCAGTATATCGCCATGCACAGAGACAAACACAGCTTGATTTGCTTGAACTGTGCAAACCAGACGACTTTAATACTGGAGATCAGCAAGCCACCAGTCGAGTAGATAGAGGTATTGAAGATGTCGAATATCCAACTACAAGTCATGAGTCACTTGACAACATTTACAGTTCAAAAAAGCACTCTAATGCTGCAGAGAATGATATTGATAACTGGGGTTGGAACTGTTTGAATTCTGATGACGAAATACCATACCTTTCAGATAGTGAATCTAACTGCTCACGATGGAGCGATAATGATAGTGATGACTCATCATTAGCAAATGACTTAGTAAATTGGAGTTTAGAGTTCAATATAACACATGCTGCAGTAAGCAAAGTACTCAAAATTCTAAAACCACACCACCCTTCATTGCCACGTGATGCTCGAACGCTCTTGCAAACACCACGACAGGTTGCAGTTAGTAATTGTGGTGAAGGTGAATATGTGCACTGTGGATTAATAAAAACCTTGAAATCGCTACTGAATGACTGCTTTGTTGTTGACAACCAAGAGATTGAACTGCAGTTTAATATAGATGGCTTGCCTCTGTATAAGTCATCAAATCGCCAACTGTGGCCGATATTATGTCTGATTAAACAACCTAAATTTGAAAAACCATTTGTTGTTGGCATTTTCAGTGGCACTACTAAACCACCATTAAGTTTTTTGGGTGAGTTTGTTGATGAATTAAAGGAACTGCTCTCTGATGGTCTTATGCTGGACAGGGCAGACATTCGTGTTGTTGTTCATAGTTTTGTATGTGACGCCCCTGCCCGAGCGTTTGTCAAATGTGTTAAGATGCATTCGGGTTACTCGAGTTGTGAGAAGTGTGACCAGCGTGGTGAGTGGGATAAGAAGGTCATATTCACATGCCAGGAAGGCAAATTGCGAACTGATGAAGGGTTCGTAAATCGAACTGATGAGGATCATCACTTGCCCAATAAGATTTCTCCATTAGCTTCATTACCTGTTGGAATGGTGTCTCAGTTTCCTCTTGACCCAATGCACCTGTTGTATCTAGGAGTTACAAGAAGGCTGCTGTTGACATGGATACGCGGTTGTGACAAATCACCAGTGAAATTACCAGAAAACATTGTTACTGATTTATCAAAGCATATGTTACTGTTAGGACAATACATACCAAGTGAATTTTGTCGTCGTCCAAGAAGTCTTTCCGAAATTGACAGATGGAAGGCCACTGAATTCCGTTTCTTTCTGTTGTATGGCGGTGTGGTAGTTTTGAAACATGCTCTTTGTGAACAGCTGTATAAACATTTCCTGTTACTTTTTGTTGCTGTCACCATATTGTCTAGCAGTAAACTGTGCCAGATGTTCGTCGATTATGCTGATGGTCTATTGAAGGCCTTTGTGCGTGGTGTAGCTGAACTTTATGGTAAAAAGGTTGTGGTTTATAACATTCACGGACTTCTGCACATAGCAAATGATGCTAAGCATTACGGCTGTTTGGAAAATTTCAGTTCTTTCTGTTACGAGAACCAGTTAAAGGACATAAAAAAGCTTGTACGCAAGAGAAACCTGCCACTGCAGCAAATTGCACGAAGACTTGTTGAGTGTGAACTTAATAACACAACTCTCACAGTGCAAACTGTGCAGAATGGGGATTGCGTTCTATCAAGAGTTCACAGCAGAGGTCCCATGCCTGATGGATTTACAAATCTGAAGCAATATCATAAGTTCGAACATGGAACACTACGCATCAGTTTAAGCCTACGTGACAGTTGTGTCCAGTTGGACGATAAATCGTTGGTTGTGGTAAAAAATATTTTGAACGATGAGAACCACAACATTACATATATAGTTTATAGGAAATTCAGAACCGTCGATGATCTGTTTATTTATCCATTATGTTCAAGCAGTCTTGGAATATACAGATTATCAAATCTTGAAAATGAGTATTCTATATGCAAGTCCGAACACATATCCAACAAATATGTGCTGCTGCCAGTAAACATGGACCAGACTGAGTTTGCAGCCTTGCCACTTTTACACCTGTAATTCTCTGCATGTTTATCTGTTCGCTGTTGTGTATAAAAGTGTGAGCCGTATGAACAATTCGGTTTCTATGAATTACAGAACATTTGAGATATGTTTTACGTGGTGGCATTCCTGGACGATTCGGTGGAAGTGGTGCCTAATAATTGGCTGTCTGACTGTGGAACATGGTGTCATTGGCCACCTTTCAGAGGTCAAGCTATGACAGATGCCATATGCCAGAAAAAGTGCCAGACCACCGATGGAAGAAAGCTGAAATCAAGAAAATAATGAGAAAATGTGGTATGTTTTATAGGGCTATCATTGTAATTTGCAAGTGCTCAAATATGCAGTTGCTATATACACCTGTATCTTTCAGTATTTTTGTGGATATGTGTTGCTTTAGTGTTTGTTGGCTTTTTATTTACCATGATGTCCATTTTTCAACTTCCACTGTTACTTGTTTCGGGCAAATACTTTATTATTCAGGAATGAAGCCAGGTATAATTTGAGAATGTTTATTGAACTGTTGTGTTTTAAAATATAAACAGTATGAACAACCTTTCTATGAGTTCAGAAAGTCTTGAATAATATAATTTAATTTTTTTATTGGAAAGACGTTACAAAATTGCAATGAATTACATTGCTTTTAGCAATTTACATGCAAAGTGTATTTTATGTGTGGTTAGAAACATTCAAAATCGCCAACAAAAAGGCTAATGATGCTGTGTTGACGTCTGACTTATCTACGACAACTGATGCTAACACAGATGTTGATGAACGGCCAATTTATAAAAGAGCTGTACGAAAGCCAGCAACATATTCCCCACAAACTCGTGCTAAAATTCACAAATGTGCCACCGAAAAGTCTGTGCTAAAAT
The DNA here is from genome assembly GCA_018105865.1 of Metaphire vulgaris. Lineage (NCBI taxonomy): Eukaryota > Metazoa > Annelida > Clitellata > Crassiclitellata > Megascolecidae > Metaphire > Metaphire vulgaris. The sequence goes on from CM030854.1 coordinate 4,872,819, forward strand.
CACCAAGGCCACTAACAGCAGAGGCACTGGCAATTGAAAATTTACCCCTAATTCCACTTGCATTGTCACCTTCAGCAACTTTGGCAGAGACTCCAGGTGCTTCTTTTAAAGCTACCCATTCTTCTTGCAGTAAACTTGCACTACCGACAACAGATGGGCAGAAATTATCAAAACACACTACAGTTGCAATGTCAAGGACAGTCGACGATACACTTGTCATGTTTGGAACACAGAGTGAAGAAGTGGAAGGCACAGCAGAAATGATTGAACAGCATTGTTCCCCTCGGCACATTCCAGACCAGACAAGTACAGTTTCTGCTACTGCTGCCATTGCACATAGCTTGATAACTAGAACCTCGCCACATACATCAAATCTGATGACGGAGCGTCATGTTGTGGTTGCAACAGTCACCACGACAGCAGAGACAGGCATATCACAAAGAACTAAACAACATTTTACCCCTCGGTCTACCCGTCATCCCATTCAAGACTTAAGGAGTAAGGTTGCTGATGCTTCTTCTGCTGGACGTTGTTTGATTAATAGAACGTCTCCACGTAGATCAAATCTCACAATTGATACACCAGTTGCTGGGACAGTGCGACAAGGTGAAACTGTCAGTGGCTGTAAGTACTTATTTGTTAATTCATTGCCACTGCACACTGAGTGTCCTAATAGATTAGCTATTGTTAACACTGCTGATTGCATCAGCATTGTTGTAATCAGTCGATTTAACTCTTGCCAAGGTTTTTCTGCTTCTAGTGATCGTTGTTATTGTTGTCAATGATAATCATCAAAGTATGGGGCCGTCCATATAGTCCGTACGCAAAAAAGGCATATTTTGACCCCCCTGACCACTGTACATTCCCTCTATGTGTACGTACAAATTAGCAACCCTCCCCCACACTGAAAATTAATTTTTGGCCATAGTCAGAGAGCATTTCTTTACTATTAAATTTAATTTTTTGAATATCATATTTAAATAACTGGGAACAATACTAGGACCCTTTGTTTGACTGTGAGAAAGTTATTGTGTTAAAATCAAATGTTTGTGTGAATATACCTATTTATAAGTTTCAAATTTGCGTGTACGTACAAATTCAGTCGTGATCCCCCCTCCCGTACGCTTCCATACGCCAAATCGCCTAAACCTCAACCTCCCCTCCCCTCTGTGCGTACACACTATATGGACGGCATCTATCGTAAAGTCGTGTCAATGTATCGCTGATATGTATGGACTTGCATGAGAATATGTCGTGCTTATGTACAGCCAGTTAGTGCAAAATATTGTTAAATGGGTTAAAAGTTAGAAATGATGGCCTGTAGTTTAACAGCATTCAATGTCTACTGGTCCAACAGATGCATTATACAAATATAAGGAATTGTTTGAATAGACACAATTGGCATTATCTACAGTTGGTTAACAGTAATTTTAAAAGCATTTTACTCTTTTTTCTTATATATCAACATGCTGTCCAGTACTGTTGTGGATATGTGTTGTTCCAGCATTTGTTACCTCTGAAGAGTACCGTATGATTTTGGCAAAATTAAATCGAATTGATTCCAAAATTGAGATATTGTCGCGGGGCGTCACTACACTTGTCAACAGAGGTGGAACAAGAGGCAGCAGCTTGGAAGTTCCCACTATGCCTGAAGGAATGAAACTGCCAGCCGATACAGTCAAAGATTTGAAGGATGCAGCATCTTTTGTCAGCAGAATGAATGAGCGAGCACGAAGCTTGGTTAGATGGTGTTAATTTTATTAACTGGTTCAGTCAGATCCAGGTTGAGTGTGCCCCCACATAATATCTCTGATGTTTATTTCTGAATAAATATTCAGATGTTTATCTCTGAATGGGCCTCCTGTTACCCTATTTGAGCCATTTAAATATGCAAAATTCGGCTTATGTCTCAAATAACATCAAGATATACTCCGCCAGGAACATTGAACATGCCAGTAGGGCCCAAAATTTTTACTTTAACCCATGCTATCATGTATAGGATGAGTGTGTACATGACCTAGTAAAATGTGATGTACTTTATAAAGGTTTACCTGGAACTGTTTAGGCAAGATACTTGTCCACGTTTGGAGCCACAACTATCACTGATACAGTCAATGGTATGATGAAGGCAATCATGACGAATGAATTGTCCCGCCAATTCAACTGGACTGGAAACCGGGGAAAGCACAGCTTCCAAGCACTGGGATTGTCACCTTCCATATGTGGTATATGAACTCTTTATTTTCTTTGCAGATTTCAGATAACAGTGGTTGTGTGTGTTTGTGTACAGACAAACTCTATTTATGGGCTTAAAGCAACACAAAGTGATTTGCAGTTATGCGTAGGAAGTTGGTTAAACTACCGGTAACAGACTATGCACCATATTGATTCCAGAGCAGCAAGCGAAATTCTAAATACACCAAACTCATAAAGAAAGCATGTATTATATTACTGCTCACCCAAATATATGCTGATGTCAGGCTTCATATTAAATTGACCAGTGCCAATATTGCTGTTATGTCTTCTGTTGTAATTAATTGCTTGTATTGTGCAGCTCCTTCAGTCACTGTTGAGACCATGGTATGGTGTTGCTGCAATAGTGCAGGCTTCTAGTTACTTGTAAATACATTGATAAACTTGCTTGAGATACCAGTCAATAGCAGCTATGGCTGGTATGATCTAAAGCAGACACACCTTCTTAGTGTGACTCACAGAGCAGTTTAGCATGTTTTGCCATAGTGACAAATCATCTAGAATGCAAGTTTAAGGTAAATATTACATGATGTATTATTGAAAAACACAATTTATTTGTTTCTAAAATCAACAGTAATCGATGTCTCAATGCTGTTGTCAAATTCGCAGATGCTGTGCGAATTAACGAACCGACGAGAGATACCGTCAACAGGCTGACTGAAGATAAAATTAAGGTCTGGCTGAGACAGGCGCGGGACAGAGATGGTGGTCGGAAACGTCGTTTTCTGACTGCTGCTGCAAAGCAGTCATCTGATAAAAGACGTTTTGAACAACTTCCCACAGACCAGGAGTCTGACAACAGTGTCGAATCTGATAACTGACCTACAGCTTCTGTTAAAACAATGTCACATTTAAATTACCATATAATGAAGAAATTGTTTAGAACTGGTCATTTTATTAAAATTAGTTGTTGTTTTGGACTTTCAATTTGACTAGTTTTCATTGCTTTTTGGCAGACATTAATTTTAGCCTTTTGTACTGTGCAGTCTGCAGCTGACCCCATGCATGCCCGCACATTGGGGCAAGAGATGACACTTGCCCCCCTTCTGGAAAATGCAAATACCAATATTTCACACTAAAATTTGAAAACCTTGATAAAAATATTAACCGTGATGTTTTTGCCCCTCCTGGAAAAATTTATGTTGCATAACCGTGATCATTGTTTTGCTCCTCCTGGCGAAAATTCTGCGGGTGCCCATGGCTGTAACCAATTAGTAAGCAAACTTAATATCTGTTAAAGAGATTTCATTGTCGTTTTTGGCTTGTATTTTTTTATAACATCTATACCAGTAAATCAGTTGAGACTGTAGATGGCAATCAATAATTTTCATATATTTTTGTTGTCAGATCTGATCAATAATTGATATTGGCTGTTAAAATGTTGTACCACTTACGTGAAAGTGATGTTAGCATTATTTTTTGTTCAAAAATTGTCACAGCAATTATGTTGATACACGTATCACAATCAGTGTTTATTCTAGCCATCTTGACATTGGGGGATTTAGAAATGTTTGGGGGGAAGGTCTGAGTCTCCAAAAACCTTGACAAGCAAAGAAAAAGATCATCCATCCATCCTTCCTAATATTCTTTACCCTTCTCAAATGCCCTGGCAACCAAATAAATTGTCATCATTCTTACATTTTGCCCTCTCAAAAAATGCCCCCCAATCCTCACACTTTTGGGTGGGAAATTTCAATCCCCATGCAACATTTTTTTTTTAAATTTTTGTGGGGGGGAAATTATAAAACTTTGGGTGGGGGAATTCCCCCCCCAGAGAAGGCCTAGAATAAACACTATCACAATTGATCATCGGTCTTGCTTTGTAAGTTGTATGCTGACTATGTTTGTCATCGATTTTTTAAGAAATTAATACTGCATGTTGTGTTTTAGAAGTGAAGGGTTTGAGAGTTTATATATGGTAGGATGGTGCAGTATTATATGCTGGCCCATTGAATGGCCATTAAAGGCCAGCTGAAGGCCGGATACAGATACGAACTGAGGGCCCTTTGATGGCCGGGCATGTAGGGCCTTTATAGGACCAATTTGCAAAATCTATGAGGGCCCACTGCAGATATGAATTGAGGGCCCTTTGATGGCCCGACATGCAGGGCCTTTATAGGGCCAATTTGCAAAATCTATGAGGGCCCACTGCAGATATGAATTGAGGGCCCTTTGATGGCCCGACATGCAGGGCCTTTATAGGGCCAATTTGCAAAATCTATGAGGGCCCACTGCAGATATGAACTGAGGGCCCTTTGAGGGCCCGACATGTAGGGCCTTTATAGGACCAATTTGCAAAATCTTTGAGGGCCCACTGCAGAAAAATAGCAATTATTGACATTGGCCCCTCAAAAAAAAATTCATTGGCCATATGATAGGGCCAACAAACTGTGTTGATTGGGATGGACCCGTGAACCCGTATCCGTTCCTAGAGACTATAGAGAGGCAACAGTGAAATTGGGGCTACGAAATTGGGATAACTATTCATTGTAAATAGCACGCATGTATAGATTAGGGCAGATCTAATACTTAGGAATCAGGATAATCAGTCAGCTAGCCTAAGCCGACATGAATGGGCTTGTTTAAAATATTTAGTAGATACAGTGTTGTATGAAGTACTGAGTTTGAGTACTTAAGTAAAAGTACAAGTATTATGTCATTTTTCTACTTAAGTAAAAGTAAAAAGTACCTATAAAAATAGTTACTCAAGTAAAAGTAAAAAAGTACTCATCAAAAAGTTACTTTTTAAGTAAAAAGTAAAAAGTACCGTGACAGACGGAATCATCAACAACTCCACATTATCATGCCAAATCACATTTTTATTACTACTTTTAAGCAACACGCAGAAGCCTCAGCAGTCAACACGTACACATTACACCTTTACACCATTCACTGCATTAGCACAAATGCTGGTTTCACAAAGCCGTAGCTAGGGGGCAGGGTCAAGCTGTCCCGGGCGCCGTCCTCGAAGGCGCAATTTGCACACTAAGTCCTTAATTTTTCATACCACTTTCCTCTGGCGTGAAAATAATGTTGATAAGTAAAAAAGGTCATCGCCGGTTTTCAGACTGTAACAGGTTAAAAATTTGTATGTTGTACGTTGCCGTGAAAACTCGGGTAAGCAAAAAAGGCCATCACCGGAATTTAGGGGCGCAGAATTCTATACCTTGCCCCGGGCGCCGACTGCTCTAACTGCGGCTCTGTGATTGCATGTAGGTCTAAGAAAGATCAAGTTTTCAAACAATCTGTCAGTCATGCGTGTACGTTTGTTGGTCATTGTCAACCCTGTACGACTAAACACGGGAAGTTGTGAAGAATTAAACAGATACTCCAGTAAATGTATCGAAATTTGGCGATGAGAAATTTTACTTGTAACGAAACGTGAAAGACATAATGTAACGAAGTAAAAGTACTAATATTTGAATAAAAACTTACTTCGTTACAAGTAAAAAGTACTGGGTAAGTTGTGTACTTCGTTACAGTACGAAGTACTCAGAATTGTACTTAAGTAATGTAACGCGTTACTTTTACTTCGTTACCGCGCAACACTGAGTAGATATCATTTATCTATGAGCAGGCATTAGAGCTCAAGTTAAACCACAAAACTTTACCAGAAGAACTTTCTCGGTCAAAGAGTCCTTGGAGGAGTCAGAGGACGCCATTATAGATTTATTACTGAAGATGTCAGATTACGTCATCTGTATTTCCTTTATGTTTTCAGTAAGTAAAATGCATGCTGTCTGACAAACTGAACGCGATGTACAAGTTATACTAATACACTTTACTCAATATTATTTTTCTATTACTGCATTGCTAATTTGCTATAGTAGTGAGAAATGAAAATATAACTTTTCGGGTAAAACGGGTATACCCGTACCCGTAGCCGCTATACCCGTACCCGTAGCGCTGCACCCGTACCCGACCCGTACCCGTAAAATGTGTACCCTACCCTACCCGTACCCGCGGGTACGAGTACGGGTAGGGTATACCCAGTGGGTGGGGGGTATACCCGCACATCCCTAATGTGCGGGTATACCCGTACCCGCGGGTAGGCCTATACCCTACCCGTACCCGTACCCGTATTATTATTATTATTATTATTGTGACAATGGTTGAGTTGGGAAACTTGTGAAAAGTTGGCAGAATCCAGAAGACGCATAGGTTGCTTCAATATTACGTATCTATGTTTGTACTGCTGTCATCTGGCGAGCAACGTTGATCAACCATTACGTGCTTCTGGATTCCAGGAGATAAACGTACAAAATCAACCATAAAGGTTTAAAAATAGTTACACCTTTTACAAAAATTTATGTGATGAACTGTATTTCATTTTATACTTGGATTTTGAAAATTAACAATGCTCGAAATAATGTATTCGAAATGTCGTGAAGCTAGTGAAATCTTATGGATTTTAACGAGCCATTCTTCTGATTTTTTTCGAGTAGAAGCTGCTGAGGTTGGTGAAGAAAATGACCGGAGATGCTTTATGTTAATTACAACATTAATGTGATGAAAATATTCGATTTTCCTAATATTTTGACGCAAATTATTCTAAGTGATCGTTCTATTTATGAACTATCGGAGAGAAACTGGATTATTATCAGAAATTCGAAGTCGTTGTAGACCAGGGAGTTTGAAATTGGAGCCTCCCATGTGGGGTGTTGACCCTGTGGACCGGAGAAAAGTCTTGCCTTATGCCTAAAGGTGGTCATTGTTTATTAAGAAATTATGTTATTTGGTTTCTTTGAAAAATGTTTGTCATCTTTTAATTGATATTTTATTTTATTTATTAGTTATATATTACTAGCATAGCACCATTAAATGGTGCTAGGATCAGTGGCGGCTCTAGGATTTGGCATGTGGGGGGCTGCTGGGGTGGCAACTTCTAAGCATGAGGGGCCAACCATTTGTTGTTTAATGTATGTAGCATTAAGTATAGGGTCCCAACAGGGGGGTCACTGGGGGGCCAGGCACTCAATAGGGGGGGGGCACGGACCCCCTGTTCCCCCGGTGGAGCCGCCACTGGCTAGGATTATGAGCTAGTGCGCTATAGAAGATGATTGATGATTTACTGAGTTCAGGAGAGTCAGAAACACAAGAAATTTGTGGCTTCGAGAGTGTGAGACCAGTGGCGGTTCCAAGAATTCTTGGTGGGGGGATGCAAGGAATTTTTAGGAAGTTGGTGAGGGAGTGCAATGAATTTATAGGAAGTTGGTTGGGGGTGGGTAAAATGAAATTCTCAAAAAGGCTGACAAGCAAAAAAGTCATCAGCTCTGTTTAGTATACAAATACCCAGCATTAAACACTGATGACAAGCAAAAATGCTCAGTTGGGGGATGCATCCCCAGTCATCCCCAACGTGGAACCACCACTGGATGAGACTATAGGATTTGAAATATGAAAATATGATGCCATACTTTTGCATTTGGGTTGTGGACAAATGGAACAGTTTGGACGATGGTAGGAGTGACAGTTGAAACAGTAAACGGATTCAAAGGCTATCTTGATAAACTAGGTTATTGAATGCAGATGGTTACATCAGTGGTTTTCACACAGGCTAACTTGCCTCCTAAACCACGTAAAATCACATTATTATTATTATTATTTATTCCTGTTCGTGTTTCATGATATATGTGGCAAGCCTCTCTTGTAAAGAGACCGCAGGGTAATGACAGGAGATCTTCGCTCCGCTCGAGTCGTGACGTTAAACTTCATGTTCCTCCTCCATCCAAGACCGCCAAGTTCGGAGAGAGATCCTTCACTAGGGGTAATCCTATCTTGTGGAACTCTCTTCCTGATGAGACGACCGTGGCTGATACTCCCGAGCATTTCATCACGAGATTAAAAACGCATCTGTTTAGGTTGGGTTATAGTTGAGATGTTAAAGCGCTTTTGTTGTGGGCCTCAGCCTTGTTACAGTGCTATAGAAATTGTCTAGGAATGAATGAATGAATGAATGAATGAATGAATATGTTGCCATGTGTCCTGTAACATGAACTGTGTTGACACATATCAGTTTACCTGTAATTACATCCATAGTGATAGCACTTATTGATTCTGTTGGTAAGTGTATTGTAATCATTCAGCGTTAATTACTTTGTGACACTGACAATAATAGTATTTGTCATCTTGCTGTTTGAACAGTCCATTGAAAGCGGCTTTTGTTTGAAAAGTAAATAAGTAAAATATCGTGAATTTATTTAGCACATTCAAAAGTTTTACTTTAGTGGCTATCTTGTTACCAGGCATATGTGCAGTGCGTTTTTCTGCCGGAACACTTGGAGAAGTGTTTCAGAAAGATATTTCCCATAATTTTACAGTTTTAAGTCTGAATCAATTGTATAATTTTTATCCTGTTTAATTTTTAACCAACTTTATATCATTGTGTAATAATCTGCATTTTAATCAAAGTTTACCGTAAGTCACAACGAGCAATAATAATAGTGGATTAAAAAAAACAACAAAAAACTGGACATATAGATGAGTTCTGGTAAGTTTTAGGAGAAAAGTGCTGGGTACAGATTATGGATTATAATATACAGGAGTTTATCATCACCACCACCACCACTGTCAAAATCACCATCATCATCATCATCATCATCACCATCACCATCATCATCATCATCATCCATCCAGTTCCAAGGGTGCTGAGAGCTTGGTTGACAATTTGTTTCTATCTTGTTCGGTCATTTGTTGCTATGGGTAGGGCATGGAAATCAGTATGTTCCCATTCCATAATGTCATCTAACCACTCTCTTCTTGATCTCCCTCCCTCTTTGGCTGTCTCCATCCATAGTTCCCAGCATGATTTTTGTAACCAGTCTGCTATCGATCATCTTGCATATGCGTTGAGCTGTCCCAGTAGTGCAAATGTTATATAGAAACTGGCATGCATTAATTATTATTTTTCATTAGCTTGCAGTTAACATAAGTAATTGATTTTAAGTGGATTTGGAGATGAATTTATTTATCTGTGGCTGGAAATAAAACTGGATTAAAATATCTGCATGTTGTTCAGCATTGTTGCAGAGTGGAGAAATTTACTTTCACCAATAATTAATTATTGGGACAGAAGCGTTTTATTTATTTTATTCGACAATAGCAGCATATACTTGACATTTGTTAGGAAAGGATCTGTAAATATTTGAACCAAGTATTTGTTCATAAAATTAGTCCTGTAAATATGGCTGTTGACTATGAATGATGCCTCTTCTATGATGCATCATGACAAGATGAGAAATACTTATGTCAATAAAATTAAGATATGCCATCTTGTTGACTTTCCTGTTTGCTTGTCATGTCATCATCATCTTCATAATCATAATCATCATCATAATCATCATCATCATCATCATCATTCTCATCATCATCATCATCATCATCATTATTCTCCTCATCATCATTCTCATCATCATAATCATCAATCATCATCATCATCAACAACAACAACAAAAACCAACATCATCATCATCATCATCAGTTTCATCATCCTTTATCACTTTGCACGTCTGCCTGACAAAATGGTAAAGTACGATTGTAAAATGTAATCGATGTAAACTGTATCTTAGTATAAGACATTTGCAACTAGTGGTTGAGAAGAAAATTGGTTAAATTGATATTCTAGAATTGTGCACAAAATTACATGTAGAATTATTGTGCATCCATGCTATCCAGAATGACCAGGAGTTAGTTAGTTGAGGGGTAACCAGTCGCTTAGTTTGAGTTGATGTAAATACAGCACTTTGTAACTGATTTTATGTTTGTGGTTTCGACATACGCACAACATTATCGGTTTATTTTAATAAAATAACGTTTGGAAGTGTATGAGGCATTGTACCGTATGTATGTGCTGTGAGAATGACATAATGAAAGGACAAGAATCAATTTGGAAATGTCAGCACATAATGACCCGGATCAGAGTCCTTGTGTGTCCACTGCCATGTCCCCCCCCCCCCGTGCAGGATCAAAGTGACACTAATTGTGAGAACCTACTCATAGGGTTGGTGTCTGTAGCCTCATCTAAGCAGCGGCGGCTCCAGGATTTGGCAAGTGGGGGGGCATTGGGGTGGCTACTTTTAATCATGGGGCCAAAAATTTGTTGTTCTGTATGTAGCATTAAGTATAGGGTTCCAACAGGGGGGCCGCTGGGGGGCAGGCACTCAATAGGGGGGGGCACGGGCCCCCGGCCCTCCCTGTGGAGCCGCCACTGCATATAAGTGATTCCACATTGACTGTATGCATGTATGTATGTATGTATGTATGTATGTATGTATATTTGTATGTATACATGCATGTATATATGTACCGGTATGTATGTATATATGTATGTATGTATACATGCATGCATACATGCATGTATATATGTATGTATGTATAGAACAGATAGAAGACGAATGGAAAAGTTGTTGCCCAATGCACAGGCTACGAACGGAGGTGATGATGATGATGATGATGATGATGATGATGATGACGACGACGACGACGAAGAGGAGAGGAGGAGGAGGATGATTATGGTGACGATGATGATGGTGATGATGATGATGATGTATGTATGTATGTATGCATGCTACGAATGATGATGAAGAGGAAGAGGAGGAGGATGATTATGGTGATGATGGTGGTGATGATGATGTATGTATGTATGTATGCATGGATTTATGCACACTGTGCCCATAAAGAACAAAGCCCTTTGTTGTATTTGATATCTGTGGTAGTGAAAGCTTAAAATCAGATATATTATTCTATTCTGCTACATGCTATATGTATATATATATATATATATATATATATATATATATATATATATATATACATGCATATATATATATATATAAGTTTATATAGAGCATCTACCAGAGCACACGATTGGACACTGATATGGCTGTTAAGGCTTTAAGTTTTATTAAGAAAAAATAAGTCTAGGTCATTATTATTTCTGTTAAAAGAGTTTATTGTTTAGATATGGGAATATTTTGAATTAAACGCTGAACCATCACTGAAATTGGTAAGGGAGCTTTTCTATCTCTCTCTCTCTCTCTCTCTCTCTCTCTCTCTCTCTCTCTCTCTCTCTCTCTCTCTTTCTCTCTCTGCTTAAAACATTTATTTTAATTAGCTTTTCCTCCATAGTCTGTCTTGCAGTTTCCCTCTGACTGATCTCTGGAATGACCTGGTCTTTTGCAGATGGATTTGAAGTATCATTGATTGATACCCTTGTGTATTAGAAATGGTGCTATAGAAGTGCATAATAATAATAATAATAATAATAATAATAATAATAATTATTATTATTATTATTATTATTATTAATTATTATTATTATTATTATTATTATTATTATTATTATTATTATTAAATTAACTAGAACGATGCTCGCTTCGCTCGCGCTTGCTTCGCTCGCAGTGCAGGATAATACTAATCCAATACCTATACCTAATACCCAATCATTGAATTCATGCTGAACAACATTTCAATGATCGCCACCTAGCCAAGCTCTGCGCCACGTAATAATTAGGCCTATGTACGTTAAAATCACGCAACTGTGGCCATTTGTGACGCTGTACACGTTTTAAGATCCTCAAGCTACGAACAATTGTTACCAATAGCAACGTCGTCGCACGCCCAGCCCTCTGACGCTGCAATGACTCGACTAAACCGGTTCTACGAACAATTGTTACCAATAGCAACGTCGTCTTCGAACATCGTCCACCAACGCATCGCGACGTAAGGACTAAACGGTCTACCAATAGTCAACGCTCGCCCACCAACGCATCGCGACGTAAGGACTAAACGGTCTACCAATAGTCAACGCTCGCCCACCAACGCATCGCGACGTAAGGACTAAACGGTCTACCAATAGTCAACGCTCGCCCACCAACGCATCGCGACGTAAGGACTAAACGGTCTAAACCGTCTACCAATAGTCAACCAATCAGAACGCTTGAAGGTAACAGACAGAGAGACATACAGATAAGAATCTTAATATTATAGATGAGATTTATCTTTAAATATAGTGGAGTGATACTTTTCAATGATTGTGGATTTTGGGGTTCACATTTTCGAAATCCCTAATATAACATAATTTTTGAAGCTATTGTTTTGAGAACTCTCAAGCAATTTGCACTCTTTATCTGTCAGGATGTAGTAGCAATCAGCAAAACGGTGAAATACCACTAACTAATCCTGGCCTTGAGAATTTATATCAGCCCATTTGGCAGCCTTCCAAGTGACACACTGCATGGTTCCAATGCATCATGAACTCTACATTCTACAAGACCAGTGCTTGTGTCACTGTTTGGGGGTGGAGTTGTACTTTGAACCGTAGGCCAGGAGAGCCTAAATCTCCGGTTTGTGTGTCACTGGTGTCAATTTCAGGAGGTAAGCTGTATCTGCTGGTTTGGCACCAGAGGTCATAACACTACACTCCTAGTTTGGACTGAGAAGATTGATTGTTACCCTGTCAGATGCCATCCATTTGTCTCTTCTGGGGGGGGGGACAGTGTAGTGGCATGTATCTAGGACGGACCGGAGATGAAAAGTGAAGACTAAGCATGAATAAATATAAAAGATATAAAAGAAGGTTCAGCAGGTCTTAATGAGCTGTTTTGCTGGCATTTTGTGTGTATAAAAGAACAGCCTGCCTCAGCAAAGGTTTGTAATCCTTGAAATGTGTTATTTCCTATTGATAATAAAGATATATAAAGTTCTTTTTAAAAATGAAGTTTAATGATAATAAAGATAAAGATAAATGAAGTTTAAAGTCATTCCTTCTGAACCACTTTAGCTCTAATTAACCTCTCTCATTATATTATTATTATTATTATTATTATTATTATTATTATTATTATTATTATTATTATTATTAAAAGTAAAGTAAATAAAATCTCATTAATTTCTATAGCGCTTTCAAAAGCAGCACCGCAGTAGCTCCTTATTCTTAGGCGCTTGATCTTAGTATGAAGTAGCTATAACCAAAGGTGGAGGTCGTCGAGAGGGTTGTCATTGGGCGCGTCATAGAATTCATCGAGGGCGAGGGACTGATGCCAAGACTCCAGTCCGCCTATAGACGCCACCATAGCACCGAAACGGCGCTGCTAAAGGTGCTATCTGACATCCTTGGTGCTATAGACCGGAAACAGGTCACATTGCTTGGCCTCCTCGATCTCAGCGCAGCCTTCGACTGCGTGGATCACGAAATCCTTCTACGGCGCCTACAGTACAAATTTGGCATCACGGGGGCGGCGCTCGGCTGGCTATCATCATTTCTCACTGACCGCTCACAACAGGTGGCTTACCGTGGTCTTCTATCGGAAACCTTGCACCTCCCCTATGGAGTACCTCAGGGTTCAGTATGCGGACCTGTCCTGTTCCTTCTGTACGTGTCAGATGTGTTCAACATCATTGCTGCCTGTGGAATGTCTGGGCACGGATACGCTGATGACATCCAAATCTACAGCAGCGGGAATGCGAGTGGAGAGCAAGCATTAATGGACCAGTTAAGTGACTGTATCACTAGAATCCGGGGCTGGATGGCGGAGAACTGTCTAAAGCTGAATGAAGATAAGACACAAATTATCTGGCTGGGCACAAGACAACAGATTCAAAAGATTACAATAAATGCCTTACGCCGTCCTGACGCCACCATCGAATGTGCTACAGTGGTCAATAACCTCGGAGTGTTAATTGATAGTCAACTGACAATGGCCAACCACGTTGCATCAGTTTGCAGGAAGTCGTTCTTCCAGCTTCGCCAGCTGCGGGCAGTGAGGAACTCGCTGACACCTGACGCAACTAGGATGCTGGCTCAAGCATTCATCAGCAGCAGACTCGACTACTGCAACAGCATCCTTTATGGCATCAGTGACCATCTGATACAGAAACTTCAACTCGTCCAGAATGCAGCTGCACGCTTGGTGTTCCAGAGAGGGAAGTTCGATCATATCACACCAGTACTACGGGAGCTCCACTGGCTCCCGGTCGGTCAACGCGTGACTTTTAAACTCGGGACCATCCTGTTCAAGGCCCAACACAGCTCTGCTCCGCCATATCTAACTGATATGTTCTGCTCGACGGCTAAGTTGCCTGGTCGGTCGCATCTGCGCTCCGCCTTGACCAGCACACTTGCAGTGCTTCGAACTCGGACAGGCTTTGGTGACCGCAACCTGGCCATTGCTGGCCCGGTTGTTTGGAACAGTCTGCCAGCAACATTGCGTTCCTCTGACTCAACCATGACGCTGTTATCTTTTAGGAAACAACTGAAGACATTCTTGTTTGATTGATCTGGTTCGCAACTGACATGAGTGCATTTGCTGCTTTGCGATAATTTGCGCTATAGAAATGTTCGTAATAATAATAATAATAATTCATGCAGGGTCATTTAATCCAAAGTAGATATTAGATAAAGTAATATACTGGGTTATTTCACATTAACAATTTTCAACCTCATTTAATGCATCTTGTGGCAACTATTTCACGGGTGTTGTGGGAGAAAGTCCCCCCAGAGGACAGCTCCCACCCTGGGAGGAAAGCCCCATTTATCATCCCTATAGCCAATTCTTGTTATTTTTTCCATAGCAATCAGCTCTAATTTTTAAAACTTTCTTTTGTTGGCCATGAATCTCTTATTCAAGCAGTCGTTTAAATCAGGGTTTCCCAAACATTTTTGAACCGCGGTCCACTTTAGCGGTTTTGTAACGTTCCGCGAACCTTATCGTAGAATGTAATATTTTTTTAAGGTATTAGGCCATCTGGCGAACGTTAGTCGAAAAGAATAGTCTGAGTTTTGAACAAAAAACAAAACGAAAGGTCTGATTCAATTCAAATGAAAATATGGCTGATATATTTGGTTGAATTATTTTTTTTTCCTAATAAGACTAAAGGAGAAAAATTCATATTGAAATTTCTAGAAAATTATCTTTTTAAATTTGCAACGAACATACCTTTGTTACGCGTCCTAAAAATATTATATAAGTATGACAAAATCAATTTAACCAGAACGATGAGTTTTGCCAATGTTAGTGGAGTTTCAGAGCAAAATGATCGGATACGCTTTCCTAGCGTTATTGTGAAAGAAGATTAATTTTTACAAGTACTATAGTCTATAGGACAGGATTTTCCTAACTATTTAGAACTGTACAACTCACTTCAGCCACTTTGTAATATGCCACGACCTGCGAACTTATTGTCAACTAAAATTTGATAAAACACTAATCATTTTAATCAGTGCTGAAAGTCTGTGAAAAAAGGTGCAGGACATATCAGTGTTAGCAAATTAGATACTAAGTGGAGAGGTAGGAGAAGAGAACTAATTTTTCTATAGTAATAATTTTGCCTTCCAATATAGTAAATTTTTGATATAACAAGCATACTACAAAACATAGTGTTTTATTCGATAGTCCAAACTGCAATGATTTATAACGGTCTGATAGTAACATTTGAATGAGTTTTGGTGGGACAAATACGGTAGGTGACAGAGGTGGTCAATGTTTTTATGGTCTTATTAGCAGATACATTTGATTTGGGGCGGAAGATGGCAGAGTGGGTTACGTGCTGGAGCGTCAGGCTGACGGAGCGGGTTCAAGCCCCGTCAGTGCCCCTAGTGGCTTTCACACAGGCAGTAGTGCCTTCTGAGCCACTTTAAATCATGCTAAGTTTGTGTATTTATGATCACTGTCATCACCACCACCACCACCATCATTATCAACATACTGTTTACATATTTCTCTCTTCTTGGAATGTTGTTTAACATAGAGTTGTTAATTTTTTTTGAGAAACCAAACATTACTGGGGCAAGTACCGGTAATGACAACTTACCCCAGATTACCGGTAATGATTTATAATATGGCATAATAATAAAATATAATATAATATAACAATAAAATACAATAATACATTATAACAATATAATATAACAATATAATATAACAATATAATATAACAGTATAATACAACAATATAATATAACAATATAATATAATATAATATAAAAGGGTTTAAATTGGTTCGGGAGTGTCTACCCTGTGTGAATCACTATATAATTGTCCATCAGTTGAATCATCAAACTTCTATAGCGCCAATTTAAGAATGTTCCTAAAATCCCTTGGAGGTCCCTCCTAAGTAAACATCTCATTTCAGAAACCTTGACCGCATTTGTTAATCTCATGCAATCTGTTAAATATGAACTAAGTTGAATCAAACCAAATACGGATTCCGCTCTAAAAATTGAATTGAGGCCATTTGAATAGGGGCGGGGTGGGAGTGGTTTAAATGCTAATATTTATTCTTAGGCAGCTGACATCTATGCCAATTTATTGATTCATGCTGGAGACAGACAGATGCTATCAATTTCTCAGTTAACTTGTTTAATTACTGTTTGCCCTTGCAATCATTTCTAACGCTGACCATTATTACAGAGGACTTGTTAGCTCAGTGAGTTGCTATTGGGTCATCCACCATGATTTCCCATGTTGAAGTTACTGTAGAATCATGTAGCATACATCAGTCATATGTAAATTATTATTATTATTATTATTATTATTATTATTATTATTATTATTATTATTATGTGACAGTTTATTGTAACAGCAACTAAAGCATTGAAAGAAAGGACTGCCTGGGATGCTTAATTCATGACATCACCTTATCTTAAACTTTTGAAGGAAGAGGAAATGATGATGATGATTGTTATTATTATTATTAGTATTATTATTTATTATTATTATTATTATAAATAATTTATTATTATTATTATTATTATTATTATTATTATTATTATTATTATTATTATTATTATTAAACTGACAATTTCTTGTGTGCCATAGTACCAAATGTCAGGAGTCCAGTAGATGCCATGTATGAGTAACAAATATGATGCAGATACTGTTAGGCAGTGGCGGCTCTAGGATTTGGCAAGTGAGGGGGCCGTTGGGGTGGCAACTTCTAATCATGGGGGGCCAACCATTTGTTGTTTAATGTATGTAGCATTAAGTATAGGGTCCCAACTGGGGGGGGGTCATTGGGGGGCCAGGCACTCAATAGGGGAACGGCCCCCCTGCTCCCCGGTGGAGCCGCCACTGCTGTTAGGTTACTCTTTTGAATAATTTAAGTTAAGAATGATGCATTTTTGTAAAGGTCTACCCACCCTTACTTGACAGAGGGGTAGTAAAAATGAGGAGTAGCATTTGGCTGGAAGGTAGAGCATAGGTCTGGGTCAATTTTATACAATCAATATGAATATATGTACTTTCTGTGGTTACTTTCATCCAATTAACTAAGCCACTTCCTACTTGATCCCTAAATAACTCCCAATTTCCATCTTTTATATGTCATGTAATTATAAACTTTGAGATTGGCCAATTTTACGGGATACAAATCCCTTAGGCCAACCCTTTTTCTCAATGACTGATTTCTGTACTCTTTATGTCTGCAAATTATAGTGTTGACCATATAAACGTATATAATATTATTTTCTATAAGACTTACCGGTAGATCTATTTTATATTTTCATTAATTACTATTATTACTAGATTATTAGATATTTTGTCATCTGTACAAATTTTATGTTGGAATAATTAATAATTCTTCAACATATTTCTGTTCAAGTATACAGTTATTCATGGTTTATACTATAGTTAAGCTGTCTATTCTTGAAATGTTGAGAAAAATAAATTTGATTGATTGGTTGATTGAAGTAATGACATTCTGCCCCAGATAAATGGTTTATTCTACATACATTGCTGATTGCCTATAAGCAGCACTCAAAATTCGAGTATTTGAAATGCCTTTAACTGGTATACTCAGGTAGTCTTGGGTAAGGTACCCGGTACTTACAATACATAAAAGTATTTCGATTTTGTTCTGATTTCTACACAAAGGTATTTAGCCTGGATTTGAAATAAAATTAGTGTTTGAAGCCTGATAACCGTAAGCCAGTAAAAGTGTTGTCGCTTCTCTTTTGTAGAAGCAGGCATGGCATTTGAGTCAAAGACGATCGCTTAAATCTTAGTTATCATTGCCGATTCATGAAGTTAATTCATTATGGATGAAGTGATTGGGCACGCTAGTCTGGAGGCGTCAAAGTCCTCGGAGGGGTTGGCAGATGTTTTCGCGAGCCCCTCGAAGTCCCTCTGTCTATCTGCTGCCCTCGAAAGCCTCCCGCTGGTGTACCTCCCTCAGACAAGGCAGCTGGTCGCGGTGCCCGACTGGCCACGGGGTCTGGACCAAAGACACCACGCCTGCGGTCGATCCCGCGGTAGACCGGCGAGTCCAGATATCCCGGAGTTTTCGTTTCCTGATGACGGCTCCACTGCGAAAAGCACGGCCGGAAGCAAGAACTCGGAGGACTCCGGATATCCGGGGTTGTGGGATTCGGACGCCAGTCTGTCGGCGCGCGAGGTGCTGTCGGAAAGGAATTCGAGCGTCGGCAGCAGCGAGATTCTCGAGTGCGATCTCGAAGCGGACGTCGCCGAAACCGACGACAGCGCGCCATCCGAGTTCGCGAAGCCACATCTGTCTCGGTTTCTGCGCGGAAATAACGTCTTGTCCGCTTCCGAAGAAACGTGTTCGGCGGACCGTTTTCCCGTGCCCCCCCTTCCGATATCAAAAGATCTCCGAACGCTTTCCGTAAGCGACGACTCAGTGGTAGAGGACGTGTGTACCTCGTGTTCCGCTGTGCCGACTTTTCTGAGAGAAACTGGAGCGTCTAGTGTTGAGTGTCGGGCGCACAAAGTTGACAAACCGAGACGTGGAATGTTTGCCAGTCTCTTCACAGGGTGAGTTTGACGTGACAATAGTCTTATGCCTTGAAATAGCATTTCTTGGAGAAACTGTTCTTCTTCTCTTAGCATCGGATTACTATGCTTGGAGTCTTGTGTTTTTATAGCACTTTCTTAAGTGCTACGCTAGTAGCCATTTACTCGTAGGCAATGATCTGATATATATATATATATCCATGGGCTGAATGTAAAGATTGGTCTTGGTGAGTGTTGTTAGCTGCCTTCAGTTGTTTGAGTTTCCAGTAATTAAATCTGACCGAATACTACGACAGGCAAAAAGTTTCACAATATTTAGATTTTTTTGTCTTTCTTAATAAAATAAATGGCAAAGTTAGTTGTTACCGTTGATGGCAAAGTAGCTGTTGAGAAAGTTGTTTATTATTATTATTATTACTATATTATTGTTGTTATTATTATTATTATTATTATTATTATTATTAGTAGTAGTAGTAGTAGTAGTAGTAGTAGTAGTAGTAGTAGTAGTAGTAGTAGTAGTAGTAGGAGCAGCAGCAGCAGCAGCAGTATTAACAGCAGTAGTAGTAGTAGTAGCAGAAATGGCCACTGGTCAGTGGATCATAGGTCATATAGTGATCAATACTTGTTGGGTCACATTGGTCATTGGTCAATGGACTATGTCTGACCCATGAGATTATTTAGACTGAGGTGCAGCACACACAAATTGAAGATCATGTTCATTGGCAAATAAATTTTTAATGCAATTTTTTGAATCTACGCAAAGCCGTCTAATGACGTTACTAGTGATTACTTGTAGTGTTGGTAAAATCGTTGATTGATTTGTTCCGTGATATTTTATTATAAAAGGGCAGTTTTGTGTTTTCATGTTCAATCAATGCTCAGCATTACATGAATTTTTTTGCCTTTTAGGGCTATTTTTGGTGTTCGAGGCAAGAACCAACAGGACTCGATGGCGACTGACAGAGCATCAAACTGTGTGGCGGGGAACCAGGTCGAAACAAAACAGGAAATCGCCAGTTCTCGTAGTCCTTCGAATTTTTTCGTGTTTAAGAAAAGCGACGTCGAGAAGTCAACAACTGCCTTGATTCTCCAGGAAAGACCGAAGTAGGTCGAATGTTTTGACAAAATTTAGATTCATGTCTTTCTTAATAAGATTTGTGGTAGACTTGTTACAGTTGCTTATCATCATCATCATCATCATCATCATCATCATCATCATCATCATCATCATCATCATCATCATCATCATCATCATCAATAAGTCATCATCATCATCATCATCATCATTGAGCCATCATCATTGTCATCATCATCATCATCATCATCATCATCATCATCATCCAATGTTGGATTGAATCCATTTACAATCATTGATTTGTTGAATTCTAACCCAAAGAGATCCTGAAAATCGAAATTTCATTTCCAGTGATGGAGATATGGGAAACATGGGAAGTTTCCCTCGAATGAATTTGTGCATGGAAAAAGATACCTAGCATTTCGTGAATGTCGTTGTACATTACAACAGATAATATGTTGGCAATTAAAGTTGTTCCAATTACCAATACCTCATATGTTTCTTGGTGCATCGGAGTCTTTTATTATTATTATTATTATTATTATTATTATTATTACTATTATTATTATTATTAACATACATCCCTTTGGATGTTGACTATTGCCTGGCTGATAATATACCTTCCCCATAGCTATTTTAAGAGACGCTGAGCGCCTAAGAATAAGCAGCTACTGTTGTGCTGCTTTCCAAGGCGCTATAGAAATCCACGAGATTTTACTTTACTTACTTACTTTACTTACTGATCAATGTGGTAACTCATCCAAACGAACTGCGTGAACACATTACTTAAATTGTCACTTCTTGTTCAGACTGTTTATATTTGGTAAACATGAGATGATATTTTACCATGCTGGTCTGGTGTCTTCATTCTTCACTTTATCAAGATATTGAGTTTTAAAATACTGGTTAGAACTCTCCATTGCTATTTAACTTCCTGGTTGCAATGCATGCAACATAAGGCAACAGCAGATTGGTTGCACTGTCTTATTGATGACCAGTGGCGGCTCCACCGGGGGAGCCAAGGGGCCCCGTG
This sequence comes from Metaphire vulgaris, assembly GCA_018105865.1. Classification (NCBI taxonomy): domain Eukaryota; kingdom Metazoa; phylum Annelida; class Clitellata; order Crassiclitellata; family Megascolecidae; genus Metaphire; species Metaphire vulgaris. Next base: position 4,893,925 of record CM030854.1, read on the forward strand.
CCCTCCCCCCCTATTGAGTGCCTGGCCCACCCAAGTGGCCCCACAGTTGGGACCCTATACTTAATGCTACATACATTAAACAGCAAAGGGTTGGCCCCCCAATGATTAGCAGTTGCCACCCCAACGGCCCCCCCACTTGCCAAATCCTAGAGCCGCCACTGTTGATGACTGGTTGTTGCTTAGTATGTGCAACTGCTTTGGGTGTTATTTCTCAAATGCCATCATTTATGTAGATCCTGTTTCTTTCTTACGTGCTGCCTATTCATGCAGACCATTCCGGCACTTTTGTAACGGGTTGTGTGTGATTGTGATCCGTCGGTAATAGTGAAATTCTTGCATAAGATTTTGAGTCTTTGGTATTGCCGCTGTTATTAATGATTTTTAAGCAACAACAGCAACAAAGCAACAATGATAATGATGATGATGATGATGATGATAATAATAATAATAATAATAATAATAATAATAATAATAATAATAATAATAATAATAATTATTATTATTATTATTATTATTATTATAATTATAATAATAATCTTACTTGCTGTCTATTTGCACTGACCAGAACACTGCAAAGCACACACACTCTTGCACACAGTGAAACACACAGACACACACACACACACATGTACCGGGTAATTGAATTTTGCTACTTCATTTATGTGGTTTGGAATCTAAAGTTGCACTAATAGTTGAATAGTATAAAGTGCAGGTGGGGGTTGAGTGATTTGTTGCCTCAAGAGATAGATTTTGAATTTTTTCCGATTGAGCGGATGTGAAAATCAGTGCCAGATGCCATTTCATCCAATTTAACTCACAAACCATTTAGTTTTATGATTTGTCCTTGGTTATCTATAATGACACATGAATTAATAATTATTAATGGTGCTCTCGATTTGTGATTAGCCTTTCCTCAGTTGAACTGGATGATAAATGCAATACACTTAAATACAGTTAAATTAGATTATCTTCTATAATTTCTGAGATTGAATAAATTTGATCCAATGATGGATGATAGCGAGAATTTCTCTTATAGTACACATTTAAAATTTTGCTGTTATCCCAAAATTAGTGTTTCACCACTGAGCACTTTACGAAATTGACGTAAATAAATGTAATAAGCAAATAAATAAGAAATTGATTCGGTTATTTGGGATACAACAAGTTGAATTTGAAACACTGAAATCAACCACTCTCTGTTCACGCTTTAAGATTACTAGATCTTCTTAGGTAGAAATTCCCCATAAATTCAGGGATTCAGATGTTTTGGAAGATAGGCGGGTTAAAACTTTGCCTCCCCACTGGTCGAGTCTGACTCCCTTCCAGCTGAGGTTTGAAAATAAAAAGAAGAGAGAGACTTAAATATACATAAATAAAATAAATAAGTGAACTAAAAAAAATAACAACTAAAGATCGCTGTTTGACCCTTCTGGAGGTAGAAAATTTGTAGGTGGGTGTTGTTTGGACCAGGGTTATTTCTAGGATTGTGAATTTGGCGGGGTGTTGGTAAAATTTGGGGGTGTTCGGGGGCTATTTAGGTTACATACCATTGTTAGCCATTGTTAGATTAGGAAATTTTCGGAGGGGATGTCGACCTCAAATTGGGGAGGGGTAGGGGGTAAAAAATATCCCTGGTTTGGACCCTCTGGTTTTTTGAAAACTCAGCCATTGCAAACTGCAAATATGGCATGTTGCATTGTATATTTACTGGATTTTGTCACAGATGCAACATTTTCTTGGGTACTCATACTTCTGGAAAGAGAAAGTACACCACTGTTTATGTAGTTTTGGAAGGGATGTCCTTAAGACTTGAACACTCATGTCTGGTGACTGGCTGGCTGGCTGGCTGACAGCCAGTTTTGTCACATGATTCACTGATCATTTGCCAAGGAAGTAATACAAAATGAGTCTCATGGCACCGTCACACTCTACTGGGCTACATAGCCACCTCATACTTGGCAGTCAACTGGTGACACACACACACACACACACACACACACACACACGCAAACACACACACACACACCCTCACATGCACACAAATGCATATATCTATTTATTTATTTATATGTATGTTTGTATGTGTTATTACTGTGGAAGACAATTCCCGAATATATCACCTCTCAATAAAAGAGATATTCTAATATATAATCATGTGCCCTTTTGGGTTGGATAATTGAATATAGCTAAATCCTAATTCTGTACATGGTCATGCTACCAGGGGCCTTCAGAGGCTGAAGAAGGCCCGGGCCATTTCGAACTTTTGAGGCCCTGGACTCCAACAGTTGCGGACTATTGGAGTATTATAACTATGGACTATTAGTCCATACTATCCATAGTTATAACATTTAAATTTAAGAGCAAATAAAATAACACAGAGGTATACTATTTTTAGATATTATAATGTGAGTAGGATATTTAACAGGTCTTGGTTACTTCTTCTTCTTTCAGGTGCCATGCATTGCTGCGTCGGCGGCCATGGACTTCCACTTTTCTCGATCTCTAGTGTTCCTCAGGAGTTCGATGTTATTTCCTATCCCCATTTCCTCTCTCGTTCTGTCTGTATATTTTGATCTTTGTTTTCCTCTTGATCTTTTACCCTCCACCATGCCTGTCACTGCCAAGTTTTCTAATCCTTCTTTTCTCATCACGTGCCCGAAAAATTTCGTCTGTCTTAACTTGATGGTAGTCATCAGTGTTCGTCTCTGTTCCATCATCTGTAGTATTTCTTCGTTAGTTCTTTTGTCTGTCCATGGGACCTTTAGCATCCTCCTATAAAACCACATTTCTGCCGCTTCCAGTTTCTTTTTAATCTTTTTTGATATGTTCCACGTCTCAGATCCATAACCATAATCTTGGTTACACATTAGCTTAAAAACGGAGGCCCCCAGAATTGGAGGCCCGGGCCAAATGGCCCTGATAGGACCTGCTTGCTACTGCTACTTGATTATTTTTGTAACCAGGCCATCATCTTGATCATCATCATCACAATCATCATCATCATCGTTACAGTCATCATCATCCTTCTCATCATCATCGTCACCATCACCATCATCATCGCCATCATCATCATCATCATCATCGTCTTCACCGTCATCATCAGCATTATCATCATCATCATCATCATCAATCTCCTCAGTGTAAGTCCAAACCATGGTTCTTGGCATTTCTCTCACTGCTGGTCGAAATTCTGGGGTTGCAAGTAACCCAGCTGCTTCCATTGTTTTTTTTTGAAAAATTGACCAATCACTGCCCCCATGTTTTATGTTTTAGCAGACTAGATGGGCGCGTTGAAACACTGTAGCAGACTAGATGGTTGCGTTGAAACACTGTTGATGAATGAAAAACAGTTGCACTAATGCATGCCTTAAGTGATTACAGGACGGATAATTTTTATCAGCTTTCGAAGACAGAATCACAGAAAATTGAATTAATGTTCATTGCATTTTATCTGATGCGGATTAGCTTTGAGTTGTTGCGACATTTTTTGCAGAGGTTTGCCGCTGAAGGACCCTGGGGAAGAAGCGAGACATCGCAGTCTGTATCAGGCGATGGTAGAGGAGGCAAAACAGAAGGGTAAGCTACTGTAAATCAATATCAATCAATATCAATCAATAAATACACTTTCGTGGTGCCGCTATCGTAATGCTGAAAGCATGGAAATTGACCTTTTGAACCCATCAGCATGGGCGTCAGCGGCAATTTTTCTAGTGGGGTGCAGCATTCTATATGCCTAAAAATACTATCAATTGGTTTTAGATTTAAATTGCAAGAAAGACAATGACTAAATGCAATACTTTTATTGAGTCAAGAGATCATCTTTATCATGTTCAGCTTTTTCTTATTCTTCTTTCTCTCATTCTCTCAATCTTAAATACTGTATGTTATAAATTAGTCTCACTTGTATTACCAAAGTCTCCTCAAAGTCACTGTACTCAATTGACCTCGATTATTGTACTGGTAATTGCTATTGTGCATTGTACATTGTACATTGTTCCTTGTTCTTTTGGAAATAATAAACCTCATTCATTCATTCATTCCTTTTTTCAGTCCATGGTTCTCTATTTGGTTGGACAATGGGTCTGAATGAGTTCCTTCCACTTCTGTCTGTCTCTTGCTGCCCTGGTCATTTGGATGAAGTTATTTGCATTTCTTCTGCATCCTCTTTTAAGTTTTCTATCCATCATCAAATAAAAACTCTACTATTCTCGGTTCTTGTATTATATTGTTATTAGGATTAAATAGTAATTTATTATTTTTAATTTTTTTATATAAATTTATAATTTTTTCCTGGGGATTCAGTTGCACCCCATTGCACCGCTTTCCTGGCGCCTTTGCCCATCAGTTGCAGTTACAGCATGTCTGCTCCAATTGATTAATTGTTTATTTATTAGACTGTGATCCATATATGACACAACTTATTAGGCAGATTATGACTAGTTATTATGGGTAACGGTGATATTAGACATAAATGCTTTATTTGATTGGGATGGTGACCACAATGAGGACAACAATGAAGACTCCTTCTTCATGTGCCATATATTGCCATGTCGGCGACCATGGATTTCCACTCTTCTCTGTTTCTGGCTTTCCTTTTCAGTTCGATGTTGTCTTCAGTTCATGTTGCTTCTCTTAGGCTGCCTGTATACTTTATCTTTTGTCTTCCTCTTGCTCCTTTCCCCTCTATTTTTTCTCTTGTGACTAGATTATCCAAACCCATCCTTTATGAAATTTTAGATGTCCGAAAAAAATTCCATTTGTTGCTTTCTTATGGTTTTTAGCAATTTTCCCTTTGCATTGAGGATGATGAGGACAATGATAGTATCCGTTATAATGTCTGATGGTGTAGCAAATACAATGACTTGTTTTATTTCCAGAGCGTAAAGATGCCAAACGACAGAAACAGAAGATGAAGGAGCAACTGAAGCAAGAATCTTTGATGGCCAATGCACTAAAGATCTGGAACAACGAGATTCTCCCAAACTGGGAAACTGCGTGAGTATATGGGTATGACCGAATGGATGTATACTGTATAGATATATTAGTTAGTTAATTAGTTAGTTAGCTAGCTAGTTAACAAGTCAATGTCTATAGCGCAAAAACGTGGTAGAAGGCCAAAGTCAGTAGCGCTTTACAGTTCATATGACGTCTGATAACAGTGAGTTTTGAGTTTTGAGTTTTTTATATTGAACTTGATTATAATTGGCAATGAATCACATAGTTGACCCTTGTCATATAACAAGACTCGAGGATGGCGGTCTTCAGACATTACACTCAGCTAATGATGTCGCAATCAAATGGCTGACTACTTTCAGCACTTGAAGCATATGATAATAATGATAATTGACAGTAGTACCGTACAATGCTTCGAAAACATTTAATTTTCGCAATTCTCAGCAGTGGTGTAATGTGGGTTGGAAGCGCTCAGGGCAAAAGAGGGATTAGTGCCTCCAACTTTTCCTTTTCTCCCCAAAAAGTCTTGACATGCAAAAAAGGTCATTTCTTGCTTGTATCATATTTCCACATTCCGATAATAATAAATAGATTAAGAAATTCAGACATAGTTTACAATCCTTCTTTGTTTGTGAATGTCAACCTATTTTAGAATTTATTTTAATTTATTTATTTGGACTTCTTTTTATTTTGTCCCCTTCAAATTATGTGTCCACAAAATTTTGCGCCTGGGGCGGCTAACCCTTTGGCCCCACCATGGGTGCCAACAGAAATTTTTCCAGGAGGGGCAAAACATAATGGTCATGGCTATGCCACATAAATTTTTCCAAGAGGGGGCAAAACACATCTTAACACAATGGTCACGGTTAATATTTTAGCAAGGTTTTCAAATTTCGATGGGAAATATTGGCATTTTTATTTTCCAGGAGGGGCAAGTGCCCCCTCTTACCCCAATGTGAGGGCGCCCATGGGCCCCACGCTATGCATGCCACTGTTTCTTGGTATTGGCTTTTTTGTAAATATACTGGATCATTTGATATTATGTCATATGCTTACTCTGCCATAAGTTGCTGTGATTAGTTAGCAAGGCATTAGTTGCTCCCATTACATTTCCTTTATCGGACCAGTTATAGAGCCACCGGATGCTGTAGTATGTACCGGTAATGTAATATGTAGCATTGTGTGTGTCTATGGTGGTGGTGGTGGTGGTGGTGGTGGTGGTGGTGGTGGTGGTGGTGGTGGTGGTCAGGGGCTTCTATCCCTATTTTAGGCGGGCGCATCTGTGTCTAGAAAAAATGGGGGGGGGGGTGAGAATATTTTGCTACTAATCTGAACTGAACCGAGACTGATATTGATTCAAAATAACACTGACCGTGAAGTAATCAATGATAGCTATGCCTAAACACAAAGGATAAAAAGGTGAATATAATACTAAGTCTACAAGGGAGCAAATTAACGGGGAATTTGTAATTTTTGGGGGAATTTGTAATTTTGGGGGGAATTGAGCCCGGCTGCAAGGGGGGGTAGAAGCCGCTGGTGGTGGTGGTTGGTGGTGGTGGTGGTGCAATATTTTCTTTGGTAGGGGAGTTGGTGAGTCTAAGTCTGCACCAGTCAGAATTGCTTTGACCAACTGACCTTCACAGGGATAAAAGTTTTTCATGTCAGAGTGATCAACCCCCTCCCCCTCCCACCGCCACATTACTTTAAAATTGACCAGTGAAGGTTTTGAGTTTGATGGCCATAGGAGATTGAAGAACTACCAGTAAATTAAGATATCTGTATTGGTACACTTTTGGTCATGTGTTCAGAAATTTGTAGACATTTCATCTTGTGCCTGTACTGATGATATTGACAGTTCTTAAAATTTTGATGTACCGCTACATTCTAGATACGCAGTGTTGGAGTTGTGAAATTTGAGCTGGGGGAGGGGGGGTTTGAGGACTGAAATTCAATGAATGACAGAAACTGCATGTACCCGACTTGCGATGTGATTTTTGGGAGGGTTACAAGGTTATCTGGGGAGGTTCACCCCCCCCCCCCCGGCAACTCCAACCGTGAGCTTATGTCAGGTCTCAGTACCTAAATGTTTAACATCTCCCTTAAATCTGTTCATTATTAATTTTGTGAATAAAAACATCTAATTTGTTATTTGCCAAACGGTTATGGTGGGTAAAGAGCAACGGATTGTTTTCCAGGGAAGTCTTTGAAACAGAACGCTTGCCCACCATCTGGTCAGGGTGGAGTTGTAATTCTTGGGTGGAGTTTTCATTGCTCTGAGGGTGGAGTGGAGTCTGACCTCTATGGTACCAGATATCATACCTGAAAGTCATCCCTCTAAGTTTAGACTAGATACATAAATAATATCTTTTGAGTTGGTTTCCTGTAATCCATGCTTACTAATGTTTACTAAGCATCTTAAGACGCATTTAATTAACAATTCCTATGGCGTCTCTTGTTAAGCGCTCTTGACTAGCTTCCGCCATGCTTACTCTGCTTTATAAATTGTCATTAAATAATAATAATAATAATAATAATAATAATAATAATAATAATAATAATAATAATAATAATAATGCTTTCTATTCTTAGCATCACTGTTGTTCTGGTTGTGTATCTTGTTATTTCATTAACAGCATTCAGTAGCGGCTCCACAGGGGTGGCCGAGGGGCCTGTGCCCCCCTATTGAGTACCTCCCCCCTGTTGGGACCCTAATAGACGTAACTGACATGACTGGTACAGAAATTACAGATTGCAGACTGATTACAGAAATGGATTTGGAGAGGGAGATAACAGGAAAAGACACCGAGGAAGGCTGGAGCATATTTACCAAATGTATGTCCAAAGTCATAGAATTGACCATTCCCAAACAGAAGAAAATTAATAACAAACTTCCTTGGATAACAAGAGAAGTGCAACGAAAAAGAAGGGCGAAAAACAAAGCGTGGAGGAAACTAAGTAAACTCAGATTAGCAAGTAAAGGAAATGAGCAGAATCAGCACAGACTCAAGATCTTGGAGGAACAGTACACTCAGAAAAGAAAAGCATCAGCAGTTACTAACAAGATGGCTATTGCAAATTTTGAAGGTAGATTAGCAAAAAATATAAAACAGAACAGTAAAAGTTTCTACAAATATTGTAATAGAAAGTTGAGACGAAAGGACACAGTCGGTCCCCTCTTGGACAGCGCAGGATGTGCAATAACAGATGATGTAGAAACTGCACAGATTCTAAATAACTATTTTTGTTCAGTATTTACAGAGGAAAATACAAATACTATGCCAGAAGCCAAAATTGTGTTTGATGGAAATGAAGAAGAAATGCTAACAGATATACCGTATATACTCGAGATAAAGTCGATCCGAGTATAAGTCGACCTCTAGATTTTGGGTATTTGAAGGTGTCTAAAGTCATTGACCCGAGAATAAGTCGAAGTGACGTCATCACGGCGAACCCTCTTGAGGTGATAGTGAGAGTCGGAACAATGGCGGACGCGAAGTGGGCATGTGGCGGCAGCGGCGCCATTGTTTTGATTAAAAAACTGCGTTTTAGCTTTCAACTATCGAGAAACTGAACGATTTTCACATTCCCAGATTGATTCCTGACGATTAGGAAAATTTTAAACCTGCTATTCGCTCATTCTTGACAATATAAAAGTCTTAATTACCGGTAATCTTGAATTTTTTATATTTATGTAGCGCCAATATATAATTAATATTTATGTGGCGCCTATAAATTACCAATCTTAAAAGCGCTGATGTGAACTTTTATTTAGATGCCGTAGCGTATGTTGAAAATAATTACGCAGTTAGCTAAATTAATTATTTTCGACATGCTATGTATGGAAACTTTACCCAACAGTTAGTGCCTCGAGTATAAGTCGAGGTCAGGATATATAACCTGTGAATTGGCCTTAAATTTCTCGACTTTATCTCGAATATATACGGTAGTGTGTACAAAAGAATGTGTTATCAAGGTTTTGACCAATTTAAAGACAGACAAGAGCCCAGGATTAGATGGCTTACATCCAAAGTTTCTTTACGAGGTTCGAAATGAAATAGGACATGCAATTGCTTTGATAATCAATGAGTCACTCAGAACTGGAGTAGTACCGCAAGACTGGAGAGACGCATTAGTCAGCCCACTGTTCAAGAAGGGAAAACGAAGTGAACCAAGCAATTACAGACCAGTGAGCCTAACATCTGTAATCGGTAAAGTTATGGAAAAAATACTGAAAGAAAGCATTTTGGAACATTTGACTAGGCATAAAATTGTTAAAGATAGTCAGCATGGATTTACAAAGGGGCGTTCATGCCTGACCAACCTGTTGGACTTTCTGGAGGAGGTTTTTGATAAGCTAGACAAAGGGCAAGGAGTAGACATAATATATTTAGATTTTGCCAAAGCTTTTGATAAAGTACCCCATATAAGGCTGGCTGCCAAACTGAAGTCCTGTGGAATAAGGGGCAATATTCTCAGATGGATTGAAAATTGGTTGAAGGGAAGAAGACAGAAGGTTGGCATTAGGGAGGCCATTCGCAATGGGCAAGAGTTATCAGCGGAGTGCCTCAGGGCTCAGTGCTTGGGCCATTGCTTTTTCTAATATATATAAATGATATCGATGAAGGATTACTGTCCAAAATTTCAAAGTTTGCCGATGACACAAAGTTATGCAGAAATATAGACTCGGAGGATGATGCAAAAATTTTACAAGAAGATCTAAGGAAATTGTTTCAGTGGTCTGTGGACTGGCAGATGCTTTTCAATATTGATAAATGTTCTGTAATGCATGTTGGGAAGTCTAATAATGGTAATGAATATTCTTTTTAGGGGAGGTTCTAACCACAACAGAAAAAGAAAGAGACTTGGGGATAATCACCCATAGAAGTATGAATCCATCTCACCAATGCATGGAGGCAGCAAAAAGGGAAACCAAATGTTGGGAATGGTGAAAAGGACAATTGTGAGTCGTGACAAAGAGATAATCATTAAACTTTATAAGTCATTAGTAAGGCCTCATCTGGAATACTGTGTTCAGGCTTGGAATCCATTCTTGAAAAAGATATAGAACTTTTAGAAAAAGTGCAAAGACGAGCAACGAAGATGGTCAATGGGTGCCATAATTTAAGCTAAAAAAAGACTTCAATATTGTGGACTGACAACATTAGAAAGGAGAAGAGAAAGAGGGGATTTGATAGAAACATACAAAATAATGACTGGGAAAGTAGATGTGCCATATGATCGATTCTTTACATTGGCACACTATAGCAGCACAAGAGGCCACAAGTGCAAAATGTTTAAGCAGAGGGTTGGTCCAAGAAAGAAAAACTTTTTTAGTGCAAGGGTTGTGGACAAATGGAACAGTTTGGACGAGGTGGGAGTGACAGTTGAAACAGTGAACGGATTCAAAGGCTATCTAGATAAACTAGGTTATTGAATGCAGATGGTTACATCAGTGGTTTTCACACAGGCTTACTTAGCCTCCTAAACCACTTAAAATCACATTATTATTATTATTATTATTATTATTATTATACTTAATGCTACATACATAACAACAAATGGTAGGCCCTCATGAATAGAAGTTGCCACCCCAACGCCCCCCCCCCACTTGCCAGATCCTGGAGCCGCCACTGATAGCATTACGTGTGCTTGTGGTTTGGTGGGTGTAGACACACCCGAATAAATGTATCCTCTGCGACTCTGTAATGCGTTTGTTCTCGATTGCTTGAATTCAGTTTTCTTCCTCTTTAATTTTAGTATCCATGACTCACAGCTGTGTGAGGCATCCCATGAAACCAGTGTACTTATCACTTTGCCGACTGATTTGTTCGTTTTTTCCTTCCTTCTTTCTTTTGAGTTGCGGGAAGCAGTGATGCTGATTAGAAGACTACTGAGTAGTGCTCTTATCGCTTTGCCAACTGATTTCTTCTTTCCTTCCCTGTTGTGGAAAGCAGTGATGCCAGTGTCGAGGGAGGCTGTCTGCCTTTGGAAAAACACTGAAGATGGACTAAGATTGATAAGATTTATTTGAACCAGTGGTGGCTCCAGTGGGGGGAGAGGCGTTTGGGAAGTGAGATAGGGGCGTTGGGGTGGCAACTTCTAAGCATGGGGGGCCCAACCATTTGTCGATAGATATGTAGTGGTAAGTATAGGGTCCCAACAGGGGACCACTGGGGACCAGGCATTCAATAGGGTGGCACGGGCCCCCTAAGCCCCTCATACACCACTGAATTAGGCACATAATTTCTTAAAGTCCAAGACTATCCCAGAAAACAACCAGAAGGAAGAATTCTCAAACGGTAACTCCATACAATTAACCGCTACCTAGCGGCAACACACAGCCCACAAAGTAAATAAGTAAGTAACAGATTATATGTTGAGCCAACATGAAACAGGCACTATACAAATTCTACATTACATTAGAATACCTAATGAAGTGAGTTATTTGGTCAACGCTTTGAGTTTGAGGTGATAATAATAATAATAATAATAATAATAACAATAATAATAATAACAACAATAATAATAACAACAATAATAATAATAATAATAATAATAATAATAATAATGCTTCCTATTCTTAACATCAGTGTTGTTCTGGTAGTGTATCTTGTTATTTCATTAATAGCATTGCGTGTGCATGTGGTTTGGTGGGTGTAGACACCCCCGAAGAAATGTGCCCTCTGCAACCCTAAGCAGCAGCTTAGGATGTTCAAATGTTTGTCTCATGTGCTTCAGGAGTTGGACTTCTCACATTTTCTTTAGCAAATTTGTTGCTTCGTGATTAAGCAGTTTCAAGGATCTGTAAGTACTGTAAATCGTTTGTTACATTCACCTCTATTTGTGATTATGATTCATGTCTGTTTTTTGGTGCTTTAGGAGATATTCTAGAAGGGCAAAGGAACTTTGGTGGACTGGAGTTCCACCTAGAATCAGAGGTCGTGTTTGGCAGCTGGCGATAGGCAATGATCTTAACATTACTGCGGGTAAGAGATGGAATGATTGACCAAATGAATGATTCTTTCTGATTTATCAGATCTAATGTGAGCAAGTATTGTTTGATTTGAATTTGTTTTAGCTTTTATCATCTTAGGTGGCAGTTTACAGTTTACAGGAGTTGAAAGTGATTATAATAACAAATAATACAATGACAATTTGCTCATGACATTTAGAAGATGGACAGTTGAATATCAACTGGAGAAGTGTAGATTCCTATTGTGTCTAAACATTGATGGATTAAGATTATACCTGGCACCATAGAGGTTGATTGACTGATTGATTGATTGATTGATTGATTGATTGATTGATTGATTGATTGATTGATTGATTGAGTGATTGATTGTCGTAATACAGTGCGTTGACTGTATTTTACTGGCAGAACTTTACGAAATCTGTTTGGTGCGAGCCAAAGAGCGACTAAGGATTCTGAAGGATCCGGGATCTGACTCCGATAGTCTGTCATCCTTTACTGGTCAGTCAAAGTTGGCGTCACATATGTAATGTAACAAATGTAACAAAATATTTGAAATATCTTAGCAGTTGATTGAGTTGTAACACATTAGCACTCTGCTTATAACCCACACAGAAGCACTTTTTAGTGAATTCAAATTCCCGTATAGACATACTATTTCTTGCACCTGTGGTGTAATGTAAAGTATTTATTTGTATAATTTGTATATTTATTATTTATATAATTTATTTGTATTTGATTATTTTCGCCTTTATTTGATTATTTTCGTCTTCCATGCTTGGAGTATTGGAAGGCGAAAACGTCAGAGGAAGACCACAAAAAGAATGGATAGACAATATCAAAGAATGATGCAACATGGACATATAGGAGTATCCAGAACAATCTCTATGGTCACTGATCTATGCCCACCAGCAAGAAATCTGCTTCTGCCATTGGCGTCTATTAATAACGTCTATTAATAAACAACAATGGTTTCTATGGTTTCTGCCCACCAGTGGGCGGAGCAACCGGACCTTGTTGGTAAACACTGGATACTCCTATATGAAGCTTTAAAAGCCAAACAAGATGGAGACAAATGGAGGCGAACTCAAATTGCAATAGACACCAACGGGTGTTGTGCCCAAGGAGAAGAATGAATGAATGAATTGTAAAGTGTCTCGTACATTTCTAATCAGAGGCGCTCCTTGTGGCTTTCGAGTCACAAGATAGGAAAGTGAGACCTTAGCTCTTGCTTTGAACTGGTAAGAAGTGAGGTATGAGTGGATGAAGTTGATGCATTTCCGAGACGGGGTCCAGTCACTCTCAAAGCTTGACACTGAGTGAAAACAGTGACTGGACAATTGGATATCCTTGCTATCAATGGAGCGGACCTGGTGATGCATAGTGGAAAAGAACAGTTTGAACAGCTCAACGATGCAAAAGGGTGCACGTGACCGCGGTCTGTGGTTTAAGAAGCCCTGCTGTAGATGGTAATTGTTACGTGTTACGTGGAAAGTAAATGTGAATGTGCCTCAGGCAGCTCTTGCTATATTGAATGCATCCATCTGATCTTCATGGTGCAATAAAATCTCTTGCAACGTATAAATGAAGTACTCTAGTTGATTGACTCTTGCTCGGTAATCGTGTGATTGATCGTGATGACTCTATGCTTTTGAAAGCTGGCCGTGTATTTTCGACTGTGAGCTCTTCTTATCGATTGCATGTGTTTTTTTTTGCACAGAATCGACCATTTCGCGAGAGTCGAGCGTAGAGTTGATTCGATTGGACGTCTCTAGGACGTTTCCAAGCCTCTGCATTTTCCAGAAGGTTCATTTTAAGCTTCACTCTTGCATCAATATGGTTATGGTTATGGATCTGGACAACTTCTATAGCGCCGTAGCATGGTGAAGGCCAAAGTCAAAGGCGCTGTCAACAACGCTGACAAATCAACATGGAACAGAAGATGTTGGTCTTGAGGGAAAGTAAATAGTGCTTATTATTCTATTATTTTATATATTCAGCGGTTTATGTGGCTGATACGACTTTTGCTGTTGAAGTTTTACCTTGTTGTGGCAACATCTGCAAACATTTTATAATATAGTGGATAGTATTGTTACAAATAGAATTTTCTGAAATTCGAATTCTATTTCGACATGGCTTCAACTACTCTGTAGAAGTTTACATAATTGCAAGTTTTTATTGTACTTTTCAGATGCAGTTAATTATTTCACGGCCTCTGGCATAAGGAGCTTTTCCTAAGGCACCTAAACTTTTTCGATTACAAATGGTCATTTATTTCAGTCTTTGTTTTTTATTTATTTATTAATTTTTAATTAATGACTAATTTAAGTGTTTTTATCAGCTTTTGTTTGTTGATTGCAGGGAGGACCATATCATGACCTACTTCAAGGTCTCCTGGCATCCTACGCCTGCTACAGACCAGATGTTGGTTACGTATGTAACATCAATTACATTCTTATGCCTTTGAGAGTTATTATAGTGTACATTTTTCTTATGACAGCCTGATTCAGGGTTTGTGTAATTACTAATGTTTTTTATGTTCCTTTTATATCTATACATGGCTAGGTCTGTTATTCGAACAAAGCTAGTTCAAATGCTATGCATGACAGTCATATTAATTTGAGGATTTTGTCGTTATTTTAACAAATACTGATTTGAAATGTATGAACTTCACTGCTGCTCTTAGATTTTAGACATCTGCCATTTATTAAGAAAAATAGTAGTACTTATAGAAGCAATTTTACTAAGTTGGCGCCATGTCTATTTATGTACTTCATCTACAAACCAGATAGTGTTTCTGCTTTTTGGTTTTCTGTTAATTTGCTGTGCCTTTATGCGCAAGTGCACATTATGCAGTACGTGAATGTGAGCTATATGAGAGAAAATACAGTAACTTGCTTTTTTGTTCAAAGAAATTTATATGAGAGAAAATACAGTAACTTGCTTTTTGTTTTAAAGTCATTTATAGTAGTGAAATTTTGGAACAGGACTTTAGAGCATAATCTTGCACACATATTGTTGCTTTTAGGTCCAAGGAATGTCTTTCATTGCGGCCATGCTATTGTTGAACATGGAAGTTGCTGATGCCTTTATATGTTTCGCCAATCTGCTTAACAAGCCTTGTCTTCTTGCCTTCTTTCGGCTTGACAGTTCCCAGGCGAGTACCTTCTGTGGTACCTACTGGCATACTTGTGTCATATGGTGTTGGTGTTGCTGGTGGTGATGATGATGATATGGTGATAGCAACGGCAGCATCAGCGTTGGTAGTGGTGGTTAGAGATTATATACTGGTAATCATCATCAGCAGCAGCATCACCCCCAACAACAAAGCCAGTAATGTTTATAATTTTACTGATACTATTGAAGATGAGGCTTATATTTTAGAAAGCACTCTATTTGACTGATTGTAATTCCATTATTATTATTACAGTGAAGCAATGATTTAATGGGCTTGACGTTCAGCAAAGTTAGCATAACTTTTTATTGACACAAATCTTTACAAACCCTTGTACGCATTGTGCTTATGTAATCTGTGTTTTACTTCACGCCATACATGTTAGTTACAAAGGACTTCAAGGCAGTTTGCTATCTGCTTCATCATTTTGCTGCAGAAAATCATTTTCATTATTGATTTTTCTTTTGCAGTCTGATTTAGAATTGCAGTTTTTACTGATTAATTGCTGAAATTTGCTTGATATCTTGGGCAAAGTTGATCTTGCGTTTAAGCAAAAGTTAGACCAAAGATAGGACACATTTGGTCTTCGTTTGACAAATTTTGTGGAGTATCTTGAAGTGTGCTATTATTGGGCTTTGCTTTGTCTCAATTGACTGGGAAATGAGAACTCATGAACTGTTCATGTGAAACGTTTCATCTTGGCCAGGGTTGGAGTTGCCCGGGGGGGGGGGGCGTTAGGGGGGTTGAACCTCTCCAGCTAACTTTGCAACCCTCCTAAAAATCGCATATCTGATACATGAAGTTTCTGTCATGCATTGAATTGAATTTCAGTCCTCAACCCCCCCAGCTCAAATTTCACAACAACTCCAACACTGCGCCTGGATATAATTTAATTTGGATTTGGTGTGCAATAGACTGATGCCTACAGTAGGCATTGTAAGAGTGGTTCCATGGAAGTTGATTGATTGACTGATTGATTGACTGATTAATTGATTGTTTGACTGATTGTTTGATTGACTGATTTATTGATTGATTTATTGACAATTGAAACATTTTCTAAATATACGGGAATTGTTGGTTTGTTGTTGTTTTAAGATGGATGCATACTTTGAAACATTTCAAGAGTTCTTTTGCGAAAAATTGCCGCGACTTCATCAGCACATGACAGAGAGAAGTGTCACTCCTGATCTTTACTTACTTGATTGGTACGTCATGACTTTAAATGACTTTAAAACAAAAAGCAAGTGACTGTGTTTTCTCTCATATAAATTTCTTTGAACAAAAAAGCAAGTTACTGTATTTTCTCTCATATAGCTCACTTTCATCTACTGCATAACGTGCACTTGTGCATAAAGTTGTGCTGTAAATTCTTGCTGCTCGAATATTGTTTTACCTATTGTTGGCATATTGTTTAAAATTACCGCTCTGTCAATATATTGTTGCATCTACCATCGTTATGACTTCAGTATTGTCAGTGTTGAGATGGTTTTGAAATAAATAAATAAATATGTTGCAAAGTGGAAATATGTGCTCACCCCTCTTTAACATGTTTGATCTTCTTTAGTGGTCACCCATCCAAGTGTGACAAAATTATTATAATAGTTAAGATAGATAAGTCTGAGATCCCGTAATAAAGTATAAAAGTAGTTTATCTATTGGTCGCTAGGTGGCGCTGATGGTAAGATAGATACTAGATAGGTAATAAAATGAATAAATTAATATATAATAATTTGCCATAGTTGCTGTTGATGGCAGGCTATTCCATATGTTTGTCAAGTTGTTCTTCGTCTCATCGCAGCTGTTATGTTGTCAGCATTTGGATGTCAAGGCAGAGGACGGACAGGAAAGTTTAGTTCGCTGTTTTGATATCTGTTTAGCATTTCTTCATAGCACTTTTTTATTTATTTAGATAACTTTCAATTTAACTTGATTGTTCATTTTTAGGCTGTTTACTTTGTACGCAAAGTCGTTGTCACTCGATGTTGTGAGCCGAGTGTGGGACGTTCATTTTCGAGATGGTGAAGAATTCCTCTTTCGAACGGCTCTCGGTTGGTACAGTCTTGTGAAAGTTAGAACATTTCTTCTGCAGGTGTATGGCTGTTACTGTAAGAGAACCTTCCGTCATGGTGCTTGTAGGCATTCCCTGTTTAAAAACAATTTTTTAACCCTTTCCCTACTAGACCCTTCAGCCCAAAGGGTTCCTATGGTCCTAGTCTTTTTTGTGACCTTTTAGGCCAGCCAAAAAACCGCATATATCAACACATACTGATAAGACGGTTGTATGTAATTTCAGTAATAATTTCACTTTATCTATGCCAGGGAATAGAGTTGCGACATTAATAAAAGGGTTTTAAATGTCGCCCAAGAACCTTATTTGGAAGAATTTTTGTGATGCTTGTGACGCCTGAACAAGAGCTGGTGTGAAAATAGTCATCAGGATGTTTGTCCGAAGGTCAGTTCCCCAATTTTTTTAACATGAGAATGGCCTAGTTTGGTAAGTAGGTAAAAGCAACCGGCAAATCTTAAAATATTGACAACAGGCTTAGAAATGTGGTGGTTTTGCTGTGAAGACAGTGTCGTGAAAGATCAACTGAAGCCTCTCCTGAACATAATTGTGGCACAGATCCTCAAAAGTAGCTCCGGATTTACTGCCGTAAGAAGACGGATCTCGAAACCCAGGGGCATCGATAATCTTAGAAATAAAGCTTCATATTTGGTGTATTTGAGCCTATTGAATGAAAAAAGTAGAGCTACATTATTAGTTTGCATTATTTATGTAAATCTAGTCATGTATTATTGCTAGGCTATTTGTATCAATATTCTTGTATTTATCATTCCTTTCTTACTCCATTTAAGACCTTTAAGTCTATGATCACTGGCATCCTCCAGCTGATAATATCTTTATACGTAAACTTATTGTTTATATTTTTGAAATGTTTCTTCATTTTTTACACCTCCACACCTTGTATCTAAATCTATCTTTTCCTTGTTCATTTTTTTCATTCGTCCTCCTACATAGGTTGACATTGAGATTTATAGACTTATCGGGTATCAAATTGTAATAGTGGAAATTATGTTACAGTGGAACCTGGTTACCGTATATGGAATTTGAACATATTTAATGAGAGTTAGAGATCATTGCAGCATGATTCTGTAGCTTATACCTTTGATCTTTATACCAATGATTCTGATGTTTTCACTGAATCAAAATTTTGACAATTTTATTGATTAAATGTTGCTATTTTATATTCTGTTTAGGAATTCTGAAGATGTATGAAGAAGTCCTTCTTAATCTCGACTTCATTCAACTCGCTCAGTTCCTGACCCGTCTGCCCACCGACATTCTCTGCGACGACCTCTTTCGCTGCATAGCAACCATTTCCATGGAAATTGACAAACGACAGTTTGCACAAGTTCTTCAGCAACACCGCGACATCCAGGTCACATGACACACTATCTGACGAACCGTCTCGTATTTACGCGTGCCAAGTTGTTGGGCGGGCAAGAGTTTTTGTTTGAACCGTGCCACATTTGTGGTCATGTCTTGTCTGGTATTCGATAGTCTGCTTGAGTGGCTGGAATCCGATATCCTGGACGCGCATGCTTTCTGAGTTCCACTTTGTACTAGTACTTCAAGTACCATCATAACAAAGGTTTCCACGAATGCCTGGTGTTGCCCGAACTCTTATGTCATTTCCATCCATCCATCCATCCAAAGATTGTTTTGGAAAAATCCGTTTAACACTTGCAAGTATAATGAAGATGTGGATTGTTTCAAAGTTCAAACCGTCTCTGAGAATATTGCAAGGTTTTTGCAGACTTTGCATGCAAAGCTTTTCATTTTCAAAAGATTTATACTCTATGCAAGTGTTTTTGAGTTGAAGCATGAATTGTAAGGGAACCTGACAAGTTTTACGAGAAATATTTTAGCTGCACCTATAGATGTGCACAGGGTGCGATTTGTAGGGGGAAGGGGGGATTTCCCCCCACTGCCAAACTGCATCCCCCCTACTGCTACATCCCCCCACCACTAAATCCTCCACTGCTACACTTCCCCAACAACTACATCTCCCTCAAGCTCGACATATCCCCCCCACTGCTTCAGCATTAGGCCTATACATAACTCATTGCACGACTCGGTAGGATGCAATGGAGAATAGTTGGATACTAGAAAAAGTTAATAATGATAGTTCTCCTAACACACACACACACACACACACACACACACATATATATATATATATATATAATATATATATTATTATTATGCAGTATTATTAATACTGATTATAATGCTGATAAGCCTATTAAAATATACTAATAATGAATGCATAGACTGAAATAATATCGCATTAGTGGAGGTAGATGTCGAGCCTTCTGCAGTGAAGCGAGTATTTCCTTCTCGTCTGCCATCAATAAGTCTTTGAAATCTAATCTAATCTTAAGCTTCTACAGCGCCTCTTAATAATGCACAGAAGCATCAACTGATGGCACACCAAATCCCAATCATTAAAGATCCAGGTCAAATCCAGGGTATCAGACGGGACAAACGAGTGACCGTCTATGGTGGGTAAGCCAAGTCAAAAAGATGGGGTTTTAATCATGTTCTAAATATCTGTAATGAATTTGAAGTGCTCACATGCTGAGACAATGACTTTCAGAGTTTGGGGGCGGTCACTGAGAAAGCACGAGTGCCTAAAACTGGCCGAGTATGAGCGAGGGAGAGAATCATTGCAGATGAGGATCTGGTCGAGAATATGTTTGTTTGTACAGAAAGTTTTGAAAGGAGGTAGCTACTGCAGGTTCCTTTTCCAAAGTAACAAATTTTTAGGACAATATTAGATTTAAATCTTGAGCTTTGGAGCAACTGCGCCGACTAAATGAGAGCTTGATACCGGGAATCATCCTGACCAACTGGATACAACTTTCTCACCAGCCTCTCCACATCGTCTAGGCCCGAAATAGGGCGCTAGATCTTCTGTTTCTCTATCACGTGGGTACCCCAATGACAAGCATAGGCATGTATTTGTTAAGTGCAGCTCTCGCAATATGCGCCTGCAAGTACAGTTACAGGAAGCCAGGATGCGACTGAGCTATTCCGACGCAACACCATTATGAGTGCAATATTGTGGTTCATAAATACGAAGCGCGTGTTTTCTATGGCTATGTCTTTAAAGGGACTGTAACGGCTGTCTATTGCCTTACAATAAACATTAACTGAATACGTAGCAAACATTTTAATTTCAAAACGGAAGAGAACTGTGTGGCTGCAACAAATAAGAAGACAAAAGTTACAAGAGTCGTAAAACATCGCTGTGGTCATTCTTTTGAATATTATGCTAATGTACATAACGCTCATAGTTAAGTGGTAAAGACGCAATGTAACATTTGTTCGAGCTAAAAACCCATCTGCAGTGCAATATATCCACACATCGCACAGTCCAGTTATGAAATGCTGCGGTAAAATATATTAACATTTTCTCTGCGACTTCCATTCAGAATCGTCAACATCGTAAATGGCATTATGCAAACTACAAATACAAAATACTAAGAGAAAACACATAAACTTGAACTGCTGCTCTGGAAGCAAGCCAGTTAAAAGTGACAAAATATATGAACGGCGAATCGAGTATACTAAATCGACTCTAAAAGGAAGTTGCAATAAAACTGACGCTGATAATAAAATGTTTGTCCATGCTACACAATTTTATGCCTATCGGTTGTTTACACAAATGACAGTCAACTAATTTAAATTGGCTGTGGTCCATAACGAATAATAATCGACAATTTCGAAAGAAAGCTCCTAGTTCATTCCTGAATTCCTTCTTGGCGAGAAGTGAATTCGAATGCAGCAGAAATTGTCCTGAAAGCAGAAAAACTGAACAGCATTTTCATCTACCACAATGCAGTCTGAGGTACGTATCGAAAGTCAAATTGAAGACAACACTAACATTCCTGAAGTCAGAAGAACACACTTAGACCATAGGGATGATGACGTCTTGGAGAGAATCGCTGAAGCCAATCATGTTCAACAGAAGGACATTTTAGACGAAAAGAGACTTGGATTTTGTAACGTCCTCAGATTGACTTTGAGACGCCGTTTCACAGCATTTGCACGGGAAGTGTCCGTGGCCTACATGAGCCATTTGGTGGAATCTTCATCAAGTGTTAGAGGGACAGTTTTCCGGAAGATTCTTTGGGCATTCCTCCTGCTGTTTGGATTGGGGTTCATGACCTATCAGTTTCATGATCGAATTTTCTATTACATCTCTTGTCCAACTGTTACTGATTATAGAATGGCTTACAACAGATCACTTCCTTTTCCTGCCGTCACCATATGCCCCGAGAATTCTGCAAGCATGAAAAGGGTGGCATACCTCGGTTAGTATTTTATAGTGCACTCATTTGTCTCCGTATAATTCATAATTTGCGAATATTAAATGCTAATTTAAACAAATGCGAGAAACGTTTAATTCGATATATGTTTCCCAGGGACGTTGAGGAAAGCTGCAGTTATATACCGTGAGTAAAACAAATGACTAGGTGACTCTGAAGTAATGAATAGTGGGACCCCAGTCGCTCTATTCATTACTTCAGATTAATTTTATCCGGACAGATACTGAGCACATACTGTAATGGGAAGCGAAGTTATAAGCATATATACCGTGAGCAAAACAAATGACTAGGTTACTCCGAAGTAATGAATAGTGGGACCCAGTGGCGGGGCCACGGGGGGTTTGGAGGTTCAAACCCCCCAAACCAAACTTGCCATCGGGCCACCCGTGAGATTCGTGCAAAATTGCAGAGAAATTTTTGGTGAGGGGGGGGGGGTAGGGGATGATTGAGGATCGGTTCTACTAGTCTAAGTATCAAGCGTTCCCAACTGTATATATATATCTACAGGATGGCGTTGTGGGCTTAACGGGTGGCCCGATGGCAATTTATTTGCCTGCTGTCTACTTTTTGTCGCCTTTTGCCACTTGTGAGTTGTGACACTGGATAGATTTACAACGATTTAAAACAAGATTTCAAGATTTGAATGAGCAGTAGCATCTGCCACGTGACTCTTACTCTTAGTAGCATATTGACACTAGTATGGGCCGAAGACAAGTAATTTTTGACTTAACACGCACAAATGGAAGCAGAATAATTTGAAATTGACTTAAGCATAAGAAATTACAGACATGGAAACTATTAATGCCAGACCTGTGATTTTGTGTCCAAAATGCTCTAAAACACACGTACGAGCATCTACGATTTCAAAAAAATTTCTGGCGGAGAAACCCCCGGACCCCCATTCCAAGGGAGGCCGCGCTAGACGCGGCCGGGAAGGGAAGTGTCTAACGCGAGGGAATGGGAGAAAGCAGGGTTACTTCTAACATTATCAACTTGGGGGTTATTTCAGGGTTATTCCTGACCCTAACCCTATGGTTAACCCTACCCCCCCCCACTCTCAAACGTCTGGCGCCGCCCCTGGTGGGACCCCAGTTAGATTTTATACGGATACTGTGTACACCATGGGAAGCGAAGTTAGAGAGGCCAATCAAGTGCTGACATCAAAGTTGAAAACTAAGTTAGCTGCCCTGCCCTAGAGAACAAATACAAACCCAGATGAGCTGAGTTTTATCTAGACTATGACTAGACCTGAATATCATCAGCGCATACGGACTTCATAACATAATAAAATAATAGGGGTCTGTATACTTGTGCTTCATTTTCAGTAAAAAAGTACATTGCAGTATTTACATGTAGGCCTACAGAACACTTGTGACTTGCACTTCAAGGAAGTAGGTTGAACCAAGGGATACAATCATACTACACGCATAGGAATAGGTAGCTACTGCGATTCTGCCATTGAAAGCGCTTTAGAAATTCACGACATCAACCGGAGAGAAAATTCGTTACGATCGTACGCAGGACTGGGTCGAAAGAAGTGAGTTTTCCCAAGTCCACGGATATAATCCTTCCTATAGGAGCTTCAGGGAATTGCGTTACTTTTTCATGCTTAGGTCCAGAAGCAATAAAGATCGTGATTGAGACTATAGCTCCTGTCCCTGTCGATGGTTTGCATCCAGATTACAGAGCGTTTCAAAGCCTCTTTGTGAACGTTAGTTGGCGGGAGCTGTACAATTCATGGCTTCCGACAACTGATGACCTTTTCATTGAGGTGACGGTTTTAACTTTCATTAATCATTGTCAGATGGTGAACGAGTGTCGTTTTAACGTTCCGGAAAATTAAACGCTCCCCCTTCCTCTACTACTTTGTAGGCTATCATTCCTACATGCAGAAAGAGGGGCTATTCCACCGTCCCGGTTCCGCTCCTCCCTTCCCTGTCCCAGTGATTAGATAGCTATGTCCCGTGGGTCCCCGGGAGTTTTAACGCCAGGAAGAAACTGATCTGTTGAGAGTAATTTTCCAATGAGATGCACAAGAGTTCATGTAGATATTTATATTATATGATTATCTTTCCCAGATTGCAAGCCAATCGACGTGTCACAAATCATCATAAGGTTTAACACAGTCAATCCATTAACAATCGTATTGTCTGCTTCGTGCAATTATTACGGTCTTTAGGCATATAAACTAGCCAGTATTAACCAGTGGCGTAGCCAGGATTTCCGGAAGGAGGTTTGGTTTTCACTTTTGACCGTAATCAACTTTCTAAAAATCTTGACAAGCAAAAAAGGTCATCCTACATATCTATCCTACGTCTTTCCTTGTAAAATTTTTCCTTGTCGAAGCTGACAAGCAAAAAAGCTCGTGAACGCCTATGACGCTTAAAAAGTTTGGTCAGCAGCCCCAACGGGGTGGTTGTGACCCTCAAAAACTCGTATGAAAATTTAAAATGCATGGAAACACATTTTAAAATTTTTTTCATCGGCGGCAAAGGGGGTTAACCCCCAACAAAGCCCCCTGGCTATGCCACTGGTGTTAACTGTTCCAAACATCAATGCTATTTTATCGTTTAAAAGAATGTCAAGTGTTAACTGTGAGTTCTACAGCGGTCTTCGTGCGGAACATGACTTCAGCCATTCAGTAATAATTGCTGAGCCAGTTATACTCTTTCGCAATGAATAATCCGCAATCTCCTTTAGGCCTACAGTCAGAAGCACCTTAAACCGATTCCCATATAATCTCTGACATTTTTTCTAGCGCATCTTTCTCATCGCTATCCGAAAAGAAGGAAAGAAGTCCTGCCCAATGGTTCCCGTAGCTTTTATACTTTTCAGACGCTAGAAGGCGTCCGGCGGACCCTTGCCCTCCCCCTTCTCATGATGGGCCATAATCACCGCACCGCTATGAGCGTGCGCTATGGTTCTTTATATCCCTATGTTGGCCTATACACATGCAAGGACAAATGCAGCGCCAGGAGACAGCATTCAATCAATCAATCAATTAATCAATCAACTTCTATGGCGCCACTATCATAATGCCCAGGGCATAAGCCGATGGCGCAACAAATCCAACTAGAATTAGAGCCAGGTCAATCCAGAAGATCAGTCAGAACAGTGGGGGAGCAATCTAAGGGGGATAAGCCAAGTCAAACAGGTAAGTTTTAAGACCAGATCTAAAAGATGATAAATTGTTAGTTTTACGAAGTGATATTGGTAATGAATTCCAAAGCTTAGGGCCACACACTGAGAAACAACTAGTGCCAATGGCGGTGCGAGAATAAGGAACAACAAATGAAAGTCCTGCCGGATACCTAGTTAACTGAGTAGTAGGGCGAGGGATTAGTCGCATCTTAAGATAATAGGGTTCATTATATAATATGGTTTTAAATACCAAAAGACAAATTTTATAATTAATTCGGTATTTGATAGGAAGCCAATGTAGGGACTGTCTAGCTGGAGTTATATGTTCAAATCTTGGAGTTTTGGATATAACTCTAACTAAGGAATTTTGTACTCTCAGAAGTTTGTGCATAGGTCTATTTGAATTTGTGATGCCGAAAAGCAGGGAATTGCAATAATCGAGGCGATTAGATACCAATGCATTGGATAACTGAATAAGAACAGGCTTAGGGAGGAGATGTCTGATGCGATAGATGTCCCGAATATGATAATGAGAAAAACAATCAGAATACTGACGTCTTGTCTAAGGAAATTTTGCCTCTATGTTTCTGTCAGGGAATTGCAATTTAGCTAAATATACTTTCAACTGATCATCCAATGGATCCCATTCTCTGGAATCAGTGCCATGAGCCAAAAATAGCAAAGTAAATAAAAGAATATTAAATTATAATT
Organism: Metaphire vulgaris; assembly: GCA_018105865.1. Taxonomy (NCBI): domain Eukaryota; kingdom Metazoa; phylum Annelida; class Clitellata; order Crassiclitellata; family Megascolecidae; genus Metaphire; species Metaphire vulgaris. The sequence goes on from CM030854.1 coordinate 4,919,271, forward strand.
ATTCATTCATTCATCCATTCATTCATTATTCTATTAAAACGCGCCTGAAAATTTGTTCGTCCTCGTTTTATTTCGCCCCAAAACATTTTTTTGTCCTTGGGCAGTGCCTTAACTGCCTCAGCCTTAAGGTGGCTCTGGTTGGGAACGAGTTAACTCAAGTGCAATAAACTGATCACAATGAAAACCAATGCATTTCAAATACTTGATCAATTATAATGGATGATATTGTTAATTCTATTTGATTTTAGCAAGTCATTCCTTAAATATTATTGAATCACTGAATGTGTATCTTTAGTGTGAATTCCGTAAAAAGCCTTGCAATCTTACAAAAGATATCACGCGAAATATTCATGATGCACGACCGTGCTTTACCATTGACCTCGGTAAGTTATTCATCCAATAAAATATTGCATCATTGCAATTCACAATGTTAAAATAATCGGAAAAATTGCTGACAAATTGAAACTCCACAGATAGTAGAATTCATTTCTGGAAGATCAGGAAACTTACAGTAAGAAGCTTATTGTAGGTAGACTGTGTGTGTCGCAAAAGTGAACTGCGATGGAAATCCTTTAATCTCTCATAAGCAGAGATGTAGCAAGTAAGCCTACACAATACTTCATGTAGGCCTACAAGTACAAGTACCTGACGGTCCTGACCTCCAAGTACACGTACAGGTACACGCATTCTAAAAACTTCGAGTACGAGTACAAGTGCAGTTAGGCCTACCTGGCCTCCAAGAACAAGTACCAAAGTCTCGAGCACAAGTACAAGTACCGATGCTCATAGCCAAGTACAGACAGCAGGCAGGCCTACACTTTATTAAAGGGTAGCTGTCTGTTACAGTTATTCAATAAAATGGACACAATTAGCAACGAGGCTTAGTCATAATGTCAATTCATTATTATTATTATTATTATTATTATTATTATTATTATTATTATTATTATTATTATTCCGAACATTTATGAAGCGCAAGTGCGCAGTGCAGCAAATGCGCTAATGTCAATCAGTGTTAGCTATTAAACAAGATAGTCTTCAGCTTCTTTGTGAACGAAAGCAAATGACTGAGTTCAGAGCAAGCGATGCGCAGTGGTGTCGGGAGGGAGTTCCAGAAGGTTGGTCCGGCAATAGCCAGGCTGCGGTCTCCGAATTTTGTCCGCGTCCGAGGGGCAGCTACTGCGCCGGTTGCGGCAGAGCGTAGGCCCTCGCGGCTGGAATGCTCGGCGGTCGGACGGAACATTTCGCTCAGGTACGGTGGTGCCAGGTTGTGCTGAGCCTTGAATGCAATTGTCCCCACCTTGAACTTCACGCGCTGACGGCCTGGAAGCCAGTGGAGCTCTCGTAGAGCAGGCGAGATGCGGTCGAACTTCTCCGCCTGCGTCATCAGGCGCTCCGCTGTGTTCTGGATGCTTCGAAGCCTTTGCTGCAGGTAGTCGCTAACACCGTAGAGGGCACTGTTGCAGTAGTCCAACCTGCTATTAATAAAGGTCTGGGCTAGCGTCCTGCTCGCGTCATGACGAAGTGTCATTAGTTCATTAGAGTGGTGAACAATCTAAACACGATCACAGTTGCCTAAGCGTTGAACGGCTTAATTGACTACCCCGGAATGCTTTATAAATTAATTATTACTAATAATTTTACCAGCCTGTCAGTGTGCTTCCTTTCCAAATGTTTCACAAAGTTAGACGTCGTACCGCATTTGTCTGTTATAACTGTCACTTTATAAAGTTTATTTGTACACAATTTCCATTTACCTCTAAGACTTTTTCTCCACTTTATAATCAGTAAATGCAACTTAACGACACGAGGCACTCTGCACTCAAATGCTTTAGCTTCGGCCATGTTGATCTTGCTATTGTTTGCCTATGCCACAGAATATTTAATAGGCTGTGTTTAATTTCAATGCTCTGTCTGACCAACGGACAAGATCACATAGTTCTTCAGCAACCTAGCAGCTGCCTGCTTAGTGACAGAAATGTAGCAAGTACACAATGCTTCAAGTACAAGTATCTGGCCTCCAAGTACAAGTACAAGGCATGCATTCCAAAAACTCCGAGTACAAGAACAAGTACCTGGCATCCAAGTACAAGTACTGAAAATTTGTACTCGAGTGCAACTCGAGTACAAACATTTATCAAACATGCGTAAATTTGACACTTACACACTGTGTCGCAGGCAGGTCAGTCGGAACTGGACAGGGAACTGGGTGCAGCTGCACCCCCTGGCAAAACTTAGAATGTGCACTGCACCCCCTGGATGGCAAAAGCTATGGTTGCAGTTCACTCCTTGCGCGGATTCGCAAGGAGGAACAGCTAACAACATATCAATGTACCAAATCTCTGCGTGGGTGTCATCTAATCTCCTCGCTCTCAACCCATCTAAGACAAAGTTTCTTTTAATTGGACTGCCTCAACAGCTCAAAAAATTGACAACCCTAAACTAGTTTTGGCCCCTGACACCACAATAACCTCTGTTCCAACTGCAAGAAATCTCGGATTCAAATTTGATTCTTTTCTAAACTTCGAATCACAAATCTCCAAACTTTCAAAGGCCTGCTTTGTTCATATTCGTGACCTTCGTCGCCTTCGTCCTTGTCTCGATGCCAAAACTGCCTCCACAATTTCCACCTCAATAGTCCACTCCAATTAGATTACTGTAACTCTCTCTACTATGACCTTCCCAAAGCCTCCATCAACAAATTGCAATCAATACAAAATGCACTAGCTCGTGCTGTTACTAAGTCACCTATAAATTCTCCCATATTTCACCCATACTAAAATAAGTACATTGGCTTAAAATAACTGAACGAATCCAATATAAGATAATAACACTTACATATAGCTCACTTCAGTCATCAAAGCCTGTCTACCTTAGATCACTATTAACCCCTCAGCCTCCTCGACCCACACGTTCGTCGTCTCATCTCACTCTGTCACGCCCGCTGAATCAGTCATCCCTGAAAATTTGCAACCGTGCATTCTCCTACGCCGCACCTGAACTTTGGAACTCGATCCCTGCTTCCCTCCGCAGACTTGGACACTTTCAAACAATAAAATCTGAATCCTTATTTCCTATAATTCCTGCATTATCTCCTCAAGTCTTCAGATCTAAGCTTAAATCCTTCCTTTTTCTAAAATCATATCCTCCATAGCTGTAACAACCTAGCCTCACTGCCCTTCGGATGTTGACTATTGCCTGACTGATAATATACCTTACCCATAGCTATTTTAAGAGACGCTGAGCGCCTAAGAATAAGCAGCTACTGTTGTGCTGCTTTCCAAGGCGCTATAGAGATCTACGAGATTTTACTTATTTACTTAAATGGGCAACGAAATGCATCCCTGCTAGAAATTCGTTCCGACGGGCTTGGTCGCAGAAGAAGCTTCTGCACTTGTCTCTTTCTAACACAAAGCGACGCTGATAAATTTGTTTGCAAAAACTTGAGACCGAGTAGCACTACAATTGGTAGCTCTGGATCTGAGTTACAAGGGTATAATTGCTGTAGCGCCACTGTGTCTAGTGCTGCTCATCTAGCGTTACTAATTTTCATATTTTATTATCATGAAATTGCACTCTGAAATTGATATGCTTATCCATGACGTAATAATTTCCATTGCAGGAGCTTCAGATTTTCGAACTGACAATCCTGGAACTAACGACGGACTTCGTCTTGTACTCTTCAGCAATCAATCAGATTATTTGGCAGCTATGTCTCCAGCAGCTGGACTTCAGGTTAGTTATAGGTAATTTTTGGGGCGTGAAGTTAGCAGAGTGGTAACAACGTTGGAGGATAGAACAGAAGGTCGCGGGTTAGATCCCCGCAGGAGCCCTAAGGTCGACTCAGCCTTACTCGTTAGAGGGCGGTGGTAAAATGAGGAGCAGCGTTAAGCTGCGAGGTAAAACGTGGGTCTGGGGAAAGTAATGGTAACCTACCCCAGATTAATGTCTTATAGGCCTACCACCCACGTCGCTGATTGCCTTAGACCGGAGATAAGCGCCGAAACCCAACGCTCGGACTTGAGTACGTGACCTACTTTTAGGCTACCCTATAGGTAATATGAACTGAGAGAAATGAAATGTTTGACTAATTTCTGAAAGACTCGGCGGGCCAAATAAAAAGGCTCGGCGGGCCACAGTCTGTCCCGCTCGCCGTGTTTTGGTCACTCCTGTTAAAGAATAGCTTCGAGTTCGAACAGAAATCAAACTATATAAAGATTCTCTTCGTTAACGTGTCGTTGAATAGGCCTTTGTTTTTCGACTACCGCTTATTCTTTGTCGAACTTTCCATAACATCACGTGATACTCGTAAGTAGCTATCTGGTTCTCTATCAGCCAGTGATGGGTAACTAAACGATCTACCGGACACTGTAACCTCGTCGAACTCCTACGATCAATTCGCGAAGAACTTAAAGACACATCTATTTGCGACTTCTTACGAATGTTAAATATGTACAGCGTCTTTGACTTTGGTAGACGCCAGGCGTACGGCGCTATATAAATTGTCTGAATAACTAAACGATAGATGCGAATTTTGGGGAAGTGTTATTGTTTTCATATTTTATAGGCAGACTAGCAAGTGAAGACGCCAATGCAAAACGCTTTTTCAGCATAAAGCGTGCAACTCGAAATGAAAGAGAAATGGCCATATCAACTAGTCTGCTTTGTAATCGATATGTTGGGACGAGAAGCCTTCATTGGCCAGATGACGGTGAAAACTGAGTAGCGGTTTTATGACGAGGCGAACAGGCGCCTTACCCAAGAACACTGGCCCCGTATCGTCTAACTTGCACCAATCGGCTGGCCGAGGGCCTTTAGACGATATCAGCGTCGCCCTAGGTACCTTGAGGCTAACCTGAGTGCTCGGGTAACAACCTAACTCTGCTTAATCTACGCACTATCGATTTCCAGCTGGTTGAAAGAATAATGTTCTGCGACAAAGACGTGTTTGATGACCGTGTGTTGTTGAACAAACGTGACTGTTACGATTTCAGGTATTACTGCACGATCGAGGTGAAATTCCACAAGTCACGGCGCTTGGATTTAGAGTGTCCGTTGGAAAATCGACTGCTGTTTCGTTTGCATTTAGAAACGTAAGATCATTAACCAATAAGCTTGCAACAAAATTTTACACCATCAGGCAAATGCTACAATGTTCACTTTCACTCTGGATACTGCGAAATTTAAATGCTCCCCCGCTTTTGATTGTATGAATGAGACAGAAAGACACCCTTAGCCATCCCTCTCAACCCTATGTTCTATTCTATTTACCATTAACCTCTAGCCGGGGTTCGCCGTTTATAAACGAGTATGTCTCCAGTGGCGGCTCCACCGGGGGGCAGGGGGCCCGTGCCCCCCTATTGAGTGCCTGGCCCCCCAGTAGCCCCCCAGTTGGGACCCTATACTTAATGCTACATACATTAAACAACAAATGGTTGGCCCCCATGATTAGAAGTTGCCACACCAACGGCTCTCCACTTGCCAAATCCTAGAGCCGCCACTGTATGTCTCATTCGCACTTTGTTTGTTCGCTTCAAATAGGTTTCACAACTGCCTGCGCCGTATGGTGATTGTCGCCAAGAGACAGGCTACACTTTGATGGGATGCCTTGCCAGTTGTAGAGACACTTACATTCAGAAAACCTGCAATTGCACACTCGATTTCTCTGGTACAAATCGTGCTCTTCGGATTGCCTAAATAAACGATTTAATGAAATTAGTGAGCAAGAACAATAGAAACTTTTGCGAGAGTACTAGACTGAATCACATATCTTTCATAGGACCATTTTGGAGATCAACTCCAGATTTGACCAATCAGTTAATTTGTGCCGTTGTGTAAAAGATGAAATTGAATATAGACGGTGTCTCATTAAATCGGGACCCCGTTGTATTTTGGTCATAACAGAAATGTAATATTTTCATTAAAATCGGCTAACATTTAGAAAAGTTAAAAACAAAATAAAAAGGGTCCAGATTTAAAAGAAACAGTGTACAAGTCTAGGCGTGATCAAAATGTCCCAGGTTCAGACCAGAGATGTCCAAGGGTCCATTTTTAGAACCCAATTCAAACCAACCCATCAAATCTCTAACCCAACCCAATCCATACTTGTAATAGGGTTACTTGACTCAACCAGGGACGGCGATAGGGGTGGGTCCGCGAGTTCGGACCCATCCAGCTTCGGGCAGGGGTACCCGACAAATCGTGCAAATCCGCATAGAAATTTTGAGTTGGGGGACGGGTTGTCTGAGCCTGGTCCTGTTTGTGTAGATTGCATTAGACCCACCCAGCCAACAAAATCCAGCGCCGCCCCTGGAGCCAACCCAACCAACCGTGTAATATATTACAATTTCTTAAACCATGACTTATTTTCTGACCAAACCCAACCCACCTTTAATATGAAAAATCTGACCCAACCTAATCCAACCCAACACAATCCAACCCAACCCAACCCATGGACACCTCTGGTAATTGTGAAGTTCGAAAAAAATTTTAAAGTTCGTAAAAGTTCAATAAAGTTCAAGCAAAAATAAATTTCGGAAAGTTCAAAAAAGTTCAAATTTCAAATTTAGTCCTCGTCAGATGACTCGGTCTCAGAAGACCAATCGATGCATTCATCGGCATAGCAGATATTTTCTATATTTTCCACCAGTCCTAGGCCTAAGTTACAATGCACTTTGACAATCTTCTCAGCTGTCTTACATGCTAGTCTGCTGCGTTTTTTTGTATGTATAAATTTAAGTGCTGACCAATTTCTCATACACGACCCGGCTGGTGTGGCCTGCGATAGCACTTTGACAGAATTTAACTTTATAAACTTTAAAGGCTAATCAATAAAGTTCAAAAAGTTCAAACAATAATAAAGTTCAAAACGCTTGAACGCCACAACTATGGTACAGACATCAGAGAATCAACGGAGATGACAATGAATCAATACTGAAAAATTGTTGTTTTACTCGAGTCCTGTACCTGGAAAGAAATCAAAGATGGATGCATATATTAAGGTTGAGATTGGCTGCAGGAATAATTAATCGAACAATAACTAAAATTTATTTTGCAGCTGTAGTCCCACTCTGCACTCCGCAGGACATTGGTGGCTGCGCTATTGAAGGTTTCTCTTCGTTCGTTTCAACTGGAGCATCGCACAGATGCAACTGTCCTCTTCAATGCAATCAGAGAAGTTATCCGTACACTGTATCGTCCTCTCAATTGTCGCAATACTATCTCAACCGCACTTCTAACCGTCTGAACTTCCGAGGACGAAACATCAACATGTCGAGACTCAACCGGGATCTGGTGTTCCTCGATATATTCTATGGGAAGTTAACGTACGTCAACATTCAAACGAAACCATCTTACAACGGATTGAAACTCTTCGCCGACCTTGGAGGCTCACTGGGGTTGATTCTTGGTGGAACAGTGCTCACTGTTTACGAAGTGTTTGAATTTATATTCGAACTCTTCGTAGATTTTATGATGTCGTATAGATTCATTAGAAGGATGAGATTGTCAAGACATCCGGCTTGAATATATTTTCTGAACATCTTGAAATAGACATATGCTTGATATAGTAGTCAAAAGTGCACAGCTTCTATCGACTTTACAAGACGATGTAGTGTTTAGTATTTGCACTGACCTCATTCTTGTGGCGCAGAAGAAATCATGAAAACTGTTATATCTTACTTACTTTTATATCTTGTTGCGAACCGACCTTATTGTTAATCTACCAGGATGACTGACGTCGGCCGCTAACAGGATTATCTTTCTCTCAATTAAGGCGGGTCGGTGATCGACTTAGCTTTTTGGCTAAGGTTTTATTATTATATGGCTGATTCCTTCTCTCTATCTCTCATGTATTACCTCAATATCTTAACTCAGGTACTACCTCGATATCTCTCTCAGGTACTACCTCGCTCTTCTTCCACTTCAGGTACTACCGCTCTGTCTCTTACTTCAGGTATTACCTCAGGTACTACCTAAGGATCTACCGGACCTTCCAAGGGCTCCTTCTCTCTCCTAACGAGCCGCGGTCTTATCTTTTGACGACTACTAGGTCTATAATGATTATAATCAATACAGCATTAAATCAATACAGCGCTAAATTCATAAGTAGAATTTTTAAATAAATAAATAAATAATAATAATAATAATAATAATAATAATAATAATAATAATGAATAGAATTATGAATTTAATATTGCAAAAAAACCAAGAAGTCAGATTTTCCGGAACGCCGTTTGGCCTCGTTCCGGCACAAAAAAGCCCTGGATGTAAACAAAAGTTGGACGAGAACAGTGTAGGGAATTCTCCTTTCCAGCTAAAATCTATCTTCTCTCATCCCAGCAACGAAGACTCTTTTTTAAATAATAATAATAATAATAATAATAATAATAATAATAATAATAATAATAATGTGATTTTAAGTGGTTTAGGAGGCTAAGTAAGCCTGTGTGAAAACCACTGATGTAACCATCTACTCTAAACCGGTAACGCTCCCGCCGGTCGTCCCGGGCGCCTAAGAGGCAGGCAGCCGTCGCCTTGAGAGGCTGTCGTTGTCGGTTCGGCGACGACCTGCAACAACGGCAGACTCGCCTGCAGTTCGCTTATGCCACATCGTTCGACTCGCGGGGTCGGCGACGGCGTTGTACCGCTCACCAGTGGCGTAGCGATATGTTCGGGGGCCCTTGGCGAAAAACGGGCAGTGGGCCCTTTCCACAGACGACCTGACAAGTTTGCGAAAATGTTGACGACCTTCCTATTGCTTGTCGGTCTTTCGATCTGATAACTTTACACAGTGGCGGCTCCAGGATTTGGCAAGTGGGGAGGCCGCTGGGGTGGCAACTTCTAAGCATGGGGGCCAACCATTTGTTGTTAGGTATGTAGTATTAAGTACAGTAGCGTCATTTCACACTTTTCGTGGGGGCGAGAAAATTTTTTGCCAAATTTTAGGCAGTTTGTGCAAATTTTAGGCAATTTTTTGCAAATTTTAGGCAATTTTTTGCAATTTTGTTTGCAATTTTGGCAATTTTTGTGCAATTTTTGGGCCAATTTTGGCAAATTTGCAATTTTTAAATATTTTTTGGTAAGTTTTTATATATAGTATAGTATTGATATATATAGTATATATATATAGTATAGGGTCTCAACAGGGGGCCACTGGGGGGCCAGTATCTCAGTAGGGGGGCACGGGCCCCACTGGCCCCCCGGTGGAGCCGCCACTGACTTTACAACTTGGCGGAAAAAAATTTTGGCTCGGGTCGGGGGCCCTTTGCAGGTCGGAGGCCCTTGGCATTTGGCCAGGCTGTCTATATGGCTGCTACGCCTCTGCCGCTCAGTGCTGCTGCTAGACGCCAGTGGCGGCTCTAGGATTTGGAAAGTGGGGGGCCGTTGGGGTGGCAACTTCTAATCATAAACATTTTTCTGCGGCTTCCATTCAGAATCGTCAACATCAGAAATGGCGCTATACAAAATACAGTATACTAAGAGAAAAACAAACTTGAATTGTCGCTCTGAGACCAGTGCCAATCGATCATTAAAAGTCGTCTCTAAAAGGAAAGAAAATGCAGTAAAATCGTCGCTGACAATAGAGTGTTTGCCTATACCACACCATCCTTTGTCTATCAGGTCTTAGCACAAATGACGACCAGCCATTTTGAGTTCATTTTTAGTACATGCCGACTATTATTCATTTCGAATAATAGTCGGCAGATATAGAAGAAAGCGCCCTACTTTATTTTTGAATTCATTCTTTGTGAGAGGCGAATTCGTCTACAGTCGAAATTATTGTCGTGAATGTAGAAAAACTGAACCGCGTTTATCTACAAGACTGCAGTCTGAGGTACGTAACGGAAGTAAAACTGAAGACAACACTAACATTTCTGAAGTCAGAGGATCACGCTTTGACCATAGCGATGATGACGTTATGGAGAGAATAACTGAAGCCAGAATTTCAGAACAGGGGCCTACTCGCATATACCGGTAAACATAGATGTTGCAAACGTAAAATCTGAAATAAAAACGTAAAAACGCGTTTTTCTGAAAATATTAAAAACGTAAAAACGTTGCAAAAAGCGTTCATTTACTTTTAGCCAACACAAAAACTAACATGTTAATTTTTACTGTGGTGGCGTAATTAGTTTATAAACTAAGAAAAGCAAGACAACGAGAAACACTCATTAGGCCTAGTAGGCCTAATGCAGAAAACGCTATATGTATATTATGTAGACCTATTTATTTATTGTGACAATTTGTTAATAGCATTTTTGAATAAAAAAACGTAAAAAACGCGTTTATTTGTTGGCGAGAAAAAACGTAAAAAACGTTTGCAACATCTATGCCGGTAAACATGGGGAATCTGGCAAAAGGTGATTAAAAACCTATGTTTTTGTGATTTTTAGAAACATAGATATTTAAATGAGAAGTCAAATTTTAGGTCGTTTGATCGTTTTTAAGCTGAAAAGTTAAAATATCCCATCTTTAATGCTTTAACAGTCTGTAACTTTCTTCCGACAGCAAAACACATACGGTATGTGACAACACTAACAGAAGGGCATATGGATATAGACTTGCAAAACATTATAAACTACAAAAATTAAATTTGAAAAATAAAAACCTAAAAGCCTATTTTTAATTCTAAAAAGAACCTAGTAACTGAAAGCCAGAATGCAGTTGAGCCATCCAGTCGCAACCCGAGTAGGCCTATGCATGAGAGCAATATTTCGGTTCATAAATTCTAGGCGCCTGTCTTTCAATGGCTGTATCCTTAAAATTTGAAATGAAAATGGAAGAAAACTGTGTCGCTGCAACAAATGAGAAGACAAAAGTTAGCCCACAAGAGTCGTAAAATATCGTTGTGTTCAGTCTTTTTAGTACTAGACTAATGCACATTGTACACAAGGCGGACAGTCAAGTCAAGCGGTAAAGACACATTGTAACATTTGTACGAACGAGAGGGCGATCTGCAGTACAATATATACACATATAGCACGGTCGAGTAATGATACAGTATGTTCCGCTAAACTATATTAGTATTATTTTTATATCTGCGACTTCCATTCAGGATCGTCAATAGCTTAAATGGCTCTATACAAAATACCTAGGGAAAATACATAAACTTGAATTATTGCTCTGAAAGCAAGCTAGCCAAAAGTGATAAAATATTTAAGCTGATAATCGAGCATTCGAAATCGACTCTAAAAGGAAGATGCGATAAAAATGACGCTGATAATTAATAACGTGTTTCCCTATGCCACGCCATTCTTTGTCTATCGAGTCTTTCTACAAATGACGGCCAGCTAATTTAGGCTGGCTCTGGTCAAAAACAATAAAAATAATCGGCAAGTTTAAAAGAAAGCTCCCACTTCATTCTTGAATTCATTCTTGGTGAGAAGTGAATATTAGAAGGCAGCAGAAATTGTCCTGAAAGCAGAAAAACTGAACAGCATTTTCATCTACCACAATGCAGTCTGAGGTACGTAGAGAAAGTCAAATTGAAGACAACACTAACATTCCTGAAGTCAGAGGATCACATTTAGGCCATAACGATGATGACGTCATGGAGAGAATCGCTGAAGCCAATCAGGTTCAACAGAAGGACATTTTAGACGAAAAGAGACTTGGATTTTGTAACGTCCTCAGATTGACTTTGAGACGCCGTTTCACAGCATTTGCAAAGGAAGTGTCCGTGGCCTACATGAGCCATTTGGTGGAATCTTCATCTAGTGTTAGAGGAACAGTTTCCCGGAAGATTCTTTGGGCATTCCTCCTGCTGTTTGGATTGGGATTCATGACCTTCCAGTTTCATGATCGAATTTCCTATTATATCTCTTGTCCAACTGTTACTGATTATCAGATGGCCTACAACAGATCACTTCCTTTTCCTGCCGTCACCATCTGTCCTGAGAATCGTGGAAGCCTGAAACGTGTGGCATACCTCGGTTAGTATTTTATAGTGCACTCATTTGTCTCCATACTTTTCATAATTTGCGAATATTAAATGCTAATTTAAACAAATGCGAGAAACATCTAATTTTATATCCGATTATTTGGGTCGTGAAGGAAAGCTGCAGCTATATACCGTGAGTAAAACAAATGAATAGGTGACTTCGAAGACTTACTAATGAATAGCACGATCCCAATTAGAATTTTATCCGGATACTGAGCACATCAAGTGAAGCGAAGTCAGCGAAGCCATTCATTCATTCATTCATTCATTCATTCAGTCAGTCATTCATTCATTCCTAGACAATTTCTATAGCGCTGTAACAAGGCTGAGGCCCACAACAAAAGCGCTTTAACATCTCAACTATAACCCAACCTAAACAGATGCGTTTTTAATCTCTTGATGAAATGCTCGGGAGTATCAGCCATGGTGGTCTCATCAGGAAAAGAGTTCCACAAGATAGGATTACCCCTCTCTCTCCGAACTTGGCGGTCTTGGATGGAGGAGGAACATGAAGTTTAACGCCACGACTCGAGCGGAGCGAAGATCTCCTGTCATTATCCTGCGGTTTCTTTACAAGAGAGGCAAGGTACTCAGGACAGCACGGGTCATGCAGCGCTCTGTACGTCAGCCAGCATCTTTTGAACACAATCCGCTCAGGGACTCGAAGCCAATGTAGACGATCCCTGAGAAGTGGTGTTACATGTTCGCACCAGCGGCATCCGAGCACAATCCTCGCCGAGAGATTAAGAACAGACTGCAGCCGTTCAAGTTTGCTAACCGGGAGGCCCAACAGGACACTATTGCAATAGTCGATCCTAGTTAGCACCAAGGCCCGGACCAAGTGTACCACTCCGGATACAGGCAGATATCGCCGGACTGATCGGATCCTTCTCAATTGAAAGTGACATTGCCTGATCACATCGTTTACGTATGGCTCGAATGAAAGAGTCCCGTCGAAGAGTACCCCAACAGCCGCACGCACTCGGAGGGGACAATGGTAACATCACCCATCGCGAACGGTTTGCGACTCACCAGCATCCTGAGGGGTGCTGACCCACAGGAATTCAGTTTTTCCAACGTTAAGGGCCAATCGATTTTCCTCCGCCCACTTCGAGACAGCGACTAGACACTCGATGAACCGTTCCCGAAGCGCCTCCACATCACCAGGAAGGCAGGACGAATAAATCTGACTGTCATCAGCATAGCTATGGGGTGCCAGTCCAAAGGCCGCAATAATTGACCTCAGATCAGCCGTGTACAGAATAAAAAGTGCTGACATTCAAGTGCTGACATCAAAGTTTAAAGACCTTGTTTGCTCAAGATATCATTTCAAGTTGGAGACAACAGCTCCAGGAAGTTTCCCTGATCTGGATGCATGTAAGACGGAAATACAACTCTTTGAAAATCCTTCCGACTCTGTCATTGAAGACTTACCTTACAAATGGAAATTAATGATTTGCAATCCGTGACATCCTGAAGGACAAATTTAAGGAAGGAAATTTGGTAGAATTCTATCAATGCCTTCCACGTGATCAGTTCATTCGTTTAAAAGTTTGCTCGTGAATTCATTTCTGCTTAAGGAACTGCATATTTGTGTGAAAAGACATTTTCATATATGAAGTATCTTAAATCCTACATTACCCGATGAACACTTAAAATCCTTTACTTATAGGATCTATACACTTTGAACAGCAGTTTGACGTAATTTTGTCAGGAATGCATCAATTTCATTTCACAGTAGTTTTTAAAAAACACTTCAACTGCAACTGAGATTCTTCAGTCTGCATTATACAGTGCATTATAATTCAGCAACAAATAACCTGTTATTGTCAGTTATTCATTCGTTGTATTGCATATTACTGTGATTTACTACATTTAATTTCTTGTGCATGTGGCCCGCGGAACCGTCAGAAGTCAGCAATGTGACCCACGGCTGAAAAACTTTGGAGACCCTTGCTTTAGATAGGAAATTGAGCTTTAAGACAGGGCGTTAGTTGGACTGTTCAGACTATTCGAGGCCAACTTGCTTAAGCCTAGACCTAACTATTGCCAGTTTCTGCGATGCTGGTAGGTAGGTGGCTTTCTTTAAGTGACCTGTTACAGAGCAACATTGAAAAGCAAAAATCATTTCAAAATTCTTGCCAAAATGAAGGAATTGGGCCAAGGTCACAGATTATCGTATGCATGAAAAGGATGACGCATCAAAGACATTTGATGCACCATTGGCATGTACTATATACTATAGAGCTTAATCCTTTGAAAGACACCAACAGCTCCATCAGCAGATTAAGACATTACATGTAGGCCCCATAACGTTCTACAGGCAATAATAATAATATGCAATAAATTCTAGTTAACAAGTGGTATTGCTTCGACAATTTTTATAGCGGATTCTTATTGGGGTGTTTTCATGTTTAGGTGCAGAAGCAATAAAGGTTGTGATTGAGACCATAACTCCTGTCCATGTCGATGATCTGCATCCTGATTACAAAGCATTTCAGAGCCTCTTTGTAAACGTTAGTTCGTGGGAGCTGTACAATTCATGGATTTCTACAACTGATGACCTTTTTGTTGAGGTGACGGTTTTAACTTAAATTGAATACTAAAGATTAGATTGATTATTAAACAAAGTTTAATAAAGACAAATCTTTCAACTGTCCAAAATCCATAAAACTAAAAGACCAAAAAACTACCATACCAACAAGATACAAAACATAATTGAATACCAGCTATAGCCCGAAAACAGCATTAATATAAGATAATAACATACCAAGATAATAAATGTAATGTAATAAATGTAAGATAATAACATACCACTCTTAAGATGCCAACATACAACATCATGAATAATTTACTGTAAAAGCGTCATTAATCAAATATTCCATTGTTTTCTCAATAGTATACTTTATGCGTCGACCACTTCTTCCCTTCAAAGCGATTACATGCATTTATTTCAGATCGTTTTCAAAAAACGAGAACAGACCAGATTATTATGAAATTTCTAAGTGAAAGTTTATTCCTAAGGGAGGCATTACTGTTCCGAACAGCGCAATGCGGTCCTATCTAACAATCGCTGGGCATAGGCCCTATGTCTATTATTGTCTAGCATAGCCTACAAGCATTGCAGTCAATAAAACGCAGGAAGTATCAAGGCAAAACTGTTACGAAGTGGTCTAACTTTACCTTACAATTTATATTGTTATTTATTAATGATTTGAGTTGTCGTTTTTATTTATCACGATCCTGCATATTGATTTCTCTTTCATTCGATTAATTATTGAGGCGCAATAAACTGATCACAATGAAGACCAATGTATGTAACAGTATGTAATGTGACAGCGTTCTTATATAGCGCCTCTTCACTCTTAATAAAAAACACTCCAAAGCGCTCCCCCTTCGCTAAGTACTGTCGACATGGCAAAGCCAAAGTCAGAAGCACTGTTAACAGCGTTGACGCCTCTGCGGATTGGAAGATGATCTTTAATATCCACTCGTATGGTAAAAGGGAGTTCGCCGTCGTGACGAAATCCGGCGGCGAATTCCTAAGAGAGCGACCTTCCACAGGATGGTCCCAACACAGGGACGCCAATGAATGACGGAAGATGTTGATAGTCCACTATGTACACGGTGATCACGAAAATCGGGACCCCCTAGATTAATGAATATAACTCAACGAAAAGTCAACTAATATTCAACAAAGTTGTAGTACGTGTACTTTAGATAGTTCTAATGATATTCCACTCATAGTTTGTGTTCAAACGGTCCGCCATTTGCTGCAATACACGCACGAAGACGCCTACGCAATTGCTTGAATGACGCATCTATGATGCCTTGATCAATCTCGTCCCACACTTGCATGATGCGTTGTCACAGGTCCTCAATATCACGGACTTTCGTTCGGTGAACGCGTTCCTGCATAACACTCCAAATGTTATAATCTACCGGATTCAAATCCGGGCTGTTGGGTGGCCAGAGAGTAGGCGGAATGAAGTCCGGCGTTTCGTTACCTAACAGTTCAACTGTCTCTCGAGCTCTGTGTGCCGGTGCGCCGTCCTGTTGGAAAGTGTAATAATCTGAGAAAGTTCGGGTGTCCGGCAGCAGTCCCTGCATCAGTAGAACGTCTCTGTAATACTGTCCGTTAACTTTCACCCCCGGCTCGAAGAAGTGAATAGCTGTACGACCGAGTGCTGAAACACCAACTGATACCATTAAGGACTTGGTGAAAGTCGGACGAGTACGCAGAAGACGAGCGCCAGTGATGTCCTCCTTTCTTGTACCAGCTGCAGCGTAGAGGCGAAATATTTTTTGAGGATCGAGACTGCCTCCTAGGCCTAATATAATTAAAATTTCAGCATGATTGGTCGAAAGGTAGTTAAGTTGTGCTCATTAATCTAGGGGGTCCCGATTTTCGTGATCACGGTGTAGATGGTAGACGGAATTCGCGACGTGAACAAGTGCGGCGTTGAATTCCCATGTGGCGGTCTTCCGTGAGAATATAATCAGCCACCGAGTAGGTTCCCGTCACCGAACTCGTCAGATCCAATGAAGATGAAAAATTCCGGCGAAGACTGAAGCGACAGTCGATCGAGTCAAACAAATTGCCAAGAAGGGCGACATTCCAGACGCTCAAACACGCGCTGGCGATGTCAGCCATTGTGGCGAACAAGATGGCGGACTTGACCTGACGATATAGCGACCGACCGAAAATGCCCAGAACCGTCGGAAAAATACAGAGGACCGAGTACACTCCTCGAAAACCGACGAGCAAGAACTAAATCCTCTCATTTGGCACGAAAACCAAACGAAGAACGACGAATCCTAGCGAGATCGGCGACATAATCCGAACGCGCAAACACGCGTTGGTAAACCGAAATCTATCGAAATCTACCGAAAAAATGCAATGCAATTCAAATACCTGATAAATTATTTAGGCATAATTCTATTTGATTTTAGCAAGTCTAACCTTGAATATCATGTTTCACTGAATCAAGTGTTGGAGTTGCCGGGAGGGTGGGTTGAACCCCCCAGCTAATTTTGCAACCCTCCCAAAATCGCATGTGGGGTAAATGCAGCTTCTGTCATTCATTGAATTTCAGTACTCAACCCCCCCCCCCACTCAAATTTAACAACTCCAACACTGACTTAATGTGTATCTTTAGTGTGAATTCCGTAAAAAGCCTTGTAATCTTACAAAAGATATCACGCGAAATGTTTATGATGCACGACCGTGCTTTACCATTGACCTCGGTAAGTTATTCATCCAATAGAATATTACATCATTGCAATTAACAAAGTTAAAATAATCGGACAATTGCTAACACTTTGAAAATAAATCCACAGATGGCAGAATTCATTTCTGGAAGATATATGAACGAGCAGTAAGAAGCTTATTGTAGAAAGGCTATGTGTGTCTAGTCAGTGTCGCAAAAGTGAACTGCGATGGAGGTCCTTTAATCTCTTATTAGATACGGTAATTGACTTTCCATAGAATATGCATCACGGAATCGCCTAAGGACGTTCTGATGGTGCCCATGCAGACAGCCCGGTCCTGCATGCTATTTACAGTACAGTATCAAACATGCGTAAATTTGGCACTTGCTGCACTGGCAGGTCTGTCGGAACTGGCAGAGGCGGATTTACCACGGTACCAGGTGGTACATCGGTACCGGGCCTCCCTTCAAAGTACGAATTTAGGGGCCTTCCTTTTCTAATAATAATTTTTAAGACTATTTTTTATTATTTGTTTCTTTAAAGTAATTTATTTTCAGAGATATACATGAATGCTTGTATCGCTTAGACTTTAGTAGTGTTTAGACATGGATTGCTGTAGTATTGAATTTACATTTAGGCCTAATTGCTTCAGATTTTCAATGTTTTTTTACTTCTTTAAGTGACCACGATGGCGCCGGGGGGCCTCCATGGAAATATTTGTACCGGGCCTTCAAAATGTAAATCCGCCTATGGGAACTGGGCGTGGAGGGGTTGCAGCTGCACCTCCTTAGAAAACTTAGAATGTGTACTGCATCCCCTGGATGACATGGCTGCAGTTCACCCACTTGCGTCGGATTCACAAGGAGGAACAGCTAACAACATGTCAATTTATCAAATGGGCAACGAAAAGCATCCCCTCTTAGAAATTCGTTTCGATGGGCCAGGTCGCAGAAGTAGCTTCTGCACTTGTCTGTCCTACTAACATTAGGCGAGCGTTACACTCGGGTGCTCTGGGTCTGAGTCATGCGAGTATAATTGCTATAGCGCCACTGTATCTAGTACTGCTCATCCAGCGTTACTAATTTTCATATTTTACTATAATGCAATTGCACCCTGAAATTGATATGCTTATCCACGATGCCAT
The DNA here is from genome assembly GCA_018105865.1 of Metaphire vulgaris. Classification (NCBI taxonomy): domain Eukaryota; kingdom Metazoa; phylum Annelida; class Clitellata; order Crassiclitellata; family Megascolecidae; genus Metaphire; species Metaphire vulgaris. Next base: position 4,937,567 of record CM030854.1, read on the forward strand.
AATTTCCATTGCAGGAGCTGCAGATTTTCGAACTGACAATCCTGGAGCTAACGACGGACTTCGTCTTTTACTCTTCAGCAATCAATCAGATTATTTGAGTGCTATTTCGCCAGCAGCTGGATTTCAGGTTAGTTATAGGTAATTATGTACTAGGAGAAATGAAAGTTTTGACTAATTTCCGAAAGACTCGGCGGGCGGGCCATAAAAAAGGCTCGACGGGCCACATTCTGGCACGCTCGCCACGTGTTGGACACCTCTATTATAGAGTAGCTTGGAATTCGAAAAGAAATTAAATTATATAGAAAAATTTTCTTCGTTAACGTGTTGTCGACCAGACCTGTTTCTCGACTAGCGCTTCTTCTTTGTCGAACTTTTCATAACATCACGTGATACTTGTAATTAGAATATCTGGTTCTCTGTCAGCCAGACTAAAATAACCTATGATTCATCTACTAAGCGAATATTGCAAATACAAATACACTTTAACCTAGACTTTATTATCTTTATATGGCCAATTCTATATGGCCACGACCTGTTTCAAGGACAATTCAAGGACTCGACCCTCAAGGTCAGAACCAGGAGACCAAGACCAAGGTCTGAAACCTGAAGACCAGGACCAGAACCAAGGACTTGAAACTTGTCCTTAAGGAGTCCTTAAGGTCAGGACCAAGGCCAATGACTAACATACCTGGCTGTGATTATCGTAAGACTTTAGATGTCTGCACATTGTTCTATATAATTAATCTTTAATTTCGTGATGCATGTCTTTAAGTAAAAGAAAAACGACTTAGTCTTGATTTGCTGAGTCCAAGGCTATTTCTAGGATTATGAATTTGGGGGGTTCCGGTATATTTTGAGGGTCCCATCCATGCCGAAAAAGTCTGACAAGCAAAAAAGTTCATCCCAGGTACAGATTGGGAAGGGGGGCTGTTGGGGTGTCGGTCTCAAATTGGGGGTGTCGAGTGGTGTTAGGGGAATGTAAAAATACTGTCTATTGCATCGCTGTGAACAGCATATGCGGTAGACCTACTGTTGAGGAACTTTAATTGCCTGCATATTTTGTAGACAAACCAGCGAGTGAAGACGCCAATGCAAAACGTTTATTCAGTACAGAGGCGTAGCGAGGGGACAGGGAAGCATATGCTCAGGGGCGCCGAGGTGAGGGGTGTCAAAATCGGGTTTTGGGGTCAGTTAAATAGATAAGAAGCAATTATTGCGATGACGTTATTTTTTGCTCGTCAGGAGCACAGGGAGAAGGCGCAGCGCCGTAGATATTTTAGGGGGCCGAGAGAACGCATGTGATAGGGTTTTTTGCTTGTCGGCTCAGTTTGACGCATGTTGTTGATGTCGGGGGGCGCCAACAGTACACCTTGCCCCCCCCGGCGCCGGATATTCTCGCTACGTCTCTGATTCAGTACAAAGCGTCCTGCTCAAAATGAGAGAGAAGTCGCCATATCAGCTAGTCCACTTTGTAATCTATATTATTGTGGCAAGAAAACTTGATTCGCCAGATGACGGTAGAATTTAAGTAGCGGTTTTATGACGAAGCGAACGGGCGCCTTACCTAAGAACATTGGCCATGCACGCATCGTGTAACTTGCACCAATCGCCTGGCTGATGGCCTGTCTCTCTTCGTGTTAATCAGTGGCGGCTCCTGGACTTGGCAAGTGGGGGAGGGGCGTTGTGGTGGCAACTTCTAATCACGGGGCAACATTTGTTGTTATGTATGTAGTATAGGGTCCCAACTGGGGGGCCACTGGGGGGCAGGCACTCAATAGGGGGCACGGGCCTCCCCGGGGGCCCCCCTGTGGAGCCGCCACTGGTGTTAAATAATGTCAGTCCTGCGTGGCATCTTTCAAAGCCCAGCCACATCGTAGAACCTGCGTTTGCGAAATCTAAATAAAGGCAACTCATCATTCTACTGCGCACTGTCGATTTCCTGCTGGTTGAAAGAGTCGCAGATCAGGCAGGTCGGCGTCGCCTGAGATCTGCTAGAACCGCCTCTCTGGTCGTTTCGTCGATGCGCCTTCGTACAGTAGGCGATCGTGCCTTTCCCGTGACCCAGTGTTATTTCTAGGATTTTGAATTTGGGGGAAGGGTCTCGGGAAAATCTGGGGGTGTCGGAATTTTTAAGTCTCTGCCCGACCGCTGCAAGGGCATGGAACCGCCTGCCCTTCTTCAGTTCAACTCTCTCCAACGCCAGACACCTTCAAGAAGAGACTCAAAACTTGGCTATTTCGCACGAGCTACGATAATCTATAATTAATTTATTAATTTGTAATGTGTCCACGCAGTCACTGTATTAGTTGCCACCAGTGATGTGAAGCCTTGGTCTTGGTCTTGGCCTCGAGGCTGCCTCGAGGCCGGATTTAGAAGCCTTGGCCTTGGCCTTGGTCTTGAGGTCTAATGTCTTGGTCTTGGTCTTGGCCTCGTGGGTTAGTGCCTTGGACTTGGCCTTGGTCTTGGAAGCAAGTGCCTTGGTCACATCACAAGGCACTGATGGCAGCTATAGTTTGTCAATACAACATGTGTACAATCAAAAGTGATTCGTTTGATCCAGATTCTGACTACAACATTTTTGCTGAGAGAAATTTCATTAGCTTGAGGCCACTGTTTTCTAGGCTTCTTTGTGTGCCTGCAACTTCGACCCCCATTGAAAGAGTATTTTCACAAGGAGGATTTGTAATGAGACCGCATCGAGCCAGGCTTGGGAATGAGCTGCTTGAAACGCTACGTTGATGTTCTTGCGCTGCAATGGCAAATGAGTGAAATGAGCAGTCTTTGTTTAAATAATGACAACATCTTTATTATTATAGCTGCAATTAAATAACTGAAAAACCAAAAGCTGATTGCAGAATGCATATCATAATAACTAAAATGTTCACTCCATTATTACACATTTACAAAACAACAAGATTGACTAGTTTATTATTAGGTTGTGGTGTTAGCTTTTTCACATGTTACAATAGTGTGTACAATAGTGTAACAATCGTCAGTGCTGCTGTAGTGTACTTATTTCATTATTTATATTACATTACGAGTGCTACTCTGCCGATAGTTAAAATGGATCGAAGCCTTGGCCTTGGCCTTGAGTGTAATGTCTTGGCCTTGGCCTCGGTCTTGTAGGTCACTGCCTCGGCCTTGGCCTTGAGGCTCAGAGTCTTGGTCTTGGCCTTGGTCTTGATGGTTAGTGTCTTGGCCTTGGTCTTGGCCTTGTACTGGACTGCCTTGGTCACATCACTGGTTGCCACAATAATCTCTACGCTTAATAATAATAATAATAATAATAATAATAATAATAATAATAATAATAATAATAATAATAATAACAATAAAGAATAATGTTCTGTGACAAAGACGTGTTTGATGACCGTGTGCTGTTCTACAAACGTAACTGTTGCCATTTCAGGTATTACTGCACGATAGGAGCGAAATTCCACAAGTCGCAGCGCTTGGATTTAGAGTGTCCGTTGGAAAATCGACTTCTGTTTCGTTTTCATTTAAAAATGTAAGATCATTAACCACTACTGTAGGTCCTATAACGATATTTTACACCATCAGGCAAATGCTGCAATGTTCACTTTCGCTCTCCCTCTGGTTTGGTATATCGCTTGGTATATCGTTTGGTATATCGACAGCATTGGACACAAGCTCAACCAACTATTGGCTACATTCGACCTTCAGCAATACGTGAAAGAACCGACTCACGAGCTTGGCGGATTACTAGACCTGGTTATAGCCCCCAGAGAGTCGGATTTGCGTGGTGTTAATGTCGTTGAGTCGGGTCTATCTGACCATAGACTTGTACTCTGGACAACTCAGGCTTCGCACCCACTGTCTGAGTTCACGACAGTAATGCGCAGGAGATGGAAGCATTTTCAGACAGACGACTTCATACAGCGGCTCAAGGAGTCGGAGCTAGCTCAAGGTGTCAGCTCAGATAAAACAGCGGCTGAGCTCGCTGAGCTGTATCAACGAGTTACTTCCGGCATTCTTGACGAGCTGGCCCCTATGTCTGAGACGACGACACGGGTTCGGCCCCACCGCCCGCATTATGATGGTGAATGTCGGCAAGCACGCAGAGTTGCCCGTCGGGCTGAACGTGTCTACGTGAGGCTCAAAGGAACCAGCAAAGAGGCCGCGGCCCGGAGTGACTGGCGAGCAGCCCTGAAATTCAAAAGGAATCTTGTGAAGTGGAAGGGACAGCAATATTGGAGTCGGTCCCTTGAATCTGCCGGGTCAGACACCGCGAAATCGTGGAAGTGTCTAAACACACTTCTTGGTGAAGGAGGGCCAGACCCGGGCTCACGCCCCTATTTTGACGCAGAAGACTACCACAAATACATTGACGGTAAGGTTGAGGGCATACGGAACCAAACCGCTACTGCAGGGACTGCGACATACGCCCAGTACCATGGACCGCTTCTCGTGGAATATCAGGTGCCCACTGTCGGCGAGATCATGGCGCTCGTAAAGGCGTCACCGAACAAGTCCTGTCCAGCCGATCCCATGCCTATGTGGCTGCTGAAAGAATCCATCGACGTACTTGCTCCTTTTCTACAAGCGCTCATGGCCACCTCACTTGCGACTGGTCTAGTCCCTCCGGCCTGGAAACATGCTGTGGTTACCCCACGTCTTAAACGGCCTGGGCTTGACCAACGGGATGTATCCAGCTACCGGCCGATATCTAACCTCCCTTTTCTGTCGAAACTGCTAGAAAGAATTGTCAACAAACAACTAGTCGCTTTCCTTCTTGCGAACGACCTGATGCCCAAAGATCAATCGGCGTACAGGTGCGGCCACTCAACGGAGACTGCGGTCCTCAAGATCTTCAGCGACATAGTTGATGCGGTGGCCAATGGTCGAGTGGCTCTCCTCAGCCTTCTCGAGCTATCCGCTGCATTCGATACGGTCGACCATGCGATTCTTCTACGCCGACTGGAAACCTCCTACGGATTGAGGGGACTGGCCCTAGACTGGATCACAGACTACCTAACTGACAGAATGCAGTCAGTCTGTTGTGGCGAGAGTAAGTCGGCCCAGCGACGTGTCTACCATGGTGTCCCTCAAGGATCTGTTCTGGGTCCTCTCCTTTTCATTCTTTACACTGCAGATATCTGCCTTATTAAAGCAGCCTTTGGTCTTGAGGGGCACAGTTATGCAGACGATGGGCAGATATATTCCTACGCCCTACCAAAAGAGGCCGAACGACTGGCAGTACGCGTTGCGGATTGTATTGCTGCGATCAGTGTGTGGGCGGCGGAAAATCGTCTGGCACTCAACCCGGAGAAAACGGAACTATTATGGATCTCCACACCCAGGCGGCACGGGTCGATCAATCGTGTCCCGCTCAATATTGGTGATCACGTTATTGGTCCATCAAGTAACGCACGACTCATGGGGGTTTTACTGGACGAGACGTTGTCCTTCGAGATGCACATTAGCGGTCTGATCCGCAGCTGTCACTATCAGCTGCGAAGAATCAAGTCGATCCGACGTTACATAACAGCCAGCGCCGCTGTTCAACTCGTCCGAGCGCTGATTCTAACTAGGATCGATTACTGTAACAGCGTACTACTTGGAATCCCAGACCGCCAGCTCAACCGTCTACAGTCTGTGATCAACCTATCAGCACGCCGTGCCCTAGGTCGTCGCTGGAATGAGCATGTGACGCCATTGCTGAAAGACCATCTCCACTGGCTGCGAATCAAAGAGAGGATAGTGTTTAAGCGCTGCTGGCTCACCTATCGAGCTCTATATGACTCGAGCTGCCCCCGCTACCTGGCCACCATGGTGACTAGATCTACGGAGGTCGAACGGCGGGCTCGGCTAAGGTCCAGCAAGCGGAATCAGCTACTCGTGCCTCCACCATCCTCGACTCCTCTATTTGGCGAGAGATCTTTCACACGGGGAAACGCGATCCTGTGGAACTCTCTTCCGGACAGTGTGACCAATGCGAACGCTGCCGCGACGTTTATTACAAACTTGAAAACGCATTTATTTAAGCTCAGTTACGAGTAATTAGTTGTCAAAGCACCCTTGTTTTGTGCCATTCGCTCACCTACGGCGCTATAGCAAATTGTCTGACAATAATCGCTCTCCCTCTGGTTTGGTATATCCGACAAAGCTCATCACCAGAGTTGGAAGTGATCTTAGATCATATGATCTAAGATCGCGATATAAGATCATAATTCATGATCTTTGACTTTTATCTGGATCAGTTTTTAATAATGATTTTTGATTCAGATTTTGAATCACTTTTTCGGCGATTTTGATCTTTATTATCAACAGCAGCAGCCGAAGATCAAATTATATGTATTCTCCCAAATACATGATCGTATGGTATACTAGTAAGGTGCAATAACATCTGAAATGTTATTTTAAGTACCAATAAATTTGATAACTTTCCCTTTAAAACATCATAAATGTATTGCCAACCATTATGTATTCTATGTTGTTGTTGTTGTTTCCGTGTATTGGGTAAAATGGTGGAAAATCAAACATTCCTTGCATTTTTGATAGAAAATTTTTCGAAATAATAAGACTGATATTAATGAAAAAGTTGTAGCTGATTGCTGTTACTATGTAAGCAAGAAAATTTTCGGTGGCTTGCATTCTGCAAGCAACTTCCTCTGACACCTCAAGATTACAGTAGTACAGTCGCTGTTTCGCTGAATAGGCTACCACAAGGTTCCATCATGGGTCTTTTGCAATTTATTATTTACATTTAAATAAAATTAACATTACTAATTAATTACTATTGAAACTATAGTAATGTAGGCCTACGGTTATACTAGTTCTCACGTGTATCATATCATCCATCATATATGATACAATAAATATATTTGTATGATCTTTGATCTTAGCTTACTTGTAAAGAGACCCTGATCTTATATCATATACATACTCTCGTGATCTTTGATCTTGTGAACTTTTAAGATTATATCTTATTCTCACTTTGCTTGCTCGCTTCAATAGGTTTCACAACTGCCGGCGCCATATGGTGATTGTCACCAAGAGAACGGCTACAGTTTGATGGGATGCCTGGCTAGTTGTAGAGACACTTACATTAAGGAAAACTGCAATTGCACGCTCGAATTCTCTGGTACAAATCTTGATCTTCCATCATCTTCGTATTGCTTTAATAAACCATTTAATGAAATTTAGCGTTGAAAACGTTTAGAAACTTTTGCTATGGTACTAGATTGAGTCAAACATCTTTTATTTTTGCAGATATAATTCTCACATTTAAACTAATCAGTCAAATTGTGCTGTTGTGTAAAAGATGCAATTGAATATAGACGGTGCCTCTTTAAATCGTGACCTTTTTGTATTTTGGTCATAACAGGAATGTAATATTTTCATTAAAATCGGCTAACATTTCGAAAAGTTAAAAACAAACTAAAAGGATCCAGGTTTAATGGAACACCGTGTAGAATTCTAGTAGTGATCAAAATGTCCGAGGTTCGGACCAAAGATGTCTAGTTTTAGAACCTAATTCAACCCAACTCATCAAATCTCCAACCGAGCTCAACCCATGCCGGTGATAGTTACTTGATCCAACCACACCCATCGCAATACAATACAATTTCTTAAACTATGACTTATTTTCTGACCCAACCCACCATTAATGTGGAAAATCCTGACCAAACCTAATCCAAACCAACACCATCCAACCCTACCCAACCCAATCCATGGACATCTCTGCCTCAGACGTAGGCTACAGAGAATCAACGGAGATGACAATGAGCCAATACTGTAAAATAGTTATTTTTCGAGGTCTGTTGGGCCTATCTGGCAAGAAATCAAAGATGGATGCATATATTAAGGCTGAGATTGGCTGCAGAAATAATCGAACATTAACTAAAATTTATTTTGCAGCTGTAGTCCCATTTTGCTCTCCGCAGGACATTGCTGTTTGCGTTTTTGATGGTTTCTCTTCGTTCGTCTCAACTGGAGCATCGCGCAAATGCAACTGTCCTCTTCAATGCAATCAGAGAAGTTATCCGTACACTGTATCGTCCTCTCCATTGTCGCAATACTATCTCAACCGCACTTCTAGCCGTCTGAACTTTCGAGGACGAAACATCAACATGTCGAGACTCAACCGGGATCTGGTGTTCCTCGATATATTCTATGGGAAGTTAATGTACGTCAACATTCAAACGAAACCATCTTACAACGGATTGAAACTCTTCGCCGACCTTGGAGGCGCTCTGGGGCTGATTCTTGGTGGATCAGTGCTTACTGTTTATGAAGTGTTTGAATTTATATTTGAACTCTTCGTAGATTTTATGATGTCGTATAGATTCATTAGAAGGATGAGATTGTCAAGACATCCGGCTTGAATATATTTTCTGAAAACCTTGAAATAGGCATAGGGCCTAGGCTTAGGATAGTGGTCAAAAGTGCACAGCTTCTATCGACTTTACAAGACGATGTAGTGTTTAGTATTTGCACTGACTTCATTCTTGTGGCGCAGTTGAATCATGAAAACTTTTATATCTTACTAGATGGCGTTACGCAAAGTGGATTGCTTAATACCATGTGTTGGATTGTTCTTTTGCCTAATATTTGAAAAGATAAGTTTATCATAAATAACTCATGCAAGAGTAAGAGTTAGAAATATACTTTATTAACACCGTCGTGTTGATATGTTCACTCTCTTATGAACTCATTAATGTATTTCACAATTACTACGAGAAGTTGGGAGGGCGGGATATTAGCAGATTGGTAACAAAGCTGGGCGATAGAGTGCAAAGTCGCGGGTTCGATACCCGTACGGTCCCGTAGCAGCCCTAAGGTCGACTCAGGCTTGCTCGCTAGAGGGTGGCGAGGACGGTGGTAAAAATGAGGAGCAGCGTTAAACTGCGAGGCAAAACGTGGGTCTGGGAAAAGTAATGGCAGCCTACCCCAGATTAAGGGTTTACACTACCCATTGCCTAGAGTGGAGATAAGCGCCGGTGTCACGGTATAAAGCCCCCCAAATGAAGTCTACGCGTGAGGTTTTATTTTAAAACAAAATATCCCTCGACGAATTTGTTTTAAAATGAAATCGCCTTAGGCTTAGGGCCAATTTAAAACATGATCTGCCCCTTTACCTTTTACATTCTCTTACTTTTGACGGGTAAAACTACTTCGAGAATAATAATATTATTATACTAATCAATATTTCCGTGTCTTCTAATATAGAACAACCTAATTAGGTGCAATAAATCCTCATTTCTTATCATGGAATAACGGGTTAATGTCATTTATATGCTCCGCTAGCGCTATAATAATGTTAACTGCCAGTGGCGGCTCCAGGATTTCTTCGTTAACTGTTAAATTTTAAAAAAGGATGTTGATAACGTTTTGAACTATTTCTTACGGTGTACATGGAACAGTTTTTACTTTTTGCATGATCACATTAGACCTGTCCTTCAAAAGTTATACAGCCCCTTTCTTTCTCCAAAACCTCCTTTCCTCCTTTCCCGACACCCATCCCCTTCTTCCAACCTCCCCGGTCCCAACCTCCTCCGTTATTTTTATATATATATATATATATATATATATATATATATATATATATATATATATATATATATATAGGCCTATATATACAGGGTGGCGCAAAAAACGGACTATATTAAAATGCCAAACCTAATGTGACTAGTCCGGTTTTTTGCGCCACCCATTCTCCCCCGCATATCCGAAGTTTCATGACGAATTCTATTTGTGTTTGATTTATATGTATTTCATGCATATTATTGTACAATAAGGAGTGAATCAGGAAAAAATAAAATTTATGAAGGGCTATGAGGTCAAGTAGATATTTGATGTCTAATTATATCTATAATTTACTAATTTTTTAGCCAATATATTTGATATTTCATCCACATGTTCCTTCCAGTTTAAGTGCTGATCTACATTACTACCTAAGAATTTCACGGATTATTTTTGGATTATGGTGGTGTCATTTATTTTTATCGGATCTAATTTATGATTGTTAGTCTTGTTTTGATGTGGAAATATATAAAATGTGTTTATCTAGGTTAAGTGCCCAGACTCTGGAATACTGTAGTCTTCGTTCAGAAATTAAAATTTTAAATCAATTAGCTACCTTTAAAATAAATCTAAAAATTTACCCTTTCACGCTTCAAACTTCATTTTCTCCTCAGATAACTAAAAAATTCAATTAGTTTATAATTCTTGTTAATAAATTTACTATTAAATATTACTAACTTTATCTTTTCTTACTAACTAAATACATACAGTAATAGTCTCATTTCTTCTGCAGTTATCTTATTTATTTTCTACTAATTTTTATACTACCTACTATATATATTATTTATATATAGTATATTTATATTTATATTTATATGTATACCTTGTAAAGGTAGGTCCCGTACTCGAGTTCGAGCGTTGGATTCCGGCGTTTATCTCCGACCTGGGCACATGGGCGTATTTAGACTATTTAGAAAGGCATTAAGTCGATAAATTGGTAGCAGCGCTAAGCTGTGAAGGTAAAACGCAGGTCTAGATAAAGTAATGGCAACCTACTCTAAATTAATGGCGTAAGCCACCTGCGTTGCTGCTTGCCTAGTACCGGAGGTCAGCGCCGGAAACCCTACGCTCGTTCGAGTATGCGACTACCTTTACCTTAGAAAAGCATAGAGGGGTATGCTGAAATTTAAGAAGTTCTAAAAATAACTTTTATTCTATGTTGCAATAACATACAGTTTAAGTTTATTAACCTTTATTTTCCCAACGTTCCCAAATGGGAACATTGATTTGAAGGCAGTGTAGGCAGTTAACCAAGCTATATCATCCTGGTTTTTCCTAGCTTTTGTTTAGAGCACATGTCTATCTTTGATTTCTGTAAAAAATATCTCTGCTAATTTTTTGTACTTTTTGTACAAATTGCAATAAAATTCCGAAAAATTGCCAAAATCATAGGTATAGCGGATACATTTAAAAATAAAATCTAAATGTCAACATCTATTTTACCATAATGGCTCATTTTATTCAACTATGACCCCTATGCATGATTTTGAGTCCGATTGACATGCATGGCCATAGGTTAAATTACAAGACATGATTGAACAGCCATGTCCCCAATTGGGAACGTTGGGTCAATGTGGCTAATAGACTGACAGTTGTTGATATTTCACTAGCATTGGCCATTGGTGTTCCAATCCGGCAAATATGTAAGACTAATATGTGTGTATGTTCTGATGATACATTTCATGAATACAGTATAATGACCTGTTCTGTTGCACATAATTGTGTAGCTATTGCTGGACAGTAGCTAAAATGCCTGTAACAAAGCGATGGATCGCCATCTCTCTAGCAATTGAAGCAGTTTTTGAAGAGTCCTTCAGTGATGACGATGATAATGCTAGTATTTCAGACATTTGTATATTACCGCCAAACGACGGGGCAGATTATGAAGTTAAAGCAGTAGATGAAGATATTTTAGGTCCAGATGAATCATCATATGTTGGTGTGAGCTGCGTGTGTTTCCTCGTGTTGCAGATGAAGGGATCCAGGCCTCAGCAGGACCCTGTGAGGCTGTGAAGATGACAAGACCTGTGATTGCAGGCCTAGTAGCTCTGAGTTGAGTCATAACTATGTCAACCCTGTAGTCATGATGGAACGTCGTGTGAATGGAGTTTGAGGAAAGAAAAAAACTCACAGCCACGAATGTTCAGCAATTACGCAACGGGAATAGACAGTGTTGATCTTCTTGATCATCTGCTTTCGGCATACCGACCCAAGATCAAATCCAAGAAATAATGGTGGAACTTGCTTGTCAATGCATTCAATATTGCAGTGGTTGCAGCATGGAAGCTACGTCGCTTCTTCCGGCGATCGCCTCAGATATCCTGAATTTCGACGTGAAGTGGTTGCTTGACTGTTGAAAGACACACCTCGATAACGTTATGGAAAACCCACTGCCTTTGATCCAAATCTTTTACGTCATGATGAAGTCAAACATTGTCTACTTCCCAGGGGCGAGGTGCTTATTGTCAGACGAATGAAAGAATGAAATGCTCGAAGCGTGAGAACTGAGAGGCACCTTCACATCAAGTGTGTTGGGGTCTACCACACCAATGATTAATTAATTAATTAATAATTTAATTAATCATCTTAAGCTAATACTTAAAAACAGTATTTCCCACATACTATGCCTATATGAGGCATGTTCAAAGATTTACATACTGTACAGCACTAATGTAATAAAATTACTGCCTTTGGTATTTCCAGGATTTTCGATAGTCAGAGTGACCCAACGTTCCCATTTGGGAACATGGGTATTGTTCCGTGATCTTGAATAATTTTTTCTTATTTCAACTTTTTGTGTTACTATACATCAGAAAGTGTCTAAATATAAGTTTTCTTGAGTGTGTGTCAATTTTAAATGGGTCTGGGAAAATAAAGGTTCTTAATAATACCACCTGGAAAGTACTGACCGTAAATTTACTACAAGTGAGCTAAGTTCAATCGTCGGTCTAACAGTCTTTATATTATAAGTGTAACGGTGTCTTTGTACTCTTACATTACATCTGAAAATTACATTCAAAAATCGAGTCTAAATACTAAAGGCCGAAGACCAAAGGGGTATGCTATGCAGCTATGGATCAGAAGCATACCCCCTAAATACGCCACTGCCTGGGCAATCAGCGACGTAGCTAGGTGATATAAACCATTAATCTGGGGTTGGTTGCCATTACTTTCCCCAGACCCACGTTTTACCTCGCAGCCTTAACACTTCTCAGTTTACCACCGTCCTCTAGAGAGTAAGGCTGAGTCGACCTTAGGGCTCCTGCGGGAATTGAACCCGCGATCTTCTGCTCCATCGTCCAGCGTTGTTACCACTCTTCTAACTTTCCGCCCCATCTAAACTATCTAAGGTTAACCAACATACGGGATCCTATTCCCTTAGGTCAGGGGTGCGCAATCTTTTCGGTGTTGCCGGCCGCATTAGGCTACAGACTTTTAAAACTTCATATCGGCCACCAACGAGTCCAAGTAACTTTTTACGAATGACGAATTATAACGAAATATAATGTTCCCGAGGATGAAAAAGTTTGACACTTGTTGACGGGGAGGGGGGTGGTCAAGATAAATCGACGTGAACAATTTTATTTTTTACAGTAAATAAAAAAAGAAATTGTTGATTTGTCGGGTGTATCTGTAGTGTTATAGTCATTTTGAATAGAAATTTTGTAGAAAATTTGTAGACATTTTAATTTCCGTCATTTTATTTTAGCATAAAAGCCAACCGTATAAAATATTTTTATCTCTTTTTGGGGGTCAAATTTTTTTGACATAATTTTTTGGGGATCACAGAAAGTTTGACAGTTATTGACAAGGGGTAAAAATTGCCAAAAATTGTTGACGTATTTAATGGGCAGCAGACATGAGCAGCTGAACCTCGAACAGCTGAACCTAGGCCTTGAACCAGCCAGACCGGTTCATCGGCCTCCCTGCATCCAGCACCAGAAGAGACATTTGGCCGATATGATATTTCACAACCCCCCACAGGCCCGAATCAGTTTGTGTCCGACAAGGGCGGTAAGAGCCGATACACCATCCCCGGCGGCCTCGAATCAATTTCTGTCGGAATGACAGAACCCACTCGAGCACGCGAATGGGTCAAAGAATCGAGGAGGCAAGGTTCCGTGTTTCGTGACGGTGAAAATCGAAGAGGCTAATGTCACTGCCCTGCTATCGGCGAGTCCTAAATTTAAGCCATGCGTGTTTGTGTGAAATCACCGACATTGGCTTCTCGCGTCTTCTGTCTCTTCTTCATCGAATCGTCGTTGGAATGGAATGTGGCCTGAAATGGACCAATCCGTCGTTTATACGCTGTGCTATTATTAGATCGATATGACGCAATTACTTTTATTGTCTTTTTGAGTAAGTAAGTAAAATCTCGTAGATTTATATAGCGCTTTTAAAATACCGGAGTTAACCAACAGATGATCTGTATTGTTCACTAATTTGATTTGACCTTTCGTTTTGTCATGGTTCATTTAAATAAAGAGATCTTGTATTGTCTAAGAAATTAAGACATAAAGTTCAATTGTAGGCCTATGCATGTATCAAATTATTGTTTTTTTATTTCCTTATTAACTTCCTTATATACCTTAAATACCTTATTACATTATTTACTTTCAGATAATTATAAGATTTCTGTTAACATACGTCATAATTAAATTCCAAGATTTCCGGCAGATACGACAGACTTTTCGAGCGATGTTCGGTTAATGGACTTTACTTGCAATACCAATACAATACAATACATTTACGTCGTAATTAAATTCAACGATTTATTTCCAGTATTTTGAAAGCTATGACGTATCTGTGATTATTTCTGAAATTTCAGTCTGACGAGATGTTGCAGAGTTCTGGAGAGGACGAATTATGTTTACCGGATTTACTAATTGCTCTCCGACAGGCGTCTGATTTCTGACAATAATGACAATAAGTGAAGAGGAGTCTTTACGTCAGATGCAATAGACAATAGGGACTTTGAGTCGTTTGAACAAATGCTGAACGACAGTCCCCAACTCTGGACTGCTGATAAGTTGGCATTTTATTCTTCACCACAAAGCGTTCTTAAAATAACAACTCTTCACAAGCTTGCGGTGGCCAATTTTTCCGCAGCTTTGGAATTCTACCTGCAGAAAAACTGGAGGAGAATGCCAGTTTGGAATGCCCAGTACGCTCTGCAATGTGCAAGTGAAGAACACTGTAAGGCGGCAGTAAGCGTACTGCTGAAATTCGCCATTTGTATGAGGCCGGACTTTTTCACTCAGAGGGAGACTTACTATTTTGCCTTACATTCAAAACACAATGACATTACAGAACAGCTAGTGCAAACGGACACATTTGACCCAGATGAACCAATTCCGTCCATCGATTTTAGTAACTTAAACATGTGGCATGTACCGCTGCACAGCTCTGTTGCGCATCATCGAATCAAAACCGCTGAACTCCTTTTGCTGAGAGGAGCTAGAGTGGACTGCCTCTCTAACTGCGATATCAGTCCCATGATGATCGCCTGTTATCTTGTCTATCCGACAATAGTTGTGCTGCTACTGCGACACGGGTCCAACCCGAATTATCCGCGAAATTACGAGTTCACATCAGAGATCATGGCCTGCATGAAGAAATTAGACAAGGGTTTGAAAAAGACCGAGGGACGGCCGCCGTCAACGTCGAGTCAATGCCGCAGGAGACGGGACCCAGTCGAACCCATGCAGTCTCTTGCCGACAAATCCGATTACATCGTAGAGCTACTCGTGGACGCCGGTCTCTCAATGTCGAATAAAAGCAGCTTCCTAAAGCACTCGGTTGTCCATCGACACATATGTCGCATGCAATGGGACAGCGTCTTAAGAATCTGCCAGCTTCGTAAATACGAAGTAATTCGTAATTCGTAAGACTACGTAATTCGAAGCCTCCGATCAATCGCCCTGATCCAATTGAGAAACGACATTTGCCAAAAGTGCAACGGCATCCGGTACTTTAGTACGGTCCAGGACATGACAATTCCCGTTTGGGTGAAAGACATGCTGACCTTGAAATCACGCTATTAGTTTGACGCTCTGTCCCCCCATCCTGGGACCCTCCTTCACTTCCCGTCCGCTAGTGAGCGAAACGAAGGGTCCGTCGGCGTGGGGGTTACCGAACTGTCTCAGCGCCTGCTAAATTCACCTAATTTTGTTCTAGGATGGCCAAAGTCAACCTGAACTCAACATCCAGGATGCCCGTGGGCAAGCCCGAGCTTATAGCGGAGCTCAGGGAGAACATACTTGCAAAGCCCAGTCTAGACTACATAGTTGGATTTTATGCAATGTGTACTATATAGAGTGAAAATATATACAATACAAGAGGGTAAAAGGCTCACGTATTTCGCTCTGCACATTGCCCGAGAACCAGGGAAGTGATTTTGTCATTGTATTATTTGTTATCTTGCTTTGATGTCTATATTATTGATTCATTTCGAGTTGTTTGTTTTAATTTCTGTTATTGCAGTATATTTGTCTGATTAATTTACTATGCTATGGTTTATTGTCTTATTATTGCTGTAGCTATATTTGCCGTGAGCATAATTGCAACTGGATACTATTAGTAGCCTGGCTTAGAGACTCTAAGGACTTTTATTGTATTTGCTGTGCATTCGTGCATCTTGCACCGAATCGGTCTTTGAATCGGTGGGGGGTGAGCCCCTACTCCGTCATAAATTGAGTACTGATTAGAAATTTAATTGAAAAGCACTATAGTTGCTTTGATCAAATAGTTCTGCAAATTCAAAATTTCTGTTATCGCGGCCTAAATTCGAAGAGGTTACATAAATATAATTGATCTATTCTAACATGTTGTAAATTTACCAGTTCGTAGTTCAAACACTGTTGAACTTCGCTCAGGCCCGCCGGAACGAATTTTCAGCAGGGGGTGCAGATTCTCTCCAGGTAAAATCAGTGGCGTCATTTCACACTTTTCTTGGATGCGAAATGATATTTGGCAAATGTTTGGCAAATTCTTGGTAATTTTTTGGCCAATTATAGCAATTTTTGGTCAATTATAGCAAATTTTTGGCGATTTTTGGCAAATTTTGGGCGAATTTTAGCAAATTGTGGCAATTTTTGGGCCAATTTTAGCAGGAAGGGGTGCAAACAGGGTGCAGACCATCTACCTTCCAGGGGGTGCACTGCACTCCCTACATTTTTTCAGGGGTGCAGCTGCACCCCTGCACCCCCACTTCGGGCGTGCCTGACTCAACCAGTCCCATTTGAAGATAAGACGGTGCACTCTGTCTCCATCAGATGAGGAGAAGCAACTAGTCTTAATGTTGTTGAAATCTTCTCAAAATCTTGGAACGGTCGGAAAATTCCTGCAACAGCCCATCAGTGGCGGCTCCAGGACTTGGCAAGTGGAGGGGGCGTTGGGGTGGCAACTTCTAATTATGGGGCCGACCATTTGTTTTTAGGTATGTAGTATTAAGTATAGGGTCCCAACAGGGGGCACTGGGGGGTCAGACGCTCAATAGGGGGCACGGGCCCCCTGTGGAGCCGCCAATGCAGCCCATCGAAAAAACTAGAGTAGCGGATGGTTGGAATTTCGTGTGCTTGTATGTCTTTGCTGTCGATCGGAACCGTAAGTTGTGGAAAATGGTAGAAATTAGGGTCTACGCTGTTGTAGATCAGCGGTTCCCAAACTGTGGTCCGTGGACCGAAGGGGGTCCGCGGAGGATATGGCGGGGGTCCGCGGGAACCTTCCAAAATATTAAGTAGCACTTCATTATTTTAGCATTAGCAGACTTTGTTCTCAAATTATGTGTGCCGGTAGAGCCATCAATAACAATAATATTATATAAATCATTAGATATATTATATTAAAGACACATGATAATATCTAGATATAGACCAATTCTAACACCGCCAGCCGGAATATAATATTAGTGGGAACGGGGGAAAACCAAGGCTCGAGGTCTCGCGAGCGTGCGAAGGCTCCCAGCAGACGACACCAGTTTATTTAATTGAAAGTCTGTGTTTAGTCAGTTATCAGCCGCCTGGCCCTGGAGAAAAAAAGAGGAAATTAAAGGCGTGTCAGTACTTTCTTTTCATGTAATTCTGACACAATTTCCCCTGGCCGCCACCAGACCACCTAGAGTTGCATCTATTAATCATAAACAAAGACCACCAGATCTCAGCAACAACCAGAAATAATAGTACACCGCATCACACGCTATTCAGAGTTATAGAGATTAGGCCAAAGTGGATAACAGAAGAATTGTGAAAATTAAAAAAACAGTAAAGAACACGTCAAAAATACAAATAAAACCCTCATATGATTTTAGTCTCTTAGCCATTAATAATAAGGGAACAATAATGAAAACGAAGTAGGCCTATCGCTCCGGACTTTTCGTTGAAAGTGACTTGCGTGCGTGCGTGTCAAAATACAATCAAGAATTGACAGTTTGTGCAAAAAAGCAGGCACATCCATTTGTATTTAAGATAATTGACGGAGTAGCTGATGCTGTAGCCTGTAATGTAACAACGTTTGTTCCAGGGGCATAGCCAGGAATTTGATTTGGGAGGGTATAAATGTTTGGGGGGGGGGGGGTATAAACATTAACCATAAACCATATAGACTACATATAACCACATATAAATCACATAAAAAATTTAATGTAGACTGATTTTGGGGGGTATATATATACCGATATAGCCCCCATCGCTACGCCCCTGGTTTGTTCGGTGTTTAATTGTACACAGGTATAGCCTATAATGATTGTCCGCATCGTCGTCTTAGGAAAAGCGCCGCAAGCCAACTGGTGTTGTGGGAATAGTCTGCCAGTTATTTTAATTAAATATTAACTGTAACATTTACTTGTTAAATGATGCGGGTGGTCCGCAAGCTAAGCTGGGAACAAAGTAGGGGTCCGCAATCAAAAAAGTTTGAGAACCTCTCTTGTAGACGACTTTTGAGGAGACGACATTTGTTAATTAAGCAAGTCTTTAACTTTTCTATGCATGAGGCAAACTGTCGTTGCTTTGTCTTGCAGACTTTGTTTAAGATAGCTGAGATTGGTTTAAAAGCAAATCAACCAGAAAAGCCAAGGATGTGAGGAAGTTATCATTGTTTAGCAAGGGGCATTTCTTGTTTTTCGTGGAATATATTCCACTATTTCCTGCCTATGCCAACGGCCGCCATCACATAGGTCTACATTTTAAGTAGCCTACATGTGAACGGCCGCAATAGTTTGGGTTTGCAACTCAGCCAGAAAGCTAGAGTAAGAAGAGGATGGAGGACGATAGACATTGAGAAAAGTTATGTTTTTATTTCCAGCATTAAGCACAGCCATGATTGCCTCAAATGTTTTTTGACCAGATATTGGAAGGGATTTTCTTGATATTTTAAGATGGGATTTAAAAAGTATTGCAACACCTCCCCCTCTATTATCCGACCTGGGCTCACTTAACATTTTATAACCTGGTGGTGTAATATCAGCTAGGAAAGCCGGGGTGTCAGTCGGGCTAAGCCATGTCTCATTTAAGGCAAGTATATCAGTGGGATTATTACACAAAAATTATGAAGAGGTGCTGATTTATTTCTTAGAGAGCAGATGTTTAAATGTTTAAATGATAAAGTTTTAGACAGTAAAGGGCCAGGATTAGTTTCAACATCACCCAAGATTATCAATAGCAGAACAAATAAAAAGTAGATAGATTTTGAAAGTGATTTTATGGAGTACTGATTTTTTAAAAGTTTAATTTTGATTTTGAGTTTAAGGTGGTCTGAGAGTAGCAGCATTGCAGAGACTCTATTTGTAAACGGCTGAATTAAATAAAAAGCGTACGCATCATCAATATTACGCATAAGGCAGAGAGATTCATGCACAATTCTAGTTTGAGGCTGAGCAAATCGACTTTATTAAGCTCAGTGAATTTCCGAGAGATACAATTCTAAATGAACCAAGAATTAGAATTAGTAAACTTAGCTTGAGTAACATCATCATGAACTAATCTAGCGCTATATGAAATAGATTTTAGTGAAGACAGGCGAGAGATCTTCTGTCTCGTGAGCGACACACGAGCTAAGAAAACAATTTAAAAGAAAACGGCCAAAACAAAAAACTAGGCTAAATTAAGTGTGATAAATCTCAAGCGATTTAGATAAAGGTAGAAATCAAAGAAAAAAGTTAGAAAAAAGTTAGAAACTTAGCTGCCATCCCGCCGTCGGAACCGGAAACAAATTCAAACAATAGTTGTTACCCAGTACCCACGGCCGCGAACGGCCGTACGGCCGCAGGTTGCGCACTGCTGCCTTAGGTCAACCCTTTTCTCAATTATAAAAAGAAAAAGAAGAAGAAAAAGTAGCAGAACCATTGAAATTAGAGAACAAAATTCACTGAAACTGAAAGATTCTTCACAGAGGTTTTGAACTTTTGACCCGGCGACCACGACCTGTCCCAGAATTCCAAGTGGCAACATGGCGTCGGTGACGTCATAGTCGGCCTAGGGCGGCCGCCATCTTGCTCCGATCGCATCGACGGAAGGAAATTTCGGGGAGCAGGAGCTTGATCCAATCCGATGGCATCCGCCCTCAACGGACCCGTCGCTTAGTACCCGTCGCCCCAGCAATCGTCTCCAGCACCTCGGCCACCGATCTGTCAGCGTTTGACGATGGACTCGGCAGGTATCGGATGCGGATTTGGAGTCGAAGGGACGAGGGGTCTTCGGGCCCCCAAGGTCGCTTGAAGCGAATTTTGTGCTGTTGTAATTAATCCGCTGTTTGAGCCGAACAGAGGGTCGTCGGGACCGGGTTCAAACCAGGTTCGGGGCTGGAATTTGTGCAGACGTTGAACTGATTGTTATATTCGGAGTTGTAAATGGCCTTATAATTTTGAGTGATTTATGTAGCGCCTGTGGTTCACAATCTAGTCCAGTTTATTTGGCACAGTGTGCGGTCTTGTGCGTTTAATTGGGGCTTAGTTTTATTTTATATCCTGACCTTTGCAGAAACCTAGTTCAATATTTGATTCTTTTGCTTTAAATTTCGGTTGTATTTTTGGAATAAATGACAGAAATGAAAGTATTGATGTGCCAATATAGTATTTTAGGGTAAGAAATTTGACAAGATTGATTAACTATCCAAACTTCCACAGGTTTAAATGTGAAATATTCACTGTTGTCTTGCATTTTACTTTTTGGCACATATTGGAAAAGAAGTTTGTAGATAATTTTTTATAAAGATGAAGACTAAGTCATACTCCAATCTGATTGTTGGGCCTGACGATCTCTGGTTTTAAGCAGCCAGCAGCACAGGTGCCATTTAAGTGGAGTAGTTTTGCCACTGTTTTTTCCAGACCCCCCATTTACCTTCACAGTGTAATGCTGCTAATCAGAAGTGATGACAGCAGTTATAATTCATGGCATAGACATTGTAAAGGTTTCAGTTTTTAGGCGAAATTTAACCTGTATGTCAACGAACACTGGGTACGCTAAAAAGTTTATAAAACTGTCATGCAATCTGAAGTTGCAGAATTCTTGTGAATGAGGTTTGATCCCGATATTTGGATGTGATTACTTTCTGAATGTTTGGCAATCATTTGTGATGTTTGCTTGACATGCTTGACGTCATCCAGTGATGGGTGTTTACCTTCACCTTTTGACGATGATGCGCTGGTCATTATTAGTGATTTGGTAACTTTGAATTTTAAAAAGCATTTGCCAGGTTTTTAGTTTTTTTTTAAAAACTCTTAATGGTGTTTTAGTTGTCAACCACAAAATGTGCCAGGTCAGAAAGCATGGGTTTTGATCTGCCTTACTAGAGATTACCAATTGATTTGACATTTTCATAATGAAGTACAGTTTGAACGCTGACATTCATTTGTAAAATCTCATTGTTTTGGATGCCATTTATCAGCGGCTGTAATGTATTTAGGCCATGATGTATTTAGGCTGTAATGTATTTAGGCGTTGTTCAATTAAACCTTATTTGTCTCCAATGTTTGATTTGTGTTTGGGTTATGGTTTAATCAATATGCATTACTCACAGCCGGAGCACTTCTGAGTGATTTTTCAGAGGAGGTGCTATATAAATATTGTTACATTGCGTAATGCCTCATTGGTAGAAGACCTCCTGTAAGGAGTTTAGCTTTTTAGCATGGGAATATTTGACTTCCGAGTATTTAAAAAAATGGAACATTGTCTCAGACAATTATTGTTTAGACATGACAAGTTTTTGTCCTGCCGTGACAATGTGCAAATATGATGAGATGATTTTGTTGATTTTTAGCGAACAGCGGTGGTGACTTGCTGTGGTGCTTCAGCCAGGTTAAGGGCACAGTTGAAGAAGATGTTACTGAAGGTAATGTAATTCTACATTCCCCGCTAATTGTCAAGTTCTTTCGACTATTGTTGGAGTTAGCTTAACGCCAGGGCCACGCCAGAAGAATTCTTTAATTTCTCTTGCATTTTGCATCCAAATCCAAGATCGAGAATACAACATCAATTAGCAGTCAGGAAATCAATATGGTACTACTGTGCTGAGTTTGTAGATGACTGTTATTAACTGATAGCGAATTTTTCTACAGCTGTTTCTAGACTAGTTAAATGCCCTGGGAAATTTAATGTAGCGTCTAAATGCCCTTGTGTGAAACATGCAGTCGAAATCTGGCTTAAAAGGTCTATTGGTTTTGTTGTGTTTTAGAACATTGCATATATAATTAGGTAATTAGAAGAATTTTTGGTATAAAATTTTTGATTTTCATTGGTTAGAGCAGGGATGGCCAACATTTTATTACAAAGGGGCCATTATAAATATTTATCAGCATGCTGAGGGCCGCATATTTTGTTGTGTTTTGTATTTTGTTAGTGTTCTCAGCAGTAGTTACAATCACTGCAGTCATGTAACGGTAGTTACTAGTAACTGTTGCCATTGATTGGCAGTTTAATTTTACTATTTTGCTAAATTCAACACACTAAAAGTCTTACTCATGACTCAATGCTGTATGAGTAATTAGAAGCAGTCAACTTTATTTAGAAAGATGCCCAGCGGGCCGCCAATTGGCAGCCAGCGGGTCACATGTGGCCCATGGGCCGTCGGTTGGCCACCCCTGGGTTAGAGGAAAGTAAAAATATGATGGCTTGATGAAGTATTTCCCATGTAATCCTTATTATTTCTTACACAGGACTGCAAGTTAATGATTTTGTATGATTTTAAGTCATTGTTTATGATTTTCAGGGTACCCCTAGGAGTTCAAATGGGACTTTTCCCATTTCCTGGATTGTGCCTTTATTTAATCCCTTGGTCCCGTGCGGCCAATATTTAGACTTCATAACATTTTGGTTATATCGATTGCCAGTGCAAAAGGGTTACGGAAGGTTGTGTTTCTGAGTTTCTTGCATTCTAGATCTCTTTCTTGCATTCTAGAACCCTTGCCACCCTTGTGATAAAAGTGGTAACATTCACCCATGTTGGTGACTTGTTAGTATTTTGTGACTGTAGTATAGCAATTATAAGAATGGATGATAAAAAAGATTATTGTACTAAATGGCCTAAGACGTAAATGTTAGGTTTTGCAAAAACACTGTGAAAGTTTAGTTAATATATAAAGGAGTTGGAAATTGGCTTGATTACTAGCTGCATGGCTATGTCAGATTGACTGTAACTGAAAGACAACTGCAAATCTTGAGTGTCAGAAACTTGGAGTGACTTGTGTTATGTGCCAGTTTGTTCTATATGTATGTATGTATGTATGTAACTATGTATGTATGTATGTATACTGGACTATTTATATAGTGCCATAAGCATAGTGGGGCCAAAGACAAAGGCGCTTTACAAAGGGTATGACTCCCGAAATAGATGGGTTTTCAGTCTTTTTTTAAAGATGGGTCAGTCTTTGATCCTTTTGATTTCCGGCAATATAGTAGTCCATAGAAGTGGTCCGCCTCGTGAGAAGGCTCGATCTCCTAGGGTAGGGATCTGATTGGATATGATCATACTGATCGACAAGATGTTCTAGCTGGTGGTTGTTTGTCCTTGACAGGGGTGACAAGTTTAAATCTGTGTCAAGCCACTGTCATGCTAATCAGTTGATGTACTTTTATTGCCATGTTTCAAGTTAAAGGTTGAGAATGCAATACTGATGATAAATAAGGTGTATTGACCTGGCAGCAGTGAAGTGACTTGATTAGCCCAGCTGATTTAGCTTTGTTATGTTATCTGGATTAGATCATATTATTCGATCGATCTTGTCAATCAGCATTCTAAGTGTTGGCAATTTATAGCCCCAGCTTATTTGGGAAATAAATAAGTAAGCCTACCTTATGTTTTAACGAGACATCTGAATTTCCCTTATAATTTACTGAGGTTTTTAAGTTTCCCAAATTCTTTACTGAAATTTGTAAATATTCCATATGCTTTACTGCAGAGGCATAACGAGGGTATTTGGCGCTCGGCGGCAAAGTGTGTCGTTGGCGCCCCCAACACTGCTGACAAGCAAAAAAAGGTTGTCACATTGTTCTCGGCGCCCCTCAAGTCTTACGGGCGCCCCTCTTCATATAGTACTGACGAGCAAAAAAAAGGTCGTTGCACATGTTTCTTCTTTATTATGCATTTCACTTACCAAATTTTGGTGCCTCCCCACCTCGGCACCCGGGGGGCATATGCCCCCCTTCACTATGCCTCTCCTTTACTGAGGCATGTGAATTTCCCATATGGTTTACTGAGATTTGTAAATTTCATATTTCCTTTGCTGAGATTTGTCTGTTATAGTAAAGAATATCATTGTCTGAAAAAGGATAACCCAAGACTTGTATTATATTTTCCAGTGTTTTTTGTAAGCATGTTTGTCGTGTGTCTTTACACCTTTTACACATAGTGCAGCTGCATATACAAGCATTGTTAACCCCTTAACTGGGGATTCCGGATATATCCGTCCATTTTACATTGAGTTACAGTTAAATATATGGTTAAGGGGTTAATGTTTTATGAAATCTGGATTTTCTCTCTATGTAATCAGCACAGCTTCACTTTAACTGAATATTGATGCAGCTTTTCATAAGGAAAATAGTGACCTTTCTTTGGCATTTTGCACCATTCCCTTCTGCAATTTCATGATATTAACCCCTTTCCTATTTGCCCTGAGAATACTTGTCCATTTTGCATCATGTTATAAATGAATGAATGGTAACAGGGTTAATGTTCCACATGAAGCAGGCATATGCCATTTGAGCGACAAAAGAAGCATGATTTGAATGACAACAATTTGGCTTGTTATTTGAATTGCAACTCATTTGAGTGAAATATTATTTAAGCCTCAGTTGTGGATAATATCGCTCAATTGAAACTTCACTTAATGTCACCCGTATGGCGTGTGTCTCAGTCACGTAGAGGTACTGCCATCAATGTCACTGCTTTTATGTGTGACCGTTTTTATAGGCATGACGATATGGTTTTTGCACTTATCAAAGGCATTTTATAACCAGTCTAGAGTGGGTTGAGTCAATAATAGTGAATATGAAAACATGGCAGGTTTGCAGTTTTTTAAGTTAAATAATCTTGTGGTTTCTTTGAATAGCAAATTTTAAGACTGTGACTTTCAGTAAGCAGTCCACATCTGTGAATTTGTCCTTTTGGACCTGAAGTAATTTGCGGTTGGTGAATTACATGTTGAATATTTGGTAGCTGGTGCTTGCATTTCAACCTGTGATTAAGTTATGAAACTGCGCAGGGGGGGGGTGGAGGGGTCAACAGATTTACAGTATTCAGCCATATCGTATGCCATTGGGGCAATATGATGATGCCTTTGAAGAATAGTATGGGATCTACGGGGACTTGAAAGGCATTTAAGTTTCTGTATAAATCTGCATATTGATGCGCTGTTACAGCTACCCTTGAATGGGTCGAACTTTGTAACTTATGCCATTAAGTGTTTACAATTATGTTTCTGATATTGCCAAAAATAATCTAATTCTGATGATTGGGTGATAAATAGTTGAATGTAGCTGTATATCTAATTACCAGTATGGTATAAATATATGCTGGGTGTAGAGCTTTTAGTTATGCATCCCCATATGTTTGGAATTCCCTTCCACTTGATATTCGGATGGCCTCTTCTCTAGATATTTTTAGGCGTCATCTTAAAACATATTTGTTTCCTCCTTAAGTCCTGGTGTTGCCCTGACTGATTTTTTGGGGTTTTTGACTTGGACCGAATCGACCCTCCTCGGCTACAGTCTGCTCTGTCGATAGGCACTGCGGTCTGTGGTCTGAGGCGTCCCCGATGAACACCTATGTGTTTGAAATGGACGATAAAATTAATTTGAATTTGAATATAATTTTGTCATGGGTGGAAATTTTACCAATGTGGCAGAAGTGGAGGTACTGGAGACATAGCATTTTCCATTATGTTAAGCAATATGTGTTGTGAGTAATGACAGAGAATATTAGGGGTGATGCAGGTGGTGGTGGTGGCTATGGTCTGGTGGTTATGTAGCCCCTTTTATTAAGAATCATACAGTCTTTAGGAGTGCCTGAGATGCAAATATTCCAGAAATGCCATCCAGAAGCAAACCTGGGTTGGCAGGACAGCTCTTTGCAAAGCTTGTGCTATGCAGCCAAGCCAAAAAGGCATGAATAAATATGATAGAGGTATGATTTTTTGAAATTTATAGCCAGGGGTCAGAATAAGATTTTGATGTCCTCTATGTTCTAAGGCAGACAGCAGAGAAGGTTTAATTAAGCTCATAGACATGGCCACAGATGTCCAACCCTCATTCGTCCTGCTTGGCTTTAGTTTTTGTTTTGAAAAAATGAAGCAATCTTACAAGTGATCATGAATAAGGCTGCTTAATTTGGTTGTAAGTCAGCCTAGATGCAAATAAACTAAAGACGCGCTTATTTACCATCTCCTACAAGTGCCCCCTGTAAAGTGTGCTCTAGACTTTGGCCTTTGCTATGCTTATTGCACTATATAAATTGTCATAATAATAATAATAATAATAATAATAATAATAATAATAAGATGATTGTGAGACTTTGGTCCAGCCTTAGCTGCATTGTGTCCAATAATTTACTTTGCATTATTCATAATAAGTTATTTGAATGACTCAAAGAGAGTTGCATAGGCTATTTGCTCTTTTAGCCTGCACAGTTCGTTTAATTATATATGCATTAATAAGACACTTTATTCGTGACAAGCACAGCATCAAACAGCACACAAACAAGTAATAACATTAATGCTAATGGGGCTGTTATGTGACTGAAGGGAGCATTGTTGTGGGTATTTGACTTTTACCTGTACATATTTAACCATGTATTGATTTGATTAACTTCCAAAGGATATTTTAAAATTTTGTAGGAAGTTATTAGAACATATCACTACATTGGCCTATCTAATCTTTGTATCTATAAATTAAATGTGGATTGATGTGCTAAAATAGAAGCAGGCTTGGAAATGGATCTCCATAATTACAGAATTTGTCATTTGCTATCTTAATTAAAATTTAATGCTTTCCATTTCGATGTGTGTGAATTTAATGTAGCATTGCTTTGTTAAGGATTGTAAAGCAGAACTTTTACTATAATTTTCTCAATTTTGTTGATATATGGTAACCAAAACTTAGAATGATGTGTATATGATCATATGTTATACTGTGTTCTAATTGAAGACAGTTATTTTATGCTACTGTTAGTACAGTGAAACCCGCTTAATTGCATAGGTGCCGTGCAAGCCATGCTTATGCGATTAACTGGGCTATGCAAATAGCTGGGACGTCTGATACAGAAAACACTGGTTCGGGTTTTTATGTTGTTATGCGATTATGTGGGCTATGCAATTAAGCGGTATGCGATTAAGCGGGATCCACTGTAGTAACAGATGTACAAGACTTCTAGATGACTGATTTTGTAATGGACAATCATATACAAAAATTAGAATATTTTGGGAAACCATGACTTTTAGCTGTCCTATGAGCTGATTGCTGATATGTTGCATCTACCTAAAAAGATTGCTAGGATAAATATCTGGCAAAGCAGCTGCTTGCAATTATCGGAAACATGTGCAACAATTGGTTATAGCAGAACAGAACAGGACAGAAAGGGTTGGATTATGATGGAAAGGCACTGGAATAATAGCTCATTTGTACACATGCTGATTTCATGAGTGCTAAAGAAATTGACAAGGTGTTGCATTACATTGTGATTATAAGGAAATTACTTATTATTATTATTATTATTATTATTATTATTAGCTGGACAATTTATATAGCACGATAAGCATGGCAAAGGGCCTAAAGACAATCTTGAGCGCTTTAAAATACTACATATACTCGATGATGAATAGGTGAGTCTTAAGATTACTTAGGAAAAGTCCAAGAGAGTTAGAGTTCGCGACATAGTCCGGTAGTGAGTTGTTACTGATACTGTAGTTTATGGGAAATGGCATGTAAAATGTATTGTATTGTATACAGTTGAGCTACATTTAAGTCACATTTTCTTCTCACTACTCATTCAAATCTTTACCTATTTGTTGAAGATTTAGAATATTTGATTAGTGTCTGTAGATTCTGTTGACAATTTTATTACAATAGTTTCATATTTATTCAGATTTTGAGTGTGCAAACCCTTTTTTGCTTGAATGGACAGTATTGTGCAAAGTGGATGTGCGCGCAATCATACACGGCTGCACGTGTTCCTGTTTCACTCTTGTATGGCAACTGTATGCCCCACTCATAAAAGCAATTACTTTTCATAGACCAGGCATTGGTGAGTGTTTGAGTATGGAGTGCTGGTGTGATATTATCAGTAGTTGCTGTTAAATGAACTTGACTAACTTATTTGTGACATTAAAGACAAGATACTGCCTCTTTCTGTGAAGTTAATTAAACCATCTTGGGGTTAGTTAGTACTTTAAGGGATGCTCAGTGATTCCTGATAGATATATCGGGTTTTCTCTTTTGCAGCGGATATAATCTCGTGCGTGGAGTTCAACAGCGATGGAGAGCTCTTGGCTACTGGAGATAAGGGTGGCAGGGTCGTCATATTTCAAAGAGACCAAACCGTTAGTACACTAATGAATGCCTCAAGTCATTAGACTAGTAATTAATTAACAAAATATTTAGTAATGTGAGCTTAGAAATGACATTAAATCTCTTTCATTTGAAATTGTATATCTCGGCCTTATGCTGTAGAAATCTTTATTCGCAAATGCAGACAGCGTTACACGAAAGAATAGCATCACTCTAACTAGTAACTACGCGCTCATTTACTATGTAGTGCATGGTGGAGCAGTGGTTAGCGCACTGGTCTGCCAATCTTGAGGTCCGTGGTTCAACTCCCGGCCGCAGCAGAAACTTTTCGGTTGTTTCTGTCCCAAGCGCCCCCAGTCGACTCAGCTGTGAATGCATACATTGGGTGTTAACTCGGTGGAAGGAAAGGCGGCGAGGGAAAGGCTGGCAACCGCCCTCATTCAGCCGTTGCTATGTAAAACTGAAGGCGCTAACCCTTCGTTTCTCCGTACGGGCGCTGAGCCTATGGAGTGTACCTTTTACTCATTTACTGTAACATTTCAAATGTGAAATGTTACTCAAGTGTACTCTTCCAATATATATGATGGCTTTTTTAGCCATTGTATCACTATCAACACACTTGACATTTAAGGATCTGATATGCAAGCATTAGCCTATTAAGTCTTCAGGTAAGGAGTAAAACATATGACACAGTGGTTATGTGGTTAGCAATCTGGCCTGCCAGTCATGAAGTTGGGGGTTCAAGTTTTAGGAGACAATATATCAGTTATTTCTATGGCAGGCACCTAACTGAGTTGACTCAGACCTAACTGAGTATGGATGCTTATTGAATGCATGCTTGCTGGAAGGAAAGGCAGACATCTGCAAGAATTTAAGTGATGCTTTGTGCCACTTCCTGCACCAATCCTTCAAAACTCCTTTGGATGTGGAACTTTGGGTGACCTAGACATTAGGAGATGCTGCTGTTCAATTTTGATAGTGATTTCTGTTGCCTGCAGACAAATGCGGTAATTAATATGGCAATTCTTTTTGGTCCACCATCGCTGTCAATAAATACGTGCTTCACTCGACTTTCTTTGAGTTTCTTGCAGAGCTAGAGAAAGGACAAACGAAGAAATTTTAAATTTTGTCAGGCCACGTCAGATTGCAAGGTGTGTGAGACCAGTCACAAAGCACAGGCATTTTTTGTTCAGTCCACTTCGACAAGCACATCATTGTTAGTCATTGTTATTGCCATGTAGTTATGATCTTCAAGTTTAGCATGTTCTTGACCTTGACGGGCGATGACAGTGTGGCTGATGTTGTCATATATTAACTCCTTGAGCTTAACACTCGGTTTCTCTATTCGGTAATTGAGCTGGTGCTGTGAGCAATATTAGCTGCTATAAACCTGTTATCATACATGCTCGGGTTCTTCATTATCAAGAGCAAGGCAGATATTGACTTTCATCATCATCATCATCATCATCATAGTTGCTTTCTGCTAACTCATTAGCGGCAATAGCTAGACACAAAACTTTTTCAGTTATCTTTTTCTGTTGTTAATCTCATTCCATCTATTATTACCATTTGATATCTTTCGAAGTCTTCTTTGATGTTATTATCTATCCACTTTTTCCTGGGTCTTGACTTTACCTACCAGCAACTCTACATTTTAATTGTCTTTTCCTATGCGATTATAGTGCTCATTGATACAGTCTGGCAGATGCTTTTGCAAGCATGTTCATCATAAATTTTTGACCTGCATTAAAATAATTTAGTCAAGCTAGGCAAGTAAACTTTTCATAGAAAGCCACAGTTTCATGTTTGTTTCCCAGGATAGGATTTGTAAAGAGGCATATTTACGAGTTAAATGCAACTTTACCCACGTAGCTAAACTCGTCAATATCAGATAATGTATAAATAAATAGGTCATGTTTTGGCATTTGACAATGGCCAGGTTTCTGTCATTTTATGCATAGGATGAATAATTAATACTTTATGTGTTGTAAGAGTTGTACAAATATTGCGACCATTTTCGTCACTTAACTAAAGAAATGTGTTTGTCTGAGTCTACATTCCTTAAATTCTAGAAGGTCAGTGGTAGTGCAGAGATATTAGCTGACAAAACAGTACCTTTAGGCATCAGCAGATTCAGCCAATCAGATGGTTCCTTTCGTTCCACTTTTCAGCTGCAAATTGAACAGCATTCTATATCCATCAGCTGTAGTAGGTTCAGGCAAACTCAGGTCATGATTTTGAAGACACCCAGTTTAACATCAGCTCTGGTATTCCTGAGTAATTCAAATGCTGAATTCCTGATGAAAAGCCATCCAGTGTGTCCAAAGTTTAACCCCTTAACCGTGTATTTAACTGTAACTCAATGTAAAATGGACGGATATATCCGGGATCCCCAGTTAAGGGGTTTTAAGGGGCGGCATCTGGAAAGCATGGCAGAGCTGTTATAGCAAATGATTACTTATACTTTTCAGCATTAATAAAATGTTATCAATGAAATATGATCTAGTCTTGTATGCATATTTTGTCTGTGATATAAATAATAATCTTTATTTGTGACAAGCACTGCATCAAAAATATTAAAGCACAACCAATGATAACAGAAATCAACTGAACAAAACTCAATACAATAAACTAATAATAAACTAATAAACTAAACAGAAACTGTTTCTTTAAATGCCGCCGTGGTGTTATCTTTTGAAGGGCAAAGGGTGCGATGGTCCAAGGTCAGGTGAATACAATGTTTACAGCACATTCCAGAGTCACGAACCCGAGTTTGATTACCTGAAAAGTCTTGAAATTGAGGAGAAAATCAACAAAATCCGATGGTTGAAGCGCTGCAATGCTGCGCACTTTCTCTTATCGACAAACGGTGGGATCTGAATTCTATGGTCGAGCGAAGTATTCTGATTAATATCTTATTTTTTCTCCTTCTAGTTAATTGGCCTTGTGTTTATCTATTGTCTTTTGGAAGCATTTTTCTAGCTCCTGAAAATTCTATTTCCTTTTGAAAATTTGTGTAGCAAGAAACATAATGATAGAGATTCGTTGGTGTCTCTTCATCAGAGGATTGTGTTCAGTCATTGTTGATATCAGTTGAATTGCATCACAATTTGTGCATTTTCTTGAATTGCCCCGTTGACAAGATTTGGTACTACTCAGAAGATAAATTGCCTATTTAATTAGTTCATATTTGCTTATTTTGGGCAAATATTGCGCAAGCTGCACTCACGAACAGAATTATATGAAATCATTGCCAAGATGCTAAGCCGGTACTGTGCATGATAACATGAAAAATTAAGGTTACAAGTACACTGCGACCTGCTTATCTGCAATGCCTCGGGGTAGAAGGTCAAATTGCAGTCAGTACGCCTATGAAGAAAGACTACCATAGAAAGCACTATACAACTATGCTGAAGGGAAAAGAAGAAAAGGAAGACCAAGAAAAAACATGGATAGAAAACTTAAAAGAGGATGCAGAAGAAATGGAAATGAACTTAATCCAATTGACCAGAGCAGCAAAGGACAGACAGAAGTGGAAGGAACTCATTCAGACCCATCGTCCAACCCACTAGACAACTACTGAAGTAATGAAAGAAGAAGACACCCATGAGTGAAGGGCAAGAGAGGATTTTTTGGCCCGGTATTGGTATTTGTGAATTGTTTGGTATCTTTTTCAGATAAGACGGTGAAATTGTGGAAGGTTTCGGAGAAACGTAAGAGGGCGGAGGGCTTCAACCTCAGGGATGGGACGGGGTCTCTGATGCACGACGTGTCCTCGATCACGTCGCTTCGGGTGCCCGTCGTGAAGTCCATGGACCTGATGGTCGAGGCCAGTCCCAGACGAGTGTTCGCTAACGCGCACACGTATCACATCAACTCTATTTCCATAAACAGTGACTGGATGACCTTCCTTTCGGCCGATGATCTTAGGATCAACCTCTGGCATTTGGAGGTTACAGATCAGAGTTTCAGTATCCTTTGGAAATATTTTGTCTCGTCTTGTCTTGTCTTGTCTTGTCTTGTCTTACAGACCAGGGTTTCAGTATACTTTGGAAATCTTTGATCTTTGTTTTGACAGGGTTCTCGTCTCCTTCTCCTCTCGCCCTGTCTTGTCTTTTCTTAATTTGCCGATCAGAGTTGCAAAACCTTTGGAAATATTTTGTTCTACAAACTTGTTTTGTTTTATCTTTTCTTTTAGACCAGAGTTTCGATATCCTTTGGAAATCTTTGTTTTGACAAATTACTTGTCTTGTCTTGTAGACAAGAGTTTCAGTTTTACCTGGAATGGTTTTGTTTTGAGAAGATGTTTGGCAATTTGACTGTATTTTGATGTATTCTTCTCCATTTAATCCCTTTTATTGTGAATCGCATTGCTGTTTCCTGTGCCACTCTGGGTGATGATTAAATGTTCTCTATACATGTCATATGCTGTTTGCCTCTTCTTCTGCCATACATTAATTCTGGTACAATTTCTTTTCCACGATAATCTCCACACTATCTCATGATATCTCCATAATGTTTGGCTTCCTCCATTTGTTATAAAGAGTGTGGACCATGGATTTGTACTGATATATATTTTGACATTCTAATAGTGACCAACCAATCTGTGGCCCTTTTATTGTGTTTATTGTATTGTATTTCCTTTTTTATTGTATTTTTTACTTCAGCTGTATTTTGTTTATCTATGTCTTTGTAAGGCATTGCAAAGAGTAACTTATTAATTACTTGTTACTTTAGTTTATAATATTACATTGTTTTTAGAAAAACGATTTTTTGACAAGATTTTCACTGAAGCTAACATACTTTGCTACTAGAATTTGTAGGTTCTTGAAAATAATTGGGTAAATTTATTATTAACGTTAGCTAAGAGCTTGTAATCTCTCGGGTCATTTAATTTCCCGTGTAGTAGTTATAATTTCTCCTCGGTCATTTAGCATGTCGCAGTCATTTTCCGTGACTGCTTGACAAAGATATCGTTGACATTAAACCTGCCAACATGGAAGAACTGACGGAGGTGATAACAGCAGCGGAGTTCCACCCGACAGAATGCCATCTGTTTGTCTACAGCAGTAGCAAAGGAACCATCAGGCTGTGTGACATGAGATCACAGGCTCTGTGTGACAAACATGCCAAAAGTAAGTGAGGTCCTTACATTGATGTTGAGTTTTATGATGTATGTCAAGAATTAGGGAAAAACAGTTTGAGATAATTATAGCGCATAAGTTATAGTCGTGTTAATTATATTATTGTAAGAAGCTTCGAGAATCTTGTCCCTGAGCCTTAAGAACAACTTGTCAATCCTGTCGTGATTGTGCCTTCGGCTGTGTGATTTGCAAGAGTAGCTGACAAGCAACCAAAATGCCCCTTAGTTGGTAAGGATTTGGAGGTCCATCCATATAGTACGTACACCCTGAGGGGGTGGGGGTCGGATTTTGGAGATTTTTCCTATGTATGCTATGTGCAATGGAGGGAGGAGGGGTGAAAATATGACTTATTTTGTGTACTTACTATATGGATGAACCCTTGTATGGTTTGTGTGTGCACGTTCTATACTATTTATCTAGCAACTTCTACAGATCACTTTTCTCATCTCAGGAAATTTGTGCAGCAGAGTACTTTGACTTTAACTCCTTGGATGCTCTCGAAACAGACCCATTGTTACTAATAATTTGGCAGCACCTATTTTGTTGCTTTCGTCAATTTTTACAGGGGATGTTTCTCATGTATTGTCACGCACATATCCGGAGTTAAGAGTAGATGCTTATGTGAACTAGCATCCCTCAGGAAAAATAAAAATCGTTTAGAACTGTCTGGCTTGATGCACACAAATACTGCATGCTGTTGCATTTGTGTGTTGGTGGCCTTCATAAGCTTGCTGCTGCTGACTGACTGACTATCAGACTGACTGACTATCTGAATGACTTATTTACTATCTAACTTACTATCTGACTGACAGACTGACTTACTATCTGAATGACTGACTATCTGAATAACTGACTGACTGACTTACTATCTGACTGACTGACTAACTTACTATCTGACTGACTGACTTACTTACCATCTGACTGACTGACTTACTTACCATCTGACTGACTGACTTACTATCTGACTGACAGACTGACTTACTATCTGACTGACTGACTGACTATCTGGCTGACTGACTGACTGACTGACTGACTGACTGACTGACTGACTGACTGACTGACTGACTGACTGACTGACTGACTGACTGACTGACCTATCAACTGACTGATTTCACTTAACCTTTTGCATTTTTTCTCTACAGTGTTTGAAGAACCTGAGGATCCGGCGAACAGAAGTTTTTTCTCCGAGATCATCTCGAGCATCTCGGACGTGAAGTTCAGTCACAACGGACGTTACCTGTTGACGAGAGACTACCTGTCGTTGAAGGTCTGGGATCTGCACATGGACAGCAAACCGGTCGAGTCGTATCCGGTGCACGAGTACCTGCGCAGTAAACTGTGCGCTCTGTACGAGAACGACTGCATATTCGACAAGTTTGAATGTGCGTGGAGCGGCAATGATAGGTACGCAATGGCATAATGGTTAATATCATTCACGAGACTGACCAAGTAAAGTACAGGATGGCAGATTTCTGTGTGACCCTTTCCAGCTGAATTTTTTATTTTAAATTTATTATTTTACCCTCAAGGGGTGGGAAGATTCCATAAGTTGTTACGTGCTGGGCAGGCACACTGACAGGATGGGTTCAACTCCTGTAGGAGCCCCTAAGGTCGACTCGGCCTTACTAACTAGGGGGCGGTTATAACATCAAGTTTAGGAGCAGCGTTCGCTGTGAAGTAAAGCATGGACATAGATGTTTGGCTGGCAACCTACTCTAGGTTAATGGCATATGCCACCTGTGTCGCTGTATGCCACGGAGACTGGAGATCTACACCAATCCCAATGCTCAAATACGGGCATGGGAAAACTTTTACTTTACTCACTCAACTAGGTTGTGTGAACAAATTTGCTTAGATTTTCCCAACGTATAGTAATGCTATTGATCAGTGTGTTCCAACTGCGTTGCATTGCATCTACATTGCATTGCAGGGTGACAATGGCTCTTGCTTATGTTGCCAGAACCAACCAATGTGTAACATAACACAAAGGTGTGGTACACAGGGGCGTTATTTGGGGGGCAAGGGTGCCGTGGGCCCCCAAGGAAATGAAAAATAAAATAATTTAGAATGTATTAATGTGCAAAATATCGCAAAATTCGCCAAAAATATTTAAAAATTGGCCCAAAATTGTCTAAAATTTGCAAAAATTTGGCCAAAAATTATCTCCCCCTCCAAGGAAAGTGTGAAATGACGCTACTGGTGGCATGTGTATTCATGTCTTCAATATGTTGGTAGTGGAGCATTCTGTTATAAATGTCACCAGTGTGGTAGCTGCTGAGTAAAATTAGCCAACTAAAACAATGATGTTGGGAGTGTGAGCTAGTTAGGTTAGGGGAGTACAAGGCTTAGGTGTATGTACTTTGTCTTAGATGATTTGTCTTGGCTGTTTGAAAAAAGCACTTTGGTGATGATAGTTGGTTTGCAAAAAAAGGTGTTCCTGATGCAAATGTCGAATGGCTGCAGTGTTCTGGGGGGGGGTGAATGCTTTCGTTAGCAGGTGTATGTCGTTCTGTTTTTGCAGGTACGTTATGACTGGCTCCTACAACAACTTCTTCCGGATCTTTGACCGCGAGACGCGCCGAGACGTGACGCTGGAGGCCAACCGCGAAAACCTGAAGCCGCGCCAGGTGCTGAAGCCGCGCCGCGTCTGCACCAGCGGGAAGCGCAAGAAGGACGAGATCAGCGTAGACTGTTTAGACTTTAACAAGAAGATCTTGCACACGGCCTGGCACCCGACGGAGAACATCGTCTCGCTGGCGGCCACCAATAACTTCTACCTTTTCCAAGGGCGGGACTAGCCGAGCGGCCGGTCTAGATTTTAGCGTTGCTTAGGTAATAAATTATCCATAAAGAAAGAGGAGAGCAGGGGTCTTGGAGAGTGCAATGGGACGGATGACTCGTTACAGGTGGTCATAAAAGAGTGTACTGTTATATCCCCACTTTCAATGCTCTCTTGCACACACACACACACATATATGTGTATGGGTATGTGGGTGTGTGTGTGTGTGTGTGTGTGTGTGTGTGTGTGTGTGTGACGAATGAAATTGACTTGTGTATGGTAAGGCATTCTAGGATTTGTTGTTTCTTTTGGGCGTGACCTGAAGGAAGGGAAGTTTTTGTAATTATTACTGTAGCCGAGCTCTTGTGTTTCGATGGTGTGCCGCCGCCGCCGCCCGTGTTTGTCCATGTATATGTGTGTGCATGTTATGTATCCCGTGATCAGCATCGATCGGTTATGTCATTTCATCAGTTATTTATTCAAGACATTTGGTGCAGACACTTTGGCTTGCTGGTGCAGCAGTACAGTGTAGTTGTATACTCTTATTCTCGATATCTGAGTAACTGTATGCGATGCATGGGTCGAAACTGGAGTCCATGTGCACTGGAATATAATAAACGTGTGTGTGTGTGTAATTTTAAAACCAGATGTTGATTTTCAAATGAGGTCTGTGCGATTCATGTGTGAATGCAGAGATGCATTATCTCAAATATTATGTAAATGGTGGAAAACTAGTGACTATATGCATGGCGGTGAATGAGCCGCGATAGTGTGTGGTGATTGAGAGGATTAGTTAAGAGATTTGATGGCTTGCTGTTGTCTTTTCTCTCCGGCTTTAAAGTAAATAGCTCTGCTGTTGTGACGTACAAGCGTGTCTAGTGATTCGAGTCTTTTTTTCCGAGTTTCTTTCGCATGTCCGTCTCGTGGGTTGCCGGTTAATGTTGGCGGCATCTCGTGAATAGCCG
Organism: Metaphire vulgaris; assembly: GCA_018105865.1. NCBI lineage: Eukaryota > Metazoa > Annelida > Clitellata > Crassiclitellata > Megascolecidae > Metaphire > Metaphire vulgaris. Next base: position 4,974,990 of record CM030854.1, read on the forward strand.
CGAGATGACCTTGTTCTGATGTGCTCTGGTATGTGAAGTAATTCCGTTCTGTTACTACTGAACATAGAGATCTCTAATAATCAATTAACTATTTAGTTCTGATTAGGCATGTAATACCCCAGCATTGCTTATTGTGTGTCTTCCAGTGCTGGTTTTTTTTTGTATTGTGGTGAGAAGTTGTTTTCCAATAACTGGGTGTAGTGGTGACGATGATGTCGAGTGATGTTGATAGTTGTGTTTGGTCAAGTGTGCCACCTGAGTATGTCCTAATATTGTGTCATCTCTTTGTCACTACGGTTACAATCAAAGTACTTGTGCAGCAAAGAATTGTTGTGTTTGTGTTAGGTATATGTGCAGGATCATTGTTTTTCCTGTTATGTTGCGTGCTGGCACTGTTTCTTGGTGCCAGATATTGATACAAATGAACATTACTGTTGCACTGATGAAGCTCAAATTCTCATATTCCTCTTTTAAGTGATTAAATTTTGAGACATTTGTTGGTCTGTCTTGCTGTGTTTTTTATGATTAAGGTTTAATGTTACAATCTCACCATTGGTGTGCGAAAATACAGTATGTCTTTATTTGTGCTATGATTTGGAATGCAGGAAAGTAGGCTGTTATGTTAATCAAATGTTATTAAGGAGATTAACATTGGTTGATGAGATTTCGATTGACTACTCGGCCATAATAACCGTTGAAATATTCTGAAATGGCTTTTGTCAAATATGTATCATCGTGCTTGTAGAAAGTTATGGATTTTATTAAACCAGTGTAGCAACTATGTACTTGTTTACTTAAACTGGCCCTCAATAATGCTCTGCAAGATGTACTATTCTCTGGTGTTCCATTTACAGTAAAACCTCTTTAGCTTGCCACCATTCGTCCAAGATCAAACTTTGGCGAGTGGCAGATTAAGGAATACAATGCTCACTACTGAAACCCAATGCTCACTACTGAAACTGCTAGGTTAGCACCCCCACAGTAGGGACAAAGACATCTAAAGCAGAATACTAATATTATAGCGCTATTGTTTATTGCAAACAAGGCACATAATTATTTGCTTCTAGCACAGTACAATACAAATCATGTAGCATTTCTACTACATATCAGTTTGTTTAAGAAATTCAGAATTTATCGATGAATCAAAACATAATTTGCAACATCAAGTAACTGAGCATTCAGATAAAGTGAATATTACGCCAAGGATAGAGCTGTATTTACAGCACTTTTACAAAAAGTGCAACTTATGATTTACCAATATCCCAGCGATACTAAACGAGACATATTCTAACGTCACCAACATCGAAAGTGTCAAATGTCACAGCTGTTAAAATCTTGACCAACTCTACAAGTGGAATGCTAGTTGGGAACAGGGCATGATTTGTAGGGGGAGGGAAAATCTTCCCCCTCCCCACTGCCCAACTACATCCCCCCTACTGCTACATCCCCCACAGCTACATAACCCCCACTGCTACATTTCCCCAACAACTACTTCCCCCAAGCTTGACATGTCCCCCCTCCCCCCACTGCTCCAGGTCACAAATTGCACCCTGGTTGGGAACATGCTGCCCAGTTGCATTTTAACAAACACATACATACCGGTAATCTAACTTTTAGACATAAACTGAACATGAAATGCAACCAGAGACAGAATTACAGGGGGCCTGTGCCCCCAAACCACCACAAGAATTCTGCTAATTTCTCGTCATGGTGAAAAGCTGAACAGGTATAAGGGCAAAATAATTAACAAAAAGGGAAATTAGGGAATGAAAAGGGTAAAATGGGGAGTGGGGTACCAAATGCAGCTTCAATACAGAATTCCTGGATATTTCGATGGATTAAAGTAGTTGGGATCAAACATCAATGTTTCTTTACATTCGTCACGCATTTGGCTGATATAATAATTATTGACCAAAAATACGTGAATAACGTCAATTTCTGTATTTCTAGTTCAACACTAAATCTGGGTGCACGACCTTTACCCTCATCACGGGCATTGAACGGTCCTTGAACGTTCTCCTTATTATTTTAATTGCGTCTTGATGAGAAGATGAACTTAGGCTGATGTCGTCAATTGACAATATCCGCATTCCAGCCTGCAAATTCAATAAAAAATGTTTAAAATAAAGTCGAAGGCATATATATATATATACACCGGTATATATATTTATTTATTTCCTTCTACTTGAGTGTAGAGTGCCTTGTACGGCAGTCTCCTTTCAACCATTCTGTTGACATGTCCATACCAGTTGCATCAGTTTCTTCTAATTTTGTGGATAATTGTATCCTTTAGGTTGAAGACGTTGTCTGAAGTCTTTGTTCCTTATCTTTTGTAGCCGGGTTACTTCAAGGATTCTCCATAAGCAGGTCATTTCGGCCACCAGTAGCCTATGTTCATCCGTTTCTTTCATACTCCATGTTTCTGCTCCATATATTATTAATATATTATTAGCAGGACTACATGCATTTGTAAGTAATTATAAATAGAGTCTAATTATTTTTATGGCAAGGCACCGATCTTAACAGATAACTAAGCTTTTTCACTAAAAAATTATCTGCAAAATGGATAGCTTATAAGCTTGCTATTGAATTTAATTTGTCATAGTTGGTTGATGTTACAGCCAGCTTGTAAATAAATGAGTTTTATACTTCAAAATTTAATTCAGAGAATTCAAAATACTATATTATGACTTGGCTACATGTTTTAACAAATCACTGATTGATCATTTCTGCAATCATTACATGGTTTCTAATTGTTCTCCAATAATTTAAAAATTAATTCATTATTATATTATTTATCATTATTCGTTTCATACCTTATTACCGGTAATTAATTTATTAAATATGCTTTTCGTCTAATCAATCTGTTAATAAATTTATAAATATTCAATATTCATTAATAATTAATTTGTTCATTTATTGATTATTTTGGATCTATTTAATCTCCATTATTTATTAACCATTTATCAGAAACCACACTTCCATACTTGCCCTAAGAGTGCCTTCTGAATGAGCAGCACCACCGGGAATGACACTTTCGATCATGACGTTTGGCTGAAGTCTGCTGTCAGATCCTCCTGCTATGCTTAACCCTAGGAACCAGTGCACAACAAATTCAGTACAGGTGTCAAATTTCAATACTAAATCAACAGGTTACAATATTCACTATGCAAACCTGAGTCTACTAAACATCAGGAGCACACCGTCAACAAAATGGCATGAAAAATATCCAGGATTTTTAAGGCAAACAGCCTTTATGTTTCCCCATAAACAGCAGCACATATGTTTTGGTAATTTTTCATCTATAATATTAAGATCGTTATCTGTATGTCTGCTACCTTCAAGCGTTCTGATTGGTTGACTATTGCTAGACGGTTTAGACCGTTTAGTCCTTACGTCGCGATGCGTTGGTGGGCGAGCGTTGACTATTGGTAGACGGTTTAGACCGTTTAGTCCTTACGTCGCGCGCGCGTTCGTGGGCGGCGTTGACTATTGGTAGGCGGTTTAGACCGTTTAGTCCTTACGTCGCGATGCGTTGGTGGACGATGTTCGAAGACGACGTTGCTATTGGTAACAATTGTTCGTAGAATCGTAGTTTAACACGGTCGGCTGGGCGTGCGACGATGTTGCTATTGGTAACAATTGTTCGTAGCCTCAGGTAGTTTTGCAATTTTAACGTACATTTTAACGTACACAAAAAATACGTGTACAGCGTCACACATGGCCACAGTTGCGTGATTTTAACGTACATAGGCCTAATTATTACGTGGCGCAGAGCTTGGCTAGGTGGCGATCAGAGGCGGATTTACCACGGTACCAGGTGGTGCATCGGTACCGGGCCTCCCTTCAAAATACAAATTTAGGGGCCTCCCTTTTCTGATAATAATTTTTCAAAGACTTTTAATTATTAGTTTCTTCAAAGTAATTTATTTTCGGAGATATACATGAATGTTGTATCGTTAGACGTTAGCAGTGTTTGGAAATGGATTAGTAATAATTTAGTATTGAAATGCAATTTAATGCATGCCCCCATGAGTCTATGTTAAGAAAGCCTACATCTCATATACCCCGGTTTAGCTGACCTCAATTAATGGTTTGGCTCATAAATTCGACTGCAAATTCAATGCAAGTTTATTGAGTTGAAGTTAATGGCATTTAATTGTTTCATTTTTCAATAACGTTTGTTTTATTTTTACTTCTTTAAGTGACCACGATGGCGCGGAGGGCCTCCATGGAAATATTTGCACCGGGCCTCCAAAATGTAAATCCGCCTCTGGTGGCGATCATTGAAATGTTGTTCAGCATGGATTCAATGATTGGGTATTAGGTATAGGTATTGGATTAGTATTATCCTGCACTGCGAGCGAAGCGAGCGCGAGCGAAGCGAGCGCAAGCGAAGCGAGCCTCTTTCTAGTAATATATTAAAGGTAAATGTAATCCTGTATTCAAAAACCGAGTAGGGTCTAGCTCTGGTCTCTAGGAAAGCAGCAACACAGGTGGCTTTAATATGTAGTTAATCAAGAGTAGGTTGCCATTAGTTTTTATAGACCCGCGTCTCACCTTATCTGTTCTAAGCAATGTTTCTCCTCTTAGCACGTGTCATAATTAAGTCATTCAATATGAAATATTACTATATGAAAATTTAGTTAAAGCTCACCTCATTAAATGATCCTTACCCAAATTTTCATGTGACTTGTCGAGATATACAGTAATGGAGTCTACACTTTCATTGTGGTTCGAAAGATCTTGTCGTTCGTCCATTGTTCTTCGAACTACATTGAACGCAGATGATGTTTCACTTCCAGAGAAGATGGACATTCGCTTGTGGCTCGTCTTATTCGTCGAAAAGCCCCAGTTGCTAATCGAACTTCCCGGAAAGTTTCCACGCAGTGACAAAGGACGCGGATTCTGTGCCGGAATGTAACGAGAAGTGGCGTCGTCAAACTGTGAGTCTAAATTATCGTTGCGTCGAGCCAAGCGTTCGTCACGACGCAACAAGAATCCAGCGAGCACAGGAGTGTTGCTCCGGTAATCAGAAACAAGTCCCGAATCCTGGAATCTAGAAGAAGAGGATTTCGAGGAAGAATCCGCAGGTTTGGCTTTGACACGCGCTGTTGAACTAGTCGCCGACGGAACGGTGACATCGTAGGAGCCGTGCCTCGAAGTCATGTTGCTGTTGTACGACTGAGCGTCGGAATCCGGCGAAACTGACCGGCTTGACGCCGCCGAGTCAATATCCGATAAAGTCTTTGACTGACGTCGACTCGGATGATTGCCATTAATAACGGACGAGTCGTGAGACTGAAGAACTTTATCAAGAAGCTGAAGAGCTGAATTAACTGAAGGTGCTGATTCGGAGTTGAAGGTGGCACAATCTTTTTCTTGCTGTCTGAAAAATAAACAGACCATGAAATATTAAAGGCACCACTAAGTGCGAATAATTATGCATAGGACGGTAAGGGGCTGTCCATTAATTACGTCAACAATTTAGGGGGAAGGGGGTTTGAAAAAGTTTGACAGTAGTTGACAGGGGGAGGGGGGGTCAAGAGAAGTTGACGTCAACAATTTCACTTTTTACAAATAATCAAAAAATAGGAAATTTCATGGAATACTACTTATTACAATGGAAAAAAGCATGGCAAAAAAGGTCATTACCACCACATTTTGACACTTGATGAGCAAAACAGGGATAAAATGGTCATCATCGCAAAAAATAATAACCTTGTTATTTGGACCTGTCATTGATCTTGGGGGGGGGGGTCAAAAGTTTTTGACATAATTATAGGGGGGGTAACTGAAAGTTAACAGTTGGTGACAAAAGGGAGGGGATCAAAAATTGCCCAAAATTGTTGACATAATTAATGGACAGCCCCTAAGGACATGATACAGTAGTAATGTATCCACAGCAACTCAATTTAAACCTCAGTCATTATATGGCGACCAAATATATTGCTTACCGGTATCTGTTGAGCAGCAATGACAGAAACAGACTTTGATTTTATTGATTGATACCTAAGTTCTCTAAAATATTACATTGGTCTTGTATAGCTATTAGACTGTAGATAAAGTACTGTAACACTTATACAGTAACTGAATGAAGCATTTATGTACAGCTGTACTACCAAGTTTTGCATGTGTAGATATAAAGACAAGAAGACAAGCAAACCTACTACAGGACAAGAGGGCAAAGAATGAGTACTCAGCAAGACCTTAATGGGGATGAATGGGTAGGTGAAACAGTGGTTCTTGCTCCGGGCAGACCCTACTGAACCACTTTAACCCTTATCATTTTTATAACAACAATGATAATAATGTAATGTAATGTAACAAAATATTTGTATAGCGCCTCTTCTGAAGAATAACTAAGAAGCACTCCCACCGCAAATTATTGTATATATTGACAAAGAAATAAGTTTTAAGTCGTTTAAAAAAGAGGGCCATAGAATTAGGAGTTGCTAATTTATAGTAATAATTATTATTATTACTATAAAAGCCATAAAGCTATTTAAGCAATTATTAGTAGCAGTCACAATAATAGTAGCAGAGACAGTGCTAATTGTAGTAGTTGTAGTGGAAGTAATAGTAGTACCGGTAGTTGTAGTGGTGGTCATAGCCGTAGTAGTGGTAGCACATTGTGCTGCTAATACTACTTTGAAGATGCTTGTTTACCTGCTACTCGATGCTTCCCAATTCCACGAATGTGGCTGCTTTACGAAGTCCCAGCTGTCCCCTCCAACCAATTTAGAACTTGATTTTGAGTTATCCTCCTCCGTTTGAAGACGATTTTTTGAGGCATGATGATCTGTCGAGCTCTCGTCATTTTCGTTTAATTTACTTGTTCTGAAAAACCGAGCCGTGTGACTTCCGGGGCTTTCGTAATCGTCGCCACGATCATTCCGCCGTGCTTCGCTTGCATCGCGCCTGCGAGTCTCTTGAATTTGACTTTCTGAATCTTGGTCTCGCTTGGCAACAGAGTTTGACCTCTGATCTCCAGCTGCTGGTACTTGTGAATGTTTTCTTCTGGAACTATCTTGAACATCGTCGGGTTGATAGCCTGGCAGCTTCGGCATCTTGTAATTCCTCTCGCTTGCATCGTCTCCCCTTCTAGACTGATCTATTATCTCCCTCTTGTAATCATGATGGTTTCGATCACTAAGATTAATGTCTGATCTTTGTCTATAATCTTGATCAAAACTAGTTTCTGTCATTTTATCCAATTTATAATTCCGTCCATCCGAACTGGTTCTTTTCTGTGGATCTCGGACGTTCCTCTGATTACTTCTTCCTATATCATGATCGACCTGATCTTGATATTGATCGTAGAGCTCTATGTCTGATTTGTGTTGTCTATAACCTCGATCCAAAGTGTTTTCCTTCACTTTATCTCCATAATTCTTCAGTCTGTTCACATCTTCTAGTGTGCGTGACTTACCATCCATTTGATTACTTCTGTGCACATCATTTTCATAATCAGTTTGACTTAGATCATAAGAATCAACTCTTGATCTTCTCTTATCTAAATATTCTTGGTCTGAACCACCTTTAGGCAATCTATGCCTTGCGTTGTTGTGATCGCTTGGATCGGATGGATCATCATCCAATTGTCGTTTTGTGTTGTTGTTCCGGATCGCCGATCCATTGGACTTTGTTTTCTGTTTGGCGTCACCATGTCGGTAAATGTCATCAACGTTTAGACTTGTTCTTGAACGAAGAGTGCCAAAATACTCTTGTTCCGAACCCGAGTCGTCAACTGTTAATTCGTTGCCGTTGTATCCATGAAAGGCCAGATCGTCGGCACTGGATGAATACCGTTTTGCTCTGTTGCGACCCGAATTGTCTCGAAAAATGTCTGGGGGTTGAATCGGATATCCATCGCTAATTTCATCCTCGGTTGACGAGTATTCATCTACTTTTTGACCATTAAGTGAATCTATATGATGACGATGATCGTCCAAATTCCTGAACGATCGAGGAAAACTGTTGACTGACCTTTCCGCTCTAACTTTTAATCCTTTACTGTCAGCCATAAACACATCATCTCTTTTACTCTGGGTCCTGCCATGGACTCCATCAGGAACTGGCAATACAATGTTGTGATGACTAACTGACGATGTAGGCACTGTCACTAGTTTTCCAAAGTTGCGTTGCAAACTGGCAGACGCAACGTTTGACCTCTGACCTGCTTTTGACCTTGGAGAGTCACGTTTTAAAATAAAATTTGCATCTGAGCTGAATCTCCCTAAAATTGAGAAAGCAACACAACTGTTGAAAGACAAATCAGTGGCGGTTCCAGGATTTCTTGGTGGGGGATGAATGAATTCATAGAAAGTTGGTGGGGGGATGAAAATAGAAGGAAAAATCAATGAACTTTGCCAAAAAAGGCTGAAAAAGGGAATTTTATCCCAAATTTTACTACGCTTTTACCAAAAAAAAATGACAAGCAAAAATAAGAAAAAAGGTCATTCCCAGTTAGTTTTACTAGACTTTTACCCAAAAATAGGTTTTCACAAGCCAAAAAAAGTAACTCCGAAAGTCCGGTGGGGGGATGCATCCCCACTCATCCCCCACATGGAACCGCCACTGATTGCATTCATCGACAACAAAAACAATAATAATAATCAGTGCTTTTTTTGTAAAAAAAATAGGTGCCGGTACTCACGGTGGATTGCCTAACTTTTCCATTACGATTATGTGGTCTGTGGCTAGAATTTAACATAGAAGCGATTTTGGAAGCATAATGATGCATATCATTTATTAAGTATTTAAAGTTTTTAGCTAAATCACAACTGCAAAGTCACAAGAAAATTATTTTTTTCACACCTTGAAAAAGGTTCCGGTACGCCGTACCGGCGCATACCGTCACAAAAAAAGCCCTGATAATAATAACTGGGCTTGAAGTGGCTTAGCAAGCACTTTCCTGTGCTAAACACTTCCATTCAACTAGATTTCATTTTATTCTTAAAATTTTATAAAGCAACAAATCTGACACCAAAACGAAATCATGTTAAAAATACGGTCAATAGTTAACTGTTTTAAAAATTGCTGTTACTCACTTTGTCTCTCATGGCCACTACTTTGTGCATTAAAAATTTCCGGTGAAAGTTTTGACTCAGTTATGCTGTCAAAATACGACAGATGCTGACGTCTGATCAGAGGACGAATATTGGCAAGAAGTCTGTGACGTTTCCCCGTGTCCAGAAGGGCCGTCAGTGGTGCAAGAAAACTTTCAAGATCACCATCTTTCAAATACTACAGACAAGTAGACAAAGAAGGTGAATACAGGCAGTGGCGGCTCCACTGGGGGGCCAGGAGACCCGTGCCCCCCTATTGAGTGTATGGCCCCCCAGTTGGGACCCTATACTTAATGTTACACATTAAACAACAAATGGTTGCCCCCATGATTAGAAGTTGCCACACCAACGGCCCCCCCACTTGCCAAGTCCTAGAGCCGCCACTGAATACAGGACCAAACCTACTTAAGGAAACGAGGACAAAGAATAAGACTATAATACAGCAAGACAATATATTGTAAATGAATGGCCTGCTGGATCATAGTGGTTCTCATACAGGTCAGATCCTACTGAACCAATGTTCCCTCTAATTTTTTGTAGTACGTGTGCGCATGAAATTACTTGTGTGCAAAATTGTACATGGAAAGTCAACTTCTGTGCAATAAGTACGTGTATGCTATGAAAGCAATGAAAACAATGTTCAAAAATTGTGTACGCTCCAGTTTTTCCTTTGTGCGCTTGCCTTGCGACTTCTGTGCGCGCACACCCGCGCACAGCTTAGAGGGAACATTGTACTGAACCACTCTAAACCCTGTTGTTGCTATTAATAGTATTGTTGTTATTATTATTATTACTATTATTATTATTATAAAATATTAAAACTAAATATTAAATAGTTTTTGAACAGCCCAGCCTCTTAAAGTAAAAAGAACCCAAGGACATGATTTTTAAAAACTGAGCAATGAGGTTCTTAATAGTGATTCTCAGAGGTGTACAGGCCAAACAGAGGAATGGGAAATTTCCAGGGCCCCTTGGGGGTAAAATAACTCATGGGCACCCCAAACTTACACATATGACTGTTTTAGTAACTTGCCATAATTTATTAGTGATCAATTTGAGCAGAAATTATGCAGCTGAGACCAATGAGCAGCAATTTCCAATGACACACTTTTAAGCCCCATATGCCACAGGTGTTTTCAAAAGTTAGCTCTACAAAAACTATACCTCAGTATCGGTAGTAGCAATTGCAGTATATTTGTCTTGATAGAGGATTGCTATACAAGGAAAGTTCATTTGATACTAGACCAAAAAGGGTTTTTATCCTTGTCCTTGTCCCTTGTCCTTGGTAATTCAGTACTTTGTCCTTGGAGATTCTGTCCTTCTCCTTGTGGGTTTGGTACTTGTCCTTGTGGATTTAGCCCTCGTACTTGTCCTTGTTCTTGGGAATTCAGTCCTTGTCCTTGGGGATTCATTCCTTGTCCTTGTCCTTGGGATTCAGTACTTGTCCTTGTCCTTGGAGATTTAGTCCTTGTCCTGGGGGATTCAGTCCTTGATAACATCCCATTAGACCACTAGAGGATAATGCAGTGGTCCACACTGCTTACTAACACTTTGAGGCCAGGTCATTTTCTATCTTGGAGGTTTGGGAAGTTTAGTCCTCAATTGGTCAGCAAGAACCCCCAGTGGAGCAAAAAGTCTTTAACTCATTCCCTTATTCCCATTGGATGATGAAAATTTTAGGATGGGAGTTGTTTGAACATTGCTCTTTTATTAAATTTACTATAGAACTAAAGGCTAACACTGAAATCTATGATTTTATAAATCCCCATTTTTGATCTAAGGTCTGAAGCACAGAACATAGACATAAACTTATACTAGGCCCTAAGCTGAAGCCCCTCCCAATTTTTGAGAGTCTCTATAAAGGGGAAGGCATAGGGGATGGGCCCTAACTTTTTCATAGAAGGTGCAAACAATGGCATAGAACAATATTAAATAAACATAGATTTTGTTACTTGGTTGGTGCGCCTTAGGATTGCCTGAATTTCGTCTTCGTTGAATTCATGAAGACGGTATGCTGCATTCTCGATAGCCTCCAGAGCTCTCAGGTTTTCTTGACAGTTTAAATATTGCAAATTAATTAAAACCAAATTATCATAAGAATTATTAGTTCAGTGTAAATATTCAATTAATATTTAATTTTAGAAATACCAAAATTGGTTTCATCTTTAAACTTAGGAAACACTATTATTATGAAATATTTTATACTGATTTCAAAACTGTGTTTATAATGCTTTGTAGGGATCAACAGTTCTGGCATTTGACAAAGTATTACAGCATAAATGAACGAAGTTCATCTGTGATAGTAAACTTTGCCATTTCTAGTGCATTTGGGTCACACTTGATGAAACTACTATTCGAACAATTTAATGAAGATAATGTCATGTCAGAAAATTAATGACTGCAGAAATGAACTGGTTAAGAGGAATAGCAGGAGACATCAGAAGACAAAGAATAAGAAATGAAATGATCAGAGAAAAGACAGAGCAAAAAGAAACGATACTTGAATCAATACAAAAACGAAGACTGAAATGGTTTGGTCATGTTGAAAGAAAGAAAATAAGACTACCAAAGAAAGCTCTATAAAACTATATTTAAGGGAAAAGGAGAAAAAGGAAGACCAAGAAAAACATGAATAGAAAACTTAAAAGAGGATTCAGAATAAATGCAAATGAACTTCATCCAAATGACCAGAGCAGCAAGAGACAGACAGAAGTGGAAGGAACTCATTGAATCAGACCCATCGTCCAACCCAATAGGAAACGACGGAAGGAAAGAAAGAAAGAAATAAAAGAATATGTCAAGTGGCAACATATGGACATGCATGTTGACAAAGCAGTAATGCATGGCAGTGTATGGCCACACACTAACGAGGAACATGAACAGTGGAGTAGATGAATTTATAAGAATGGACTAGAATTGATAGGCACATGGGACTAACAATAAAATTCTTGAAATTCTATTCTCTCACCTCCTCCACCCGTAAAAAAGTTCATGCCTGAGATTTTCAAGTTAAATGACAGAACAGCTACCATTGTTTTTCTTGCTGTTGCATCTGTTGTTGATGTTGCTGCTGCTGCTGTAGTCGTTGTTGTTGGCAGGGTGCAATTTGTGACCTGGAGCAGTGGGGGGAATATGTCGAGCTTGGGGGGATGTAGTTGTTGGGAAATGTAGCAGTGGGGGGGATGTAGTGGTGGGGGATGTAGTAGTAGGGGGATGCAGTTGGGCAGTGGGTGGGAGATTCCCCCTTCTCCCCCTACAAATCGTGCCCTGGTTGTTGCTGCTGATGTTGTTGTTGTAGTAGTAGTTGCAGTTGTTACTGCTGCTGTTGATGTTGTTTTAGTAGTTGCAGTTTTGCTGTTGTTGTTGTTATTGTTGTTTTTATTGTTGTTTTTAGTGACAATTAATGACAATTAATTATATGCCATAGAAGTAATGTCAAGGGTAAGGCACAATGTGGAATATTAGTAGTACTATTCTTCAAATAACAATAATCATAGTTTAAAAATATTGATTATGATGTTGAAAACCTTAACTACTACAAGATAATTACTATTTGTCATTACTGGCATAATAATAACGTGATTTAAAATGGCTTAGGAGGCTATGTCATTCTGTGCAAAAACCTTCTGCCCCATGTCCTTGATGCTCTGATTTTCTCTAATAATTTAAACTATGATTATTGTTATTGTATAAATCATCCTGTCTGTAGTTATTACAGTGCTACAATTACAACAGGAAAATTATATTTAGGAATTCTACCTGAAGAAGTAATTGCTTGAGATCTGCTCTCAGATAAGTCCACCAATGATTTGGACTTCTTCATCTTTCTCTTTGGTTCTGCAAAAATGCAACAATAGTTACCATCAAACATTTAACTGCAAATTGTCTTTACCTACTGCAAAGTTTTAGATTAGTGCACAATATAATAATAATTAATTGCAATGTCTGGATAATTCTGTGAAATTTGTTTTCACTGTAATATAATTATAACTTTATTTATTTATTTATTTATTTTTTATTATTACTACACTACTACTACTACTACTACTACTACTACTACTACTACTACTACTACTACTACTACTACTACTACTACTACTACTACTATACTACTACTACTACTACTACTACTGTTATTATTATTAATATTATGAGCTTTCATAGCATCAGTTCTAATACTGAAAGCAATCAACTGATGGTTCTCCAAATCCATTATGCTAAAGATCAGGCCAATTCCAGAGATCAGCCAGAGTATAGAGAAACAGGCAGTGCTGTAAATGTAAAGTACTTGATCAACAAAGTAACTAATTACATAATTAATTACCAAAAACAAGTAACTGTAATTGTAATCAATTAAATTGGACATATAACAGTATTTGTAATGGTTTGGCAGTAATTATAATTGCAATTGATTACTGATATATAGCATAGAAATTGTAATCGTAATGGATTACTTCTGCAAAAGTAATCTAAACAACACTGGTAATAGGTTTGGCGAACATCTAATAAAGACCTATCCACCGGCAAATTCCATGCAAAAGAAGCCAGTGACTAGGCTTTTATTTGAAGAATAAGACTTTTGTAAGAAGATAGGGGCAGTGCTTAAGGAACTCATTTCACATCTGTATTGCCATACGAGGAATACCATAGATATTAGTAGAATAACAGTACTTGATATATTTATATACAACATAGCTCATTGTTTGTAAACTGTAATTTACGATGTTCCCGTGCGTTCCCACTGAAAAAAGAACCGATTGTAAGTAGAACATGCATTAATCTAATCTAATCTTAAACTTCTATAGCGCCACTTCATAATGCACAGGAGCATCAACCGATGGCACATCGATATAAACGAATCTGGCAAAAAAGGTATGGAAACGCCATTCCCGTGCATTCCCACTGAAAAAGCCACTGCGTGGGAGCGTATTCATTTTCAAACTAAACGGTTACCATGTAACAATATTAAAAATTCTTTGTTCTCCTGATAAGAGATTTGTCATATAATTTGACTACAGTAGAGCTTAAATAAAACAACACCTAGAAAAGCAATTCAAGCCACCCATCATAAAATACTGTGTCACAGTGGCGTAGCCAAGGGAGTATGGGGGTTAAAAACCCCCTTTGGCTGCCAACTTAAAATAGTTTCTAAGTGATACAGAATGTAAAAGTGTAAGGTGACAACCTTTTTTTGGTTGTCGGCATTGCTTCAAAGGAAAATAATGCAAGAGGAAATATGAGGATGACCTTTTTTCTTTTTGTTTGTCAAGATTTTTCGAAGTTATTATTATTATTATTATTAATTCTGACAATTTCATATAGTGCAATACGCATAGCGAAGGCTAAAGTCAAGAGCGCTTTACAAGTGTCCCTAATAGGAGATGTTAAATAAATATGTTTTAAGGTTCCTAGTGAACAGTTCAGGAGATGTCGCCCTAGTCACGTCTGCCGGCAGTGAGTTCCAAAGCAAAGGGTTGCCCCTCGAAACAGACCGATCCCCGAATTTTGCTGTCGTAGACGGTTGGAAGTTGGTTAGGATCAAAACCTAAACTCCCCTTCCGGAAATCCTGGCTACGCCACGGCTGTTTAAAGTAACAATACACTGCTACCATAACTGATGCTAATCTCTCTGCTGGGCACCTTAAACCTTGTTGATTATAGGTGACATTTACTGGTAGTTCAATGAAATGTGACTTTATCCATCTAATGCATAATAAAAACAATGCCAGGACCGCCTATTATTACGTGCCAACAAAAGTGGATTGCTGCTGTAGCCAATGCCATCATAATGTCATTTGAGTGTAGCGGTACATATGCATAGGACAAAATAACACTTGGAAAAGACAGTTTTCCTGAAAGTAACTTACTGACAGGCGGTGTTTGATCGTTATAGAGGGATTTCTGGTTTTTCCGATCGCTGGGAAGAGAATTGACTATATACCGTTCTCCCTGATCTCTCAAAGCATTTTCCATGCGTGTGGGCGTGAGACTGCTAGTTTCTTTCCTTTTCGTGAACCTTTCCTCCTTTCCACCTTTCCTCTTCACACGAGGACTCCACTCCGAATACGACTGATTGTTGTGATTGTGTCTTCTCGTTGCCGTGGGTTTGATTTCAGAGTTCCACGGGTGTGGCGATAAAGATTCGTCGTCCTCGTTGCTCTCTTCTTGTTCGTTGGTCCACAGTTCGCCGTCCGACAATGACTTCCAAACGTGATGCAGTTCAGTGTCTTCGAACATCAGCGGCTTCAACTTCCGCTGCTTTTCGTGGACTGAAGTTCTCGGCAATTTTTTCGCAGAATCTAAAATTCAATTGTATTGTATATTGTATTGTATACTGGACTATTTATATAGCGCCGTAAGCATAGCATAACCAAAAACAAGGGAACTTTACAGGGGGTATGACTCCCTAAACAGATGGCTTTTTAGTCTGCTTTTGAAGATGGGCCGAGCTTTAATCCTCCTTATTTCAGGTGGGATGGTATTCAACTTGAGTGGTCCGCAAGTCTAGTAAATGAACTAAGTTTTTATTATCTAATATTCACAGCAGGAGTAAACAGAAGACAGAGAATAATAAACAAAATGATCAGAGAAAGACAGAGCAGAAAGAAACGATACTTGAATCGATACATGAACAAAGACTGAAATGGTTTCGTCATGTTGAAAGAATGAAAGAAGAAAGACTACTGAAGAAAGCATTATACAACTATGTTCAAAGGAAAAGGAAGACCAAGAAAAACATGGATAGAAAACTTAAAAGAGGACGCAGAAGAAATGCAAATGAACTTCATCCAATTGACCAGAGCAGCAAGAGACAGAAAGAAGTGGAAGGAACTCATTCAGACCCATCGTCCAGCCCAGTAGGGAACGATGGAAGGAAAGAAGGAAGAAGAATACAACTTTGAAGGAAATCACTAAAACCATGTATCTGTACTTCTCTTAACAGCATTAAGCTTAATTTATTTCCAGTGAGGCAAATGTCTTACGTGGTTCTTGCAAGTCACTCACAATGCTGAAATTTTCATCGTTAAGAACTTTGCAAACAGGGTAGAATCCAACAAACTGAGAAAAGGAAAGGTACAAACAAATTAAAGGAACCAGTTTTAAAGAATAATCTACAATTTATTGTTTGCTTGAAATTTAATAATTATATTTAAGATTCTAGAATTTGATATATCATTTTAGATATTAGAATTCTTCAGGATTTGGGTGCTATTATTTCAAATTATATTGCATAAATATAACATCATCATTGTTATGTTCAATGCTATTTTGCAGTTATCTAAAAGATCAAACAAAATAAATACATTTAAGAAATGTGAATCAGGTTTATTACGTGTCCATAAAATATTGCTTCAGCTCAGTGGCGGCTCCAGGATTTTGCAAGTGGGGGGCCGTTGGGGTGGCAACTTCTCGTCATGGTGGGCCAACCATTTGTTGTTATGTATTAAGTATAGGGTCCAAACAGGGGAGCCACTGGGGGGCCAGGCACTCAATAGGGGGCACGGGACCCCCTGTGGAGCCGCCACTGATTCAGCTGGGAGGAGTGGTTCAACAGTTCTGCTTACCAAAAGAATCAGAAACAGTCTCCGATGACTTCGAAGTAACTTAACAGCTTCATAATGACTGATGTTGTTGAAACTGATTCCATTAACAACCATCAGTCTATCTCCAACTTGAACGCCTCTAATCTCCCCAATTCCACCAGGATCTACTCTAAAATTTGAATGAATCCACTGGAATTCTCACAATCTCCTCAAAATCAACTAGGTATCAATTACAAATTTTGGTTACAGGTGGTAGCCGCCCCAGCTATGACCGCCCCAGTTATGACCGCCCCGGTTATGACCGCCCCAGTTACTCCATGGGTTTTGACGAAAAGCAGTGTATTGCATCCATACGGGGTCATATAATCACTACCCACACCATAAACCAGACATGAAACACTAACCCTAAACGATACTGACGGCAGCCATAGCTGGGGCGGTCATAACGGGGGCGGTCATAGCTGGGGCGGCTATAATGTGATACCCAAATTTTATTCTTAACTAATTGCCAAATTCTAATAATATATATAATTGATCTTGTTTAATGATTTTTACCTCCGTTTCATGACATGCTTTGTGTCATTCTAGCCGATACCACTTCATTTTACAAGCACAGCACTGCATTGCAAATAATTGCTGACGTCAGCATATTTCATAACTGGAAACTACTAAATACTATTACATGACTGGACATACATTGGCATATCACTTGTTCTGAAAACCAAATTCCATCAAGAGTATATGAGTGAGAATAATACTTCATGTCACTATGGATCAGAGCCGGTCTTAAAACATACCTGTTTGACTTGGCTTATCCCCCTTAGATTGCTCCCCCGCTGTTCTGACTGATCTTCTGGATTGACCTGGCTCTAATTCTATTTGGATTTGGCGCGCCATTGGATGATGCACTGGGCATTATGATAGTGGCGCCATAGAAGTTGATTGATTGATTGATTGGTTGGTTGGTTGATTGATTGGTTGGTTGATTGATTGATTGATTGATTGAAGATAAAGTAAAACAGCTGAAGGCAATATAAACAGCTGAAGGCAACATGAGATACTGAGAGAAGTACCTTGAAACATAGATGCCAAGATCGTATTCACTTCCGCCGCGTATGTTGAAGCCGAGGTACTGTTTTCCAGGCCGGACATTGATGGAAACCTTTCGGTAGACGCGACTGTTCGCTTTGAACAACTTCAGAAAGTCATGCTCGACAAAACCGTCCTCGACAAGGCACTGCTTCTCGATGTCGTACCTAGATTGAGATAAATAACCAAAGAACTTCTATAGTGCCATTTTAGTAATACACTTTGCATCAGAAGACAGTCACTCGGTGTGATGCAAAGCACAGAAAAACCTGACTACAGTGAGTTTAGTACTGTGGAAATTCATTAAAATGCAAAGCTAAATAAAAATTTTTAAAAACTTAGCATGATTTAAAGTGGCTTATGAGGCATTACTGCCTGTGTAAAAGCCACTAGGGGCACTAACGACGCTTGAACCCGCTTCGTCAGCCTGACGCTCCAGCACGTAACCCACTCTGCCATCTTCCGCCCCCAAATAGAAATTTTTATTGATATCATTACTGTTTAGCATATCAATTTATTTTTCCAATCACACACTTAACCTATGTTTTAGGCAATTTATATCAGATATTAAATATTATAATTTAAATCAATCAAGCATTGTAACTGCATCCATATAACCTAATCTAAGCTAAAACTCTCTTAACAATGCATACAAGCATCAACTGATGGCACACCAAATCACAATCTCCAATTTGATACAACTTATAGCCTATTAATGCTCTGTCCAAAACAACTTCATCAATAAAAGTAAAACCACTAAACCATTCACCATGTATACATGTATGCATGTCTGTCTGTCTGTCTGTATGCATGTATATGTGCATGTATGTGTGTACCGGTATTCAGTGTTAGAAACGATCGCATGTAAAATGATCTTGATCAAAGATCAGATAACTAGAGAAAAATTGATCTCAGATCAAGATCAATGATCACAAGAGTATATATGATCTAAGATCTGAATTGCTTTACAAGTGATCTAAGATCAAAGATCATACAAATATATTTATCATATCATGTATGATGTATGATCCGATATACATGTGACCTAGTCTAAGCTTTACATTACTATAACTTCAATAGTAATTATAGTAATTAATTAGTAATGTTAATTCAATTTAAATGTAAATAATAAATAGTAAAGGACTCATAATGCAACCTTGTGGTACCGGGTACTCAGCGAGACAGCGACTGTACTAATCTTGAGGTGTCAGAGAAAATTGCTTGTTGATTGCAAGCCACCGCTTACACAGTAACAGCAATCAGCTACAACTTTTTCATTATCAATCTTTTATATTTTGAAAACATCTTCCATCTAAACCGCCAGGAATGTTTGATTTTTCCGCCATTTTACTCAAAACATGGGAACAACAGCAACAACATAGAATGCATAATGGTTGGCAATAAATTAGTGATGTTTCAAAGTTATCAATTGTTTGGTATTTGAAATAACATTTTGGATGTTATTACACGTTACTTGTGTACCACATGATCACTTAGTTGGAAGAGTATGCATAATTTGATCTTCGGCTTCTTCTGTTGATAATAAAGATAAAAATCGCCGAAAAAGTGATTAAAAGTCAAAGTCAAAGTTCTTAGATCATATGATCTAAGATCACTCCCAAAACTGTGTGTATGTGTATCTCTGCATGTATACATGTATGTATGTATGTATGTATGTGCATGTGTGTGTATGTATGTATGTATGCATGTATATATGTATGTACTGTATGCATGTATATGTGCATGTACAGTATGTATGTATGCATGTATGTATGTCAATGTATGTATGTATGTATGCAAGTCAATGTATGTATGTTTACATGTATGTATGTATATCCGTCTGTATGTATGCATATGTGTATGTATGTATGTATGTATGTATGTAAGTCAATGTATGTATGTGTACATGTATGTACGTATATCCGTCTGTATGCATGTATGTAAGTCTATGTATTTTTGTATGTAAGTCACTGTAAGTATGCATGCATGTATGTATGTATATCCGCCTGTATGTATGTATAATGTATATATGTATATATGTATGTATGTATGCATGTATGTATGTATGCATGTATGTATGTATGCATGTATGTATGTATTATAAATATCATATATTTAAAGCTTTCTGTTGATTCTCATCTTCACATCAACTCTACTTAACCATATATACAAGACATTTAGGCCTACATCTGGGCTTCATTGGCCACTTAGTTAACAGATCATAAATTGCTCATTGTAACCATGTTTTAATCAAAAACTTTTAATAGACAAGGTATTCAGGTCAAATGAAAAACACAGCGACATCTCATTGAAAAGCAAAGTACAGTAAAACAGGGATATTTTTACACCCCTCTTACACCCCCAACATCCTCCCAATTTGAGGTTGACACCCCCAAAATTTGGTAATGTGACAATGGTATGCATACAAAATGCATACTAATTAGCTCCAGACACCCCCACCCCAATTTGAGGTCGACACCCCCCAAATTCACAATCCTAGAAATATCCCTGATCCCTGCAGTAAAACCTCTACAACTCGTGGAATTAAACCTGCATTTGCTGCACTGAGACTTCTAACACGAAAAACAACTAACCAAAGGATCATCTCCTTCTGAGGTTTTGTGACTGAAGATCTTTCAACCGGTTGAACGAGCATCGTCAATTTCGGCGCATCGTTCAGGATGTGCAATGCATCCTTCAGGTCTATGGAGTCAAAGGTCACACCATTTACTTCTAGAATCTGATCTCCAGGGTGTAAGCCAGCACGTTCTAGAAAACAAAATGAAATTGGATTTCAATTCTGTGTCCTGGAATGATGCCAAAACATCTTAGCATGAAACTTAGCATGATTTAAAGTGACTTAGGAGGCATTACCGCCTGTGTGAAAGCCATTAGGGGCACTAACGGGGCTTGAACTCGCTTCTTGAGGGCTGAGTTAACATCCCTGCCTAATTGTCACGTACTGAACACTGACACTTAGCGTGTACACATGTACACTGGATGCCCTGTAAGTGCCCGTATTTCAAATAGGTTTTCTGATGTAATGTAATGTAGCATTTGTATAGCGCCTCATACATTTCTACTCAGAGGGTCTCTGTTAACATGCTCTCTGGGATAGTTTCCGAAAACATGCAGAAGCAAATATTTTTTCAAAGTATAGTCTTTGAGAGACGATGGCCACATGAGATGGCCGCATAGATTTGGACGAGTGCAACAGTGGTTCTCACACAGGGCAGACCCTAGGCTACTGAACAACTCTAAACCTTGTTATTATTCAGTGTTGTATAGTATATTAAATACAAGTATTTGAAATACGTATAATAATAATATTATTATTATTATTATTATTATTAAAATCAGAAATTATGAATTCTCTGCACTTAACCGGCCCCGGATCCTTTCCGGACTCTGTTGATATAAACGCCTTGACTTTCTTCCGTTCTGTTCTCAACATTGAAGCTCAGCGGTTGGTCTCGATTGCGGTAGATTCGGATGATCTTCCGCGATGAGTTTCTAGACGTGGTGGATGAAGTACGAGATTTCTTGCGTGCTACGGCTTCTGAAACAAATGAAGTTCATCAACAAGGTGTGCTTGGATTCAAATTGGCAGATTTTGAATGAACCATTTGGATGCTGTCTTCATCATCATCATCTTCCTTATCATCATCATCATCATCATCATCATCACCACCACCACAACACCATCATCATCATCGTCATCATCATCATCATCATCACAGGCTCAATGCCTATTAGTATCTTGCTATGTTATACTTTATATACTATAAAAATTTAAGGCTGGTGTCTTTACAGTTGTTCCCAATCTTGACTATTTATAGCAGTGTTCCCCAACGTCCCCGCACGCTCCACAGGGGGGGGGGCCAATTTGAATTTTTAAGGGGTAATTAGAAATTTTAAATTTATAAAAGGCCCTTGAGGCCTAGATTCCCTAGAGGCCGGTAATAAGTAATTTCATAGATTCACTATTGCTCTATCGTTGCCCTGTTATATATATATATATATATATATATATATATATATATATATATATATATATATATATATATATATATATATATATATATATATATGCAGCTTTTCATCAGACAATTAGGTCGTGGCATTTCTGAGTCTTCCGGAGACAAAAGGGAAGGAAGCTTTCTATTCCAGCGTTCGTCCATGGCCATACAACGCTTCAACGCAATATCTATTCTGTAATAATATTTTAAAAAGACTTTCTTCAATTTAAATCAGAAAAATGAAGGTCAACTAACTCTGCTGTGAAGCAGGCACTGGACTCTGCTCCGTCTGTCGAACCAGATCGCTCTCGCTGGCCCGCAGCTGTCGTCCCAGATCCAACCGCTGCATCGACTCTTTGCTCAAAGGATTAGCCATGTTCTGGTAGGGAACCAGTCTATCGTATTTGGTCAGATGAGACGGGTAGACAAACTGACGAACGTCCTTCAGGAGATCCATTTTGACCGGCGTGTCAAGAATGGACCGAAGGCAGAGCACCAGCGCGTCCAACCGTTTGTACGTCTTGTATTCGCGCAGTATGGCGTACATGTACTGCCGTTCAGAGTCGTTCAGAAGAAGCTTCGTACGAACTGCGAACTCTTGCATTTGACTGGCGTTCGAGTCGGCGTTACTCACTTGACGATTAGCCATTCGTGCTATTTTCGGGCCACAATCTGAAGATCAAAATATTAATGAACGTATCTAGTTATATGCAAGTGTCATACAGTTCTGCGATATGGCAACTCAAATTGAATAGCTAGGTGGAATGAGGAGGTAACCGTATCCGACCCCCCAATGGTTTGAGTATCAATAACAATAAGAGGGGTAACTGCATTTACTTCCTTATTTAACCGGACCCTTCAACTGATATTTTCATCACTAATGGGGTAACTGGATTCAGAGGCGCCCACACAAGGGGGGAAAGGAAGCAAATGCTTCCTGAAAAACCTAGGGGGGGAAGAAATTCCCCCCTGAGTTTTGGTATCACGTTAGAGTAGTATATTAATTCAATAGGCCCCTCAATGACTGCGCAATTACTGGCTTTATTGTAGTGCAATTTTGTAACTTCATATAAGATTACCAGTACTCAATTCAAGCTCAAGTTCATTATTATCAGGCATTCATGAAATGTTATTATTATTGTAACTTTTACGTAGTCATTCTAATGATGAAGAGTGCAAACTTCCTGTGAAATATAAATCGTTTATAACAAACTAATAGACTCACATGAAGCTTACATTCCAAATTAGACTACTGCAACTCCCTCCACTACTGCAGCCTTCCAAATTAAAGACCTCCATCAACAAATTACAATCCATTTAAAACTGTGAAACGGTGCAATTAAATACTGTTAATAATAATTATAATTTGCTTGTTTCAGTCAGTTGCCTTAAGTCTAGTTACCCAATTTGCAGTTGTTGCAGCTTTAATGCCTCTATCATCTATGTAAAATAATGTAGGTGTGGCTGTTGGAGAAATCTAATTTTTAAAATAAATACTAAAAGTAGCATTTATTTTATTTGCATTTGGATGTGGTCATATTGCCAATGGATAATTTGCAGGTAATTTTAAATAGTTTTCCAGCGCAATTACTGCGATATCTCTCCATAGTTTCAACTTACATTTAATAGTGCTTTGTGGCTGTTAAAATTTTCCAAAAATTAAGAATTAGAAGTTACTGGTATGAGACCTACCCTGGTGCACCAAAGTATACGATTTAATGTCCAAAATGCACTGAAACTCACCTACGAGCACCTATTGATTTCAAAAATTTTCCGGGGTTATACCCCGGACCCCAGACTTTTTTCCATGAATTTGCGGGGATGGGGATTGTCAATGTTCAGTGTCGAGTCTTATACGGCTACTTTTTCGTATAATAATAATAATAATAATAATAATAATAATAATAATAATAATAATAATAATGTGGTGTAGATAAATCTCTGCCGGACCCCCGTTTAGGGGCAGGAGAGGAAAGGGAGGACAGGGAAGGGGGGAACCTGCTTCCAGCAGCCAGGGGGGGATGGGCGCCCCTGACTGGATTTACTTCATTATTCCTCTGGGCCCTTCAATTAACAGCCTCACCATTAAGGTGGTAACTGTACTTAACTCCTTATTCCACCCAACCATTCAATTATCAGAGTCCACAAATCTTTAGGCAGATGAAGCTACATCTGTGTGAAAAAGTCCTGCACGTTTCACGTTTCATGCTCCTCACACAAATTTTGTTGTGAGGATCCATAAGGCAATCGCACAATAAATAGTAAATTCTTTACCAAAAACATCAATACCCGTTGAAATATATTGAGATTTGCATATCCTAAATCATTAATGGTTATTCAGATATTCATAAAAAACAAAAATCCCAAAATCTTATAAACATGCAGGACTTTTTCACACAGCTGTATATAAAAACGTCTCACAGTTTTCAAGGCATTATGCAGGATAGTAATCAATCTATCATTCAATCAATCCATCAATCAATCAACATGTGCAATGTCACTATCTGTGACAACTACATTCATAGATTAATGCAAGTTGTGGACAAATGGAACAGTTTGGACGAAAAGGCAGTAACAATTAAATCAATAAATAGATTTGAAAGTTATCAAGGAGAACTGGGTTATTAAATCTTGAGAGCAATTAATTACAGTAGTCTTTACACTGTAGGCTCACTTAGCCTCCTAAACCATTGGAAGATCACATTATTATTATTATTATTATTATTATTATTATTATTATTATTATTATTATTATTATTATTATTATTATTATTATTATTATTATTATTATTGTTGTTGTTGTTGCTGCTGCTGCTGCTGCTGTTGTTGCTGTTGTTGCTGCTGTTGTTGTTGTTGTTGTTGTTTTTGTTGTTGTAGTTGTAGTCGTTGTAGTTGTTGTTGTTGTTAAGTTACTGAGCCCACAAAAAAGGCCAGTAGCATACTTTAAAAGCAGTGGTCGACAGTTCTAAATGGTAGGCTAGTACTGGAGTGGGGGGCTGGTGAGACAATGCAACACATATTCGACCTACATTTATTATGGGAAAGCTAAACGTCCAACACTGTTTATAAGATTTAATCACAGCAGTTGCCAGAACCTTAAGGCCCTAAATGAGGCTAAATCCCTGCTCCCAGGCGGTGAAATTGTTACAATAATGAAACATAGCACAAGTGGTATCAGTGTTTTATCCAGGCCTGTTATGGAAGTCCCCCACAAAAAACGAACCCCCTAAATTTCATCAGTGACACAAGTTTCTTGCATTAGACTGAGTCTCTTTTTTTCCAGCCAAGTCGATTACCCCCCCCCCCCCCAGGCCTGGAGTCTGGACTGCGTGGTATAATATGCCAACAGCAGTCTCGGCAGATAATCGTAAAAGAAATTAAAGTTAAAAAAACTGTGACGGAAATCGGTCAATTTGTGCGCACATGACACATAACTTCAACCGCTAGAGTTTAATCATGCCTAGGCCTACGCCAGGTAACGTTCGCGTAAAGGTAAGCTAGTACATCGGTATAATATAATCCATCACTTACAAGGCTAAAATGTCTATCGAAAACTCCACAAACCTCGAGACGAATTATTAATTAAAACGGCTGTAAGTTAAATCAAAATATTCCAAAATATGGAAATTATCTCCACGGTCCGAGTATTAAAAATCCGTATATAGGCCTACTCAGGTGGATGCTGGCCGAGCATCCTCCCTCCAATGATTTATCTCCGCATCTAAACATCGATTGACCTCGATTTAAAGGACCGCCGAAGCAGAAACGCCAAATCGCATTGGATACAGTAAGCAATTGCTCAATCGATAGTGACAGTAAGCAATTACTCAATCGATAGTTACAACTTCTATTGATCTCATTTGTTCAAAACCGTTGAGTAATTTGGAGGGGTAGGGAGCAGATTCTATTAATACAGCAGGTGAATATGAGAAGAACTCGTTGAGCTTGTTTGCTAGTCGGAGGCGTATTATTTCT
The DNA here is from genome assembly GCA_018105865.1 of Metaphire vulgaris. Lineage (NCBI taxonomy): Eukaryota > Metazoa > Annelida > Clitellata > Crassiclitellata > Megascolecidae > Metaphire > Metaphire vulgaris. The sequence continues at coordinate 5,000,688 of CM030854.1, forward strand.
TTTTAACCCGAAAATGTCTAGTTATTGTCGACGTGCCCCATTGGCGTAAACTTGGATGAAAAAGTTGGGACCCAACTCATATGCCTTCCACTTCCCTATTGTAGCATCTCTCTCAAAAACTGGGAGATCGAGCCTGACCTTTGCCCGGCCGACAAACCACCCTGCCTATAGCTATTTCAAGAAAGATTAAGCGCATAAGAATAAGCAGCTACTGCTGTGCTGCTTTCCGGGGCGCTGTAGAAGTTTACGAGATTTTACTTACTTACTTACTTAGAGCCCTAATAGAAGTCTACGCTTATGATGTGCCCCATGACTGGAAAATATGGTTTTAAAATGCCTAGACTTTTAGATTTTGTGTTCTAAAAAAATGAAGAAACTCTAGTCCATTGATCTATGCATTGATCAGCTTTGCGCCGGAAGTGGTCTGTGTCACGTGATCTTGTGACCGAACATTGTGGAATTTAGTGAATTCACTGCGATGATGAATTGGCGTGCTTTGAGACGGTAAAATCTTACACGTTTCACCGACAAAATACTACAGTGATGTGGTTAGTAACCCACGAAACGTGAAACTACGGATTCTGCCTCTAGCGACTGTGCTTTCGCGTGTCACTAATTTTCCATCGTGCTACAGTTGTCAAGTCAAATGTCTTTTGTGTAATTTGTGTAACGTATTGACGAATTTAAATAGCGCCTTGAGGCATAATACAAGAATGGCTCCATCATTTGCCCAGCTGTCTGTATGTGGGTCGATTTCCTAATCTGACCTCTTTCAAGTTAGCCGAATATATGTTCGGCCTTTAAAAATTACGGCGTGGTTAGAGATATTTTTTTCAAATGTTTGTTAATTTTTGCGATTTTTGGCAAATATAATAATGAACTTGAACTTGACGAGAGTCAGCTTATATGAAGTTACAAAATTGCGCTGCAGTAATTGCACAGGCATTTATAGAATTAATATAATACTGCAAATGGTAAGCACTGCCCAGTGCCCACTCAATTGGGGAACGTGAATGAGCAGCTGCCCGTCAAAGCACCATCTGTCCTAAAGGCCGATAAGGGCTAAAGGAATTTATTCTGCCTAACTACAGTGGCCAGTCTACGAGGAAAATTGCTATTTATAATGGCAATGAAACGACGCCCAGTGTGTAATGCATGTAGGCGTGTATAAAATAGATGACATTTATCAGACAATCACTGTCGCTTGCAACACTGGAAGAAGTCTGGAGATTGGACAAATTTTCGTCTTTGTTTTCAAGAATCTGTAAGACGACTTCTTATTCGTTTATTTATTATTATGTAGTTTAAAGAAATTGTGCGTTTGAATTTCTTAGGATGATAACATGAATTGTATTTTTTCAGAAACCGATACTATGCCTACATACATTTGTCAAACGTGTTTTTGCAAGCAGCCGTCGTGTGCGAGCCTGAAACGGCACCTCCAGGGTGAACACAGGAGGGGCTCACTTGTAGTCCCTCTGGGGGAGATGATATAGGATCAGTGGAATGAAGGATTCCAAAACCAAAGTCAGAAATACAGGAACTAAGAGAACTTACGAAGCGTGCATTGGTTTTTGTGAGCTTGTGGGCAAAGAGAGAGGCTTTGAAATAATGCACTTCAGTACAGCTGCACAAATGGTAAGTGTCAGTGATTTACCATTGAAAACTAGGCCTGGTTATTTAGAGGATCATAAATTTTCGTGGGTTTTCATATATTTCAAGGGTCCCATCCACTCCCCTATGGCGAGTGATAGCGAGCGTCAAAATTGGCTAATAATGGAGCCGGTGTTGGTCTTAAATGGGTGGTAGGCGGTAATTTATTGGTAAAGAAGCCAAAACCCTGATTCCCTATCTATTGAAATATTTTATAAAACAAGAATCTATGTACACATTTAATCACTGTAGATGTTGTTTGGGGGTTGAACCCTCAGCTAACTTTGCAATGTCCCCAAAAATCGCATATCGGGTACATGCAGTTTCTCTCATTCATCGAATTTCAGTCTCATGAACTTCTCAACCCTCCCCTCATGTCAAATTGCACAACTCCAACACTGCATTTAATACGAATTTTATTAACATACAACAAGCTGTCTTGTAGTGTAAAAAAAATTACGAACCTCACTCATTTGGCGACTACTTTTTCAGAAACACCGGAAACTGTGATTGAAGAAATTGTTCGTGGAATTTATTATGTTCTTCTGGGCATCATCGAAACGCATGAAATGTACGGACTGATGGATGCACCATCAGCAAGTAAAACAGCAACTGTTGCGCCTGTAGGCATATTAGTCGACCTAACCGTCAAAGATTATGAACCTGGGTAGCCATCAGTGGCTGAGCAGGTTTATTGGGAAAATGCAGAGGATATGTTATTGTAAATGAGGTATGTGAAAGATTACGTCATGTTAAGTGTTAGCTCATAGGCCTAACTAACTTATAGACAAGTATTCCAAAAACGTCTTGGTATGACATTTCATAGATTTTGCATTTTGTGCGTTAAAGTACAAATGGAAACTGTACAGTATTATATAACTATATTTTTCATTATTATTATATCAAAGGGTTTGTCTTTCAAAAGCATTTCATTATTTTTCCTTGACAACAGATATGAACAGTATTTAGTATATTTGAAAGAAATTAACAGTCAATGTACTTTATGTAATTACTTACGTAAGAAAAACATTGGCCTCGCAAGGATTTTGGGTCGGGCAAGTAAGTGGGGTGGGGGGGTTACCATAGAAACCGCGATCGCTAGTAGAAAATGTGCAGAAGAAAATGAACAGAATTTCCTGTCGGGCAGCCATTTGGGCGTTTTACCCCAAATACTTCCTTGGCTACACCACTGAAGATAACCTAAGAACTAGTCAAAACAAATGAACAGTAGGCCTATTTAGTATATTTGAAATAAAGTAACAGTCAATGTATTTGATGTAATTACTTACATAAGAATACCATTGGCCTAGCAAGGATTTTGGGTCGGGCAAGCAAGGGGGTGGGTTAATCATTGAAACCGCGTTTGCAAGTGAAAAAATGTGCAAAGTAAAATCGAAGAACTTGTCGGACAGACATCCATTTTGGTGGTTTAACCGCCAAATACTTCCTTGGCTACGCCACTGAAGAAAAGTTAGGAATTAGTCAAAGCGATTATGAAAATGGATATAAGTGGCGGCTCAAAATGAGAGGCATGGTAGTGGCCATGCATGGAAGGGTACTCACTTTTAGAGCGCTATAGAAGTCGATGGCGGTGGCTAGGTATTTATTGTTGGTTGTGATCGACGCAGGAGTGAGTATAATGAAAATAATTTTAATACAAGGGAGCAGATTTTGTTGATAAGAAATTGATGAAAATCATGACATTTGGTAAAAATTCTTAAGAAAAAGGTATTTGTTGATTAACTAATTATAAATTTAGAATGCTATGTAACGATTTAATGCTTAGATTTAAAGTGAGAAAGGAAAAAGCTGTGCTGTCAAAGAATTATGACACTAAACATTTGAAACATTCTAATTTACAGATGTATATGGTGAATTCGTTAATTTTCTGATGCAGATTTTAATTTTTCGCTGAATGTGTAATTTTCCATTATTATTGAGCTAAGTAATGAGTTAATTGCATGGCTATTGTCATGCATTTGTCATGCATTTGTGATACTGAATCTTTTGGAGTGCAAATGATAAAGTTTCTGCAATGCTTGTATAAGTGTCTGCTGCCTTCTAAACTTTATTCTAGGGCAGGGGTGCACAACCCGTGGCCCGCGGGCCACTGGTGGCCCGCCGGCGATTTTTTGTGGCCCGCGGACGTTTCTAGGATTTCAATGGAAAGTGGCCCCAAAGGCTTTAAAGTTACCCCAAAGGTTTTATTGCTTCCATATTAGCGCTACACTTTAAACCTTGTTATTATTTATTAGTATACCCTTGCTGTTACAAATTCACGAATTTCTGCTATTAGTTCACCAAATAATTCTAAAATTCGCCCTCTGCTCTCTCACATCTGTGAATATGGTATGTCATGGTAAGAGGCTCCAGTCTCTTCTATAAATAACTTGAATTGATGGCGACTTAGACCCTTGGAACGAATGACTTCTTCAGTAGCGCTAATATGAAAGCAAGAAAGCCTTCGGGACACTTTAAAGCCTTCGCGACTGTTTGGAGACACTTACTTGTGCGAACAAACATTTTCTGTTATGAAATTGAACAGAAATGTTCTAAGTTTCAGGTTGAGTGCTCGGTTTTGAAAGTTGCAACAAGTGAACTGTCAACAAAATATGAATAAGATTGTTAAAGACGTTCAGTCCCAACAACTCCATTGGATATGAAAAAGGCGATTGAGCTTTGGTTTTTTAATGTTATGAATTAATAATTTAACATAGTCATAGTATTTTTATTAACAAGGCCTTAACCTTTAATTCTACATTTAAATTACAGCACTAAGCATTTAAATTTCATTTATTCCTACTGGATTGTTTGTATTCATCAGAGATTATATTAATTCCATTAGTCCTGTCGAGTTAAATTTTATCCATAACCATATTAAATATTGCTATTACGGTTACTGTCAACGTACCACTTCTGCATTAGAAAAAGCGCATGTGGCCCGCGGAGTCTTGGAATAGAAAAATGTGGCCCTTCGTCGTTAAAAGGTTGTGCACCCCTGTTCTAGGGAATAAACAGCCTTGTGATGAATTACATTTATTTTGAATGAATGATGAAACATCATCAAGTCACTCTAATTTTTTACTGAAGGCTGTGATAAATGTTTAAGATATTGCCATCATGAACTGATGCTTACAGCTAGTATTAAGTGCTATGAAGTTATCTGAAAGGAAATATATTATCTATGTAGTGCTTACCATAATTATCGGCATGTAAAGCCAGATATTTGTGCTGCAGTGCCGTTCATAAGTCTCACACTATCCAACTACCTTTTAATCCTACGTCAGAATTCCATATTATTATATACAGTACTGGTTTGTTGGAAATTCAATTCTGCACCCATTTTCGCAATCAGTTTGTCTCTTTTATGAACTTTGCAATTGATTAATTATTATGAAAGGAAGCGGTATAGAGTCGGATTCTACATAATACAGTACTGGAATCAAAATCTTCCAATGAACGTATGTCATTCTCAACCAGTAGAAGTGTCAAATCCCACAGCCAATCGCCGCATGATAATTTGACTAGTCGATGTTTCATAGCCAGTCACTTTTTTAATACTGAGTATAAATTCTGTGCTGGTAATGTATAGTGGATCCCACTTAATCGCATATCGCTTAATTGCATAGCCCGCATAATCGCATAGCAACATAAAAACCCGAATCAGTGTTTTGTGTGTACAATTACAATTATCAGACGTCCCAGATATTCGCTTAGCCCAGTTAATCGCATAAGCAAGGCTTGCACAGCACCTATGCAATTAAATGGGTTTCACTGTACTTGAATCACAGGCGATGTGCAGCATCTTGGCTTGGTGAAGAAATCACGTTTTCTTTCAACAGAGAGCTGGATCCGGGTCATTGTTCTGCACGAGGAAGTGTATTCCAGTCAGCAGATTGCACCAAAGGTCGGCTGTAGTCATAGACCAATGGTTCACATTCTGCAGAAGTATCAGGAGACTGGGACTTGTACAGTGGACTGAAGTCTAAGTGGTTGGTCTCAGAAGTCGATCCCGAGAGATGACAGATCCTTGATAAGGACATGTTTTGAGAGTATATTTGCAGGTCATCACGATGGCGGCAGAAGCAAGTGACAGGAAGGAGGGGCGTGACGTCGCGGCGAAAAGAAGGGATGCGCCTCGGATTGGTCGAAAGAAGAGAGGGGGAGACATAGACGTCATCTGAACGATATATACGCCTGCACTCGTTGGGAACAGACGAAAGTGAGACAAGCGGATATCAACATCAGAGGAAAATCGCGAAAGTCTAGAAAGTCAACAGAAAGAAAATGAGTCGACCAGAGAATGAAGTCTGTTTCCGGTGTGGTTGCTGGTTCCACGACTGGAACGTGCTCATCGGGCACCAGAAACAAGCCCACGGATTGGAGGTGGGAGGGAGCGCGCCCCCGCTCAACGTCGGCGCCAGAGAAAAGACGCGGACGGTGACGCCATTGATGGAGCCCCGAGCCTGCGTGATGTCTTCCGCCCTTTGCATACGGCCGACGACGATCGAGGGCATGGCGGGATGTTCGACCAGAGGACCGGCCTCTCCAGCGCCGTCTGGAGCTCAGCGAGCGCCGGCCCCTGCGAGGCAAGGAGATCCGGAGCAATCGATCGTGAGGGCAGCCCAGGCACCGCTGCCTCCCCTGCACCCTCTCACCGTCCAGCAGTGACGGATGGAGGCTCTCGTCGAGGTTGCCTGCCATTGGAGCATGAAGTTTAGCATCATCCAGGTGAGAGAGATGCTGGAGGCCACGTTCCTGGACGTGGAAAAGAGCTTCCGTGACGCGATGGCCGGCGGGCTATCACGCATCAGGCCTCCAGTGACGTCGTCTTCGGCTGATGCTTCGTTACCCCAGAATCTACCGGATGCCGCAGTGATGGGAACCCCCCTGTCGTCGTTCGGTAGCCTCCCATGGACATTTGTGGAGCCATGACTGTGGCAGAGGACGGACTGTTGAACATGCTTGGGGAATGGGCTGCCGGCTGAGGCCGCGTCAGGCTTGTAAGCCAGCCTCAGTATGTCAGAGGACTTTCCGGACATCAATGTAAGACTGGGGTATTATCATATGGAGAAGAAAAAAAGGGTTTCTGGTTGATGAAAAGTTTTCTGAACTTAGTAGAGAAAGTAGTACGTTATTGATTTATGCATACTGAAGAAATTAGCTATAGCTCGCAGCGGGAAGCGCGTTCGCTTACTTTCTACATCCGCTTCTAACTGTTCCGTTGGATCAAAGCGGAAACTGTGACGTCACAATTCAAAACAGCAATTCATCAACATCGACAGCTTTTCAGATTCTTCTGGAAAAGTCGACTTCTGACATCGCGGCATAACTCCATCCAACCGTCAACTGACGCCGAGTGCATTACTAAAATGGCACTAGAATGACACTATAGAAGCTCCTACGTTATCATTCAAATACCACATAAAGTTCTTCCAGAAGACTGTATGCATATCATGTAGCTGACATGAACCAATGTGCACAGTGCGCTTGAATTAGCTATAGTAATTAGAACTACTTTGACATATATGTACATGTGTGATGATGATTGTTCACTAAGATTAAAGTTGATGCTATGATGATACTGTCCTAGAGACCTTGTAGGGAGAAGAACAGTGAATTTATAGAACCACAAACACTGAGATTGTTGAAATGATCGTAAATCAAATTATTAGAAATATAAGGCCACATACACTGTTTAGATTAACTGTAGAATAGTATACTGCTCTAGTATAGAAGTATTAAATGATTGCTGTGTATTGTGTATTAGTTGCGGATGTGAGAGAGAGATTTGGGTTTGGGATTGAAGAAAGAGAGATTGCACAGATAGTGCAAGGTTTAGAGGGATTTCACTGTAGAGATGCATAGATGAAGATTTCGCATAGTGCTTGGGGGATGGCCGTCGCAAGAGGGCCTGGAGTGAAGAGAGGGAGAGGCTGTGAGCGCGAGCGGGAAGATATAAAAGGGAGAGACGCGCTGAGAAGAGGCTTCTTTCCGGTTGGTGATCCGTGGAGTCGGACGGATGTGGAGGTAGGATCGAGAACGGAAGGAGAGGACGACCAAGGAGGGGAAAACCTCAGAGAAAGGGAAAGGAGTTAACGCCATCTGGTAAGGAACAAGAGTGATTAGATGTGGCATTATTGTGTTGTATTATTTGATGCATTAGTTGTGTAGTTAGCTCAACTTAGCTGTCTTGATTATGAACATTGATTGTGTCGATATGTGCTCAGTTTATGAACCGCTAAGAGCAGAGGACTATGTGGCGCATTAACTTTAGGCTGCGTATGCTTGATCATCGAGAATGAACATTATAATATATAGCTGTTGGACAAGGACATTTTAGTTAGGCATTGCTGGAACGTGTATTATTCGATTTGGGTGATTGCTGTTGACGATAATTATAATAATAGAAAGAATCAAATCGGTTTACTCAGTGTCTCCTCCCATCCACCAAGAACTAACCCAGCGGACAGTAGTAGCATCAGATGACCTCGTTGAGTGCTGGTTGTCTTGAGCAGTCAGTAACGATCGGAGATATATTGGCTGCTTTGTGTGGAGCGTCTTATGCACAATGAGACTTATCTTGAATCCAATCCTTTGTTTGACAGGTAGCCAATGAAGTGATAAACTAGGTTATTGAATGCAGATGGTTACATCAGTGGCTTTCACACAGGCTTACTTAGCCTCCTAAACCACTTAAAATCACATTATTATTATTATTATTATTATTATTATAAATCTTAGAAAGAGGAGAACAATTATTATTATTATTATTATTAATTGTTTTTTTTGAAATTTCAGAAATCTTAGAAATTATTATTATAAGTGGTTTTAGGGTTGGTGTGATGTGCTCGATTTGACAGTTCCAGTGATAGCCCTGGCTAATGAATTTTGAATCCTTTGCAGGCGGTTTAAGTCAGATTTTGAAATCCCAGTATACAGCGAATTGCAATAGTCGAGACGACTCGATACCAAAGCGTTGGCCAGAGGAATAAGTGCAGTGGAAGGGATGAGGTGTCTAATCCTCCGCACATCTCGTATGTTATAGTGAGCAGAACGGCAGACGAAGTCAATGTGTTATGAGAATGAGAGGTGATTATCAAAGATAACCAAGATTTCGAGCAGACTGAGAAGGACGAATAATAGATATCAACTGAGTCACAGGCAAATCTCAGAAGATACCAATGGTTTCTTTGGGACTTAATGCGACAGATCAAAAAAGACTTACAGACTTTTAAGTATAAATTTAGGTAAAAATAAATATTTGTTATAAATAACAATATTATGAGAATGAATCAGTAAAGTAACACGCATAGATGATCTTTAGGATACCACGTGCGAACGCTAGATGGCCCTTGGTAATTAGGTCACAGACCATTTCAGCGGCGAAATGCGCTATAGAAATGATCGAGTTCAAGGTTTAAAGTTCAAGAACGATATGCAACGTTTCGCTCGAAATAATTATATTTGACCTCGGATATTTATCGCTCAAGCGTTAATGATTTGCTCGTATAATCGGTGTTTGCTTTCGTTAAGATCCAATATTCGGTTATTTTTCTGCAGTAGAATGTCATCCAAAGTGGGTCAACTGGTCTCGTTCAGCTCAGCGAATGCCCGAGGCGATGCCCGAGGCGTGGTGATCGGGGACCCCAAGAAGCACCCCACGGGCCTCATCGTCATACACGAATGGTGGGGCATGAACGAGCAGATCCAGGAGGAAGGGGCCCAGATCGCGTCCGAGGGTGGATTCACCGTCCTCGTACCAGACATGTACCGGGGAAAGGTGGCGAAGGACCGTGAAGAGGCCGGACATTACATGAATGGACTGGACTGGGACGGAGCAGTCCAGGACCTGTCAGCAGGGGCGAAGTACCTCACCTCTCTCGGATGTAGCAGAGTCGGGGTTACCGGGTTCTGCATGGGCGGAGCGCTGTCATTCGTTGCGGCACTGCGCTGCCCCGAGATCAGCGCCTCGGCCCCCTTCTACGGCATCCCTTCACCGGACTTCGGAGACCTGACCAAGATCCGGATCCCGGTGCAGTCGCATTTCGGAGAAAAGGACGAAGTGGTGGGTTTTTCGTCGCCCGCAGATTTCAGTGCTTTGAAGGAGCGGCTGGCGGCGGCCGGAGTGCAGCACGAAATGTTCGTTTATCCCGCCGGACACGGATTCACCAACGTCAAAAATCCGAACTACAGCGCAGATGCCACGCGCCTTGCTCTCGGTCGCGTCTACGAATTTATGAAGAAAAATTTGGCTAGTTCGAAAGTGTAAAAGTTCAAAGTCATTCACTATGGGCATATAACTAACTACACTGACTAAATACTTTAATGTGCCCCGCCACATTGTGAGCATTACGGCCTAGTGATAAATACTAATAATATAGATTTTCTATAATAGCCTATTTTGCGCAAAGTGCAATATAGTATGTTATAACTTTAGGCTGAGCCTAATATACTATTCAAGGAGATTATTTGAGTTTTCGAATTACCAAATCAATGTGAATTAGTTCTGCTTAAACTTTGATGATATCCCATGTTGGTTTACAGTTTTACACAGACAGTAGGCATAAGGACCTATAAAGATAATGCTGGCAAAATCTGTTAGGCCTATAAACTTATAACTTCTTTTAATGTTTTCATGATGCTTATTGCTTATAGCACGATTTGTTGCTTAACTATCATATTAATGACTTGGTTTTGGCAAAAATAAGGAACTGTTGTGTTGTGAAGTATTTTTTACCTCTGGCGTAGCCACGGGGCCGCCCCTATGAACCCTTATTCCTGTTGGGACCGGTCGTGGGATTAGTACAAACCGTTTGGTTGGGGGAAGGGTAGGTAGCAGAGTGCGATTTCTGATCTGGAGCAATGTGGGCAGTGTTGCATACAGGCCGGATAGGGGGGGAAATTCTCCCCCCCCCCAAATCTCAGAATTCCCCCCCAAAAATTCTATAACTTAAAACACAAAATTTCTTGTTTAAACACAAGATATAGAAGCTAAACTACTGTGAAAATTAAAAACCGGCTTCACATAGATTGTGTAATGTGTGACGTTTTATAGCCTATAGGTTATGAACCATAGTATTTAGGTATTTTAGTAGATGTGACATTATAAGGAATTTAGCAGTATATATATAAGGCATTTCTGTGTGTAATTCGATGACAATTTCTCACTCCCCCCCGAACTGTCTTTAATCCCCCCCATGGCAGAGGGGAGTGTATGCAACACTGAATGTGGGGAAGCATGATGAACAGTGGGGAGAACATGAAAAATGCTTGTTTATTATTGTTTAATGGCAGAGAGCCATTATAATTATTCAAATATTGAAATATGACACTAACGCAGTGACGTATCCAGGATTTTCCGTACGACCATTTGAACGAACCTCCTTTTCTCAGGGATCGTCTTCATTGGCTTCGAGTCTCTGAGCGAATTGTGTTCAAGAGATGCTGGCTGACGTACAGAGTGCTGCATGACCCGTGCTGTCCGGAGTACCTTGCCTCTCTTGTAAAGAGACCGCAGTGTAGTGACAGGAGATCGTCGCTCCGTTCGAGTCGTAGGGTCAGACTTAAGGTTCCTCCTCCCTCCAAGACTACTAAGTTTGGAGAGAGATCCTTTACACGCGGTAACCCCATCTTGTGGAACTCTCTTCCTGACGATGTCACCATGGCTACTAGTTAGTTAGTTAATATGCCAACTTATATAGTGCTATATTCACAGCAGGCCAAGATCAAGAGCGCTTTACAGATTGCACTTAAATGAGATATTAATGAACATTCCCAACTTAGAAAAATTCTGATAATCAAAAAAGGTCGTCACTTAGGGGCCTATTATTTTGTTTTATTAAATTAGTTATAGGCCTATAGCTATATCAGCGCGCTGACAGCGCCTATACATCTATACGACGATATCGATATATTTCTTTGCTTCTCCTGATCAGTTAAAGACAATAGTATTATTTATAGCAAATTTCACATTCTGCAATCCAGAAGAATTTGCCGGTTGCGTCTTAGTGGCATTCGATCCCTTCATTTCAACTGGAGCATCGCGCAAATGCGAATGTCCTATTCAATGCAATCAAAGAAGCTATCCGTTTTCTGTATCGTCCTCTCCGATGTCTCAGTATTATCTCAACCGCACTTCTAGACATCTAGATTTCAGAGGACGAAACATCAACATGTCGAGACTCAACCGAGAAGTCCTGTTTCCGGACATTAATTTTTCTACTCGAAGCTTACATATGTCAACATTCAGACGAAACCAGCTTACGACGCTTTAAGGCGTTTCGGTGATCTCGGAGGTGCACTGGGATTGATTCTTGGAGGAACTGTTCTCACTGTTTTCGAAGTTTTTGAATTTATATTCGATCTCATAACAGACATAGTGTCGTCCATTAGGTATTATAGAAAGTTGAGATATGCTGGACATCCGATTTGTGGAGAATTGTGAAGCACAAAGAATAACCATTGAGAGCACTCGAAACTTTTTACTGTTAGCGTTTGCATCGGTTATAACTAAAAGATCATTAGCATTTTTGCATTAGTCGTACGTGCATCAGACGATAATAATTGTAGGCATTCCTATTAAGTATCAAACCTGCGAATTTCGCACCCTTTCTTTGTGACAACATGTAAAAACGCCGCTTAATTGACCATCGAATAGAGTCTCAGAGTCTGTGCCATAATAACAATGATGTCTATAATATTGTATAAAGAACTGTGACAATACCATCGTGTATTAATGAGCGGGATTACAAATTTGGTATTAGAAAGATTTCAAAGCATAGATTAGAGATCCACGGTTCAGAGTGCGAGTACTAGTCCTTGTAAACTCTTCATATCTAAGAATTTCGTGACAAATGCAAACTATTACGATATAGGTCGCATCACGTGATAAAGAGAGAACAAGTGCATAAGAAAACTGCTACGCATACCATGGACAAAACTACTAACTAACGAGAAAGTTTACAACATGTCCAAAACAGAAAAAGAACTACTGAATCACGTAAAAACAAGGAAACTGAGTTACTTTGGGCATGTGATAAGACAACCACAAGACACCATCGAGAGCAGCGTGATCACAGGACTTGTTGAAGGAAACGGAAGGCGAGGGCGACCAAGGATATATGCTGCATTGACAGCATTGCGATGTGGACTGGCCTTTATGGAGACTGTCTACTATGCACAGCTCAAAACAGATCGCGATGGAGAACACTGACCCATTCTTGTAGCCAACCGTCGCCAAGCGACGACGGCGCAATGACTTGACTTGACTTGACGTGTTTAATTTGAAGAGTAGTTTTTTCACAAGAGTGAATAGTATTATCAAATAGATGACGTGATAGCCTCTTGTTGATTGCAGAAAACGTGAAATAAAGTGTCCGTGCTTGAAGTAAATCGTTCGGGCGAAATAAATTTGCGAGTTCGCGTAAGATAGGCCTAAGTAAACTAACTGGTCGTTTGTTTATAACACGTTAACACCCGTAAAAAGCGATTATTCCCCTAATAATAGGGTCTATAGCTTGCTGCACAGTAATTAGGCCTAAGCCTATTATTTGTTATTCGCATTAATTCTGCTTCTGATTTTTGCCACCGACTTCACCGTCCTCTGGCGAGTTAGCCTAAGTCGACCTTAGGACTGCTGCGGCCCGCGGGTATCAAAGCCGCGACCTTCAGCTCTATTGTCCAGCGTCGTTAGGGGCCATCCATAAATGACGTCATTCGATTTTGGCAGTATTTTGACTCCCACCCCTCGTCACACGTCGTCACAAAAAGTCAGACCCCTCAAATATGACGTCACAACGCGTTAATCCCCTGTCATCTTGTCGTCTTTCCAATGTCAAAATTAACGTTTCGTTTGAAAATATTCATACATACATACATACATATGTTAAATTTTCTGTGGCGCTTTGTGACACCAAAGCGCCGCTGCAGATTCAGTCAAAAATAAATGTCTTTAGCTTTGATAGGAAAACAGTTCTGGATACTTGTGAATCACGAAGAAATGACGGAAGAGAGTTCCACAAGTTCGGTCCGGCCATTCTAAACGACCGATCTCCCATCTTGGTGAAAGTCCGCTTAGAGACCAGCATACGTGTGTCATCAGACCTCAACCGTGAGCAGCGGTTCGTCATGCGGAGGAGGGTGCAGTCTTCGATTAGATATTTCGGGGCTTCTTGACGTAGGCACTTATCGACAATAGAGATGAGTTTGTAATTTATCCTCTTCTTTATCGGAAGCCAATGTAGATCGCACAAGATTGGGGTGATATGTTGCTGTCATCCGGTTCCAGTAAGTAGTCTAGCTGCCGAGTTCTGGACCATTTGGAGACGCTTTAGTTGTGCTTCAGTGGTTGAAACAAGCAGACTGTTGCCGTAATCCAGTCTAGTGCTGATCCATGCATGAACCAATATTTCTGCCGTTTCCATTGACAATGAAGAAATCACTGTTTTTAAATTTCGTAGTTCGTAGAAACATGTTGAAACAAGGTGAGAAACATGGTGTGTCATTGTTAGACTTTCATCCAAAATGACACCAAGGTTTCGGATTTGCTTCGATCTGAAAATTTGCACTGATCCTATATTGATGCTGGTAAAATTTAACTTATCAAGATGCGATTTTCTTCCAAAACATATTAATTCAGATTTCTGTGGATTTAGCATGAGCAAGTTAGTACGGAGCCATTTTTCAATGTCCAGTGTGCAAGCAGTAATCATATCAGCAGCCGCTACCGTGGCTTCAGTACTGTGTGAACAGTACAGCTGGATATCGTCTGCGTAGAAATGAAAATATAGATGATAATTTCGAATAACATCTTCAAGTTCACTAATAAACAAAACGAACAACAACGGGCCCAGTATCGAGCCCTGAGGGGCGCCATATAACATATCCCTAGGACCAGATGAGGTACCATCGTAGATAGTCTTTGATGTTCGACCAGTTAAGTACGATATTATCCAATTTAGTGCATCACCACTAATACCAAATCTCCTTTCGAGCCTGGCGATTAGAATTTGATGATCGATGCAATCAAACGCAGCAGACAAATCGAGTAGCAGCATCGTTGTAACTTCTCCCATGTCTGCTGCATCTAAGATATCCGAAAGTATATGAAGCAGGGCGGTTTCAGTCGAATTCATTATAATTATTATAGTTAAAACAACATTCAGAAACATTTTCAAATTCTTTTTTTAAAATGAAGTATAATTATAATTATAAGTGCAAAATACGTTCAATTTTGCGGTAACATAGCATTGCAGTAATAATAAAATTACTTACAGTGTAGTATTATGTGACGTCACATTTCTTGAAACCCTCCCATCGTCGTCACACATCGTCCAAATGTTTGAACCCCCAAGTGCGTGACGTCATTTATCATTTATAGATGGCCCCTACCCAGTGGCGGCTCCACCGGGGGGCCCAGGGGGCCCGTGCCCCTATTGAGAGCCTGGCCCCCCCCAGTGGCCCCCCAGTTGGGACCCTATACTTAATGCTAAATACATTAAACAACAAATGGTTGGCCCCCCATGATTACAAGTTGCCACCCCAACGGCCCCCCACTTGCCAAATCCTAGAGCCGCCACTGCCCCTACCACTCTGCTATGTTCCCGTAGTAATTGTGAAATAGTACAAAGAGTTCACAAGGGCGTGGACATGCAGCATAAACACGACTGAGATATTCAAGTATATTTCGAACTCCTACTTTTGCAGGAGTTAATTATGATAAATTTATCTTTTCAAATATTAGGCAAAGGAACTATCCAACATATAGCCTTCAGCAATCCATTTTGAGCTATGCCATCTAGTGAAGATATCAAAGTTAATGATTTCAAATAAAGTAGTCATCTGTTCTCAAAGATTGAGACCAGTGTAAATTATAAACACTACACTGTTTTGTTAAAGTCGATAGAAGCTGTGCACTTTTGACTACTATACCAAGCATATGTCTATTTCAAGGTGTTCAGAAAATATATATTCAAACCGGATGTCTTGACAAGCGCATCCTTCTAACAAATCTATACGACATCATAAAATCTACGAAAAGATCGAATATAAATTCAAACACTTCGTAAACAGTGAGCACTGATCCACCAAGAATCAGTCCCAGTGCGCCTCCAAGGTCGGCGAAGAGTTTCAATCCGTTGTAAGATGGTTTCGTTTGAATGTTGACGTACGTTAACTTCCCATAGAATATATCGAGGAACACCAGATCCCGGTTGAGTCTCGACATGTTGATGTTTCGTCCTCGGAAGTTCAGACGGGTAGAAGTGCGGTTGAGATAGTATTGAGACAATTGAGAGGACGATACAGTGTACGGATAACTTCTCTGATTGCATTGAAGAGGACAGTTGCATTTGTGCGATGCTCCAGTTGAAACGAACGAGGAGAGAGCTTTCACAGTGCAAACAGCAATTTGCTCCGGAGTGCACAATTCGAATGCATCTGCAAAATAGATTTTAAATATTGTTCAATTATTATTGCTGAAGCCAATCTCAGCTTTAACATATGTATCATTCTTTGATACCACGCTAGATACATAATCGAGTAAAACAACTATTCTGCAATATATCATCTTATTGTCATCTTCGTTGATTCTCAGACCAGGGCCATCTTTAGAATTCTGGACGCCCTAGGCAGATTTTCATTTTCACAGATTTTCGCCCATTCACATACGGAAAAGTCTGACAAGCAAAAAACGTTGTCAGCTCTCCAAAAACAGCGTGACAAGCAAAAATACGTTCTGAGCTCTTAAAAAATGTTCATTCCCGTTTTATTTCGCCCCTACTAAAGTTTCGCCCGCAGGCAGTGCCTAAACTGCCTAATGGTTAAGGTGGCCCTGTCTCTGACGTCTGAACATCGGACATATTGATCTCGACTGAAATTCTAAAGGGTTACTTTATTAAATCGTGACTCTTTTGATTTTGGAGATAGCTTTTCTAGGTTACTCGATTTGAATGAAAATTACATTTCTGTTAGGCCTATTGCCAAAATAACAGAGATATAATCTCGGTAAGACCAGTGGCGGCTCCACCGGGGGGGCAGGGGGGCCGTGCCCCCTATTGAGTGCCTGGCCCCCCAGTGGCCCCCAGTTGGGACCCTATACTTAATGCTACATACATTAAACAACAAATGGTTGGCCCCCATGATTAGAAGTTGCCACCCCAACGGCCCCCCACTTGCCAAATCCTAGAGCCGCCACTGGGTAAGACTATGACACAACGGGTCCAGATTTAATGAGACATGCACCGTCTATATTCAATTGCCTCTCTGACAACATCACAATTTAATTGATTAGTTTAAGCAGGGATATTTATAGGATTGTGAATTTTGGAGGTGTCGACCTCAAATTGGGGACGTTCGGAGCTAATTAGTATGCATTTTGTATGCATACCATTATCAAATTTTGGGGTGCCGACCTCAAAATTGGGGGTGTTGGGGGTTCTTAGGGGTGTACAAATATCCCTGAGTTTAAGTAAGAGGATTATTTCCAAAATGATACTATGAATGATATTTAACTCAATCTAGTACTACTGTATAGCAAAAGATTCTTAGCGTATTTTCTCACTAAATTTTAAAAAAAGGTTTATTTAATCAATACGAGGAGCAAGATTTGTACCAGAGAAATCGATTGAGCAATTGCAGGTTTCGTGAATGTAAGTGCCTCTACAATTAGTAAGGCATCCCATCAAAGTGTAGCCTGTCTCTTGGCGACAATCACCATACGGCGCAGGCAGTTGTGAAACCTATTTGAAGCGAACAAACAAATGGCGAATAAGACATACTCTTGACAGTTCAACAGAATGTAAGGTGATATTTGCAAAATCTTTTACGGGTCTGTGACATTTCCCATTTCATGAATGTTTAATATAGTCATTTAGTAGAATGTAATATAGTGACGTGGACCAGAGTTATCCATGGTTCGGTTTTCTGCACCAAAACCCAACGTAACCAACCAACTACTCAACCCAACCCATATTCCTTCTGGCTCTTATTTATCACTTCTAACCATTATTTGTAAAGTTTTCCTTCACGTATAAATTCCCAATCAGTTTCCAGTCCGTCCAGTCGATTCCTAGTCTTTTTAATGCTTTGAATAACTTGGCCATTACATTTGGTCGAATGCCTTTTCGTAGTCGACAAAGCATGCATAACATCTTTTACACTTTCAATGTTTCTCTCGCTTATAACTCTAATCACACCGATGACCCCTCTCTTGTCCATCCCATTCGAAATCCAAAGTGATCCTACCTCAAATGGTTTATAAAAACAAGTTTGTCTCTATTCGTTTCTTCAGTGCCTTTATCATGATTTTCGATGTGCGACAAATGAGACTGATTATTCAAAAGTGCTTGCAGCTTCTTGTATTTGCTTTCTAATCTGCATGTATCATCATTGTTACATGCATCTAAGTCATTGGGCCGTTCGCCAGTTTAACAGATTACTTGGCATTATATGAACTACTTCCACAAACATTTAAATACACTGTATTTCTACCGCAATCATCGGTTCCAACAGCTTTTTGTTTTTCAGTTAGTTTATTGTCTCCACGGTGTCTTTTTTAATAGTTCATGTCTTTCGTCTTTCATATAATCTTCTGGTTCTAACGGAATTTCGTCAGGTCTATACTCTTTTTTGTACAATAATTCTTCAATGCTGTTTATTGCTTCCGTCTTTTCATGGCTTTCATCTTTTTATGACTTTCTTTCTATTCGTCATCAGAATGCTTTCCTTGTCATTATTCACCACATTTGGTCTCTGCAAAAGGTCCGATTAAGAATTGTATTTATAGACATATTAGCAATGATTATTGTTTAGTTTATGTAAGTAATGGCTGGCAACGGATAGCAAATAGAATAGAACATGAGGCTGAGAAGGGTGGCTAGGGTGTCTGACCAACACCAATTCATACAGTCAGCAACGACGGAGCCCTTAAACTTCGCAGTATGCAGAGTGAAAGTGAGCATTGCAGCATTTGCCTGATGGTGTAAAATTTCGTTGTAAGCTCTTTGGGTAATGACCTTACGTTTCTAAATGAAAACGAAACAGCAGTCGACTTTCCAACGGACACTCTAAATCCAAGCGCCGTGACTTGTGGAATTTCGCCCCTATCGTGCAGTAATACCTGAAATCGTAACAGTCACCTTTGTAGAGCAGCACACGGTCATCAAACACGTCTTTGTCACAGAACATTATTCTTTCATCCAACAGGAAATTGATAGTTCGCACTGCGCAGTAGAATTAAAGTAAACGGGGGTTTGCTATTTGGGGAACTAACTCTAAGAGAGATAATCCGCCCACTTGCTCTTGACTAGTTGCTTTATTACGGCTCACACGTCAATCATAATAGCCATACAACCATTAACATTGCGGTAAAGCATAAACACAACTATCACACCAAGGTAGCATAATGATACTCATTAATAATAATAATTAAAATTATGCACTTCTATAGCACCACTTCTAATACCTAAAGGTATCAATCGATGGTACTTCAAATCCATCCGCAAAAGACCAGGTCATTCCAGAGATCAGTCAGAGGGAAATAGTAAGACCGAAATAGTAAGGAAATAGTAAGAAAGCTAAAGCTCTTGACCATTAAGACTAGAGATTCAAGATTCAAGATTAGCAGTCATCGAGGCGGAGGAGGTCTGATGATGACACTACGAAGGTTTTTCCAGTTGTTAATTATGTGGCGACCCTGGGTCCGCCCCTCACCTGAATTGCGGTTTCGACAGACAGCGAACCAAGGAGTCAGACAGCCAACTACGAGCCGTCGCTGCGCGTCGGTATAAAAAGGGCCGCCGCGCAGAAAAGAAGAGAGAGTGTCGAGAGGGCTGAACGAAGCTAGACAGAATTAAGACACCCAGGTCGGAAGAAGGAAGGAAGGAGGGGGATAAGAAGACGGACAGAAGGAAATGCATAAGATGCAGTTATCAATATTAAAATGGGGAAAATTAGAATCTGCCGCTATCTGTCAACCCGCCAGTCTGCATCGTAAATCCGATCGTCTTGTGATGTAAGTGGCTGAAGACGTTATTCGATAAATTGCTAAGGTGTATGTGTATGATATCCGTGGAATCGCCTGATATTAATATAAAGATAGGCATATTTGATACTGACATTGTAGAGATAGCGAATATAATGGTGAATGATAAAGTTGATGATACGTATTAATGATGATATTGAGAATGACGCCCAACAGTGTTTTATCCAGACTCCAGGCCTTCAGGGGGGAATTGAGACTTTCAGGGGGGGAATCGACTTGGTTGGTGGGGAAAGACACAGTTCAATGCAAAATTGCTGGAATTTTTTTGGGGGGGGGGAATTTCGAGGTTTTTTTTGGGGATCTCCCCAACCGGCCTGGATAAAACACTGACGCCGAAGATGGATATTAATGATAAAGTCGGCGACACTGTTCATAACAATGACTGTAGTTATGACATGATTGTTGAGATGAACTGATGCATTGCAGTAATTAATATATAATAATAATACATATATTGAAAATCATGATGGTTGGTAATTTGTAGAGTAGGGAAAGATAAGAGTAGTGACGACGATAATGACGATATATATATATATATATATATATATATATATATATATATATAAAGAATTAAGTCCTTCCTCTATAAATATGAAGGCCGAATCACGGCGGATCACTCGGTAGTATCCTGAGGGAAGAACTCTCCCCTTTTGGCATCCTGTAAAATATTATATATATATATATATATATATATATATATATATATAGTAGGGGTGGGAGGTTCGTCACAAAAACCCATTTCCTATGCACCAGAGCTTGACTGTCGCACACCAGTTCGCTGCGACTGTAAAGCCGGGTGAAAATCAGAGTAGAAATAAAACGAAGCTACATAAAATCTATATTACATTACATTAAATGAAATCTTTCTATAGTTTTAATGCCAAAGTACTGTATTCTTACATATCAGACCTCGAATTTTATTCGATCAAATGTTCTTTAAAGGTATTGATGCTACAGTAGCCTAGATGCCGGGTGTGCACTATCACACGATTGACCACGTTCATGCACTGTATATGCCTATGTACTAACCTGAAATCCAGCTGGTGGAGACATAGATGCCAAATAATCCGACTGATTGCTGAAGAGTACAAGACGAAGTCCGTCGTTAGCTCCAGGATTGTCAGTTCGAAAATCCGAAGCTCCTGCGATGGAAATTATGGCTTCGTGGATAAGCCCTTTCAATTTTAAAGTGCGATTGCATGATAATGAAAGATGAACATTAGTAACGCTGGATGAGCAGTACTAGACACAGTGGCGCTACAGCAATTATACCCGCGTGAGTCAGATCCAGAGCTCACGAGTGTAATGCTGTACGGCCTCAAGTTTTTGCAAACAAATTTATCAGTGTCGCCTAATGTTAGAAAGACAGGCAACTGCATAGGAAATTCCTGCCACAGAGTGTAGTAAGTGTCAAATACATGCATGTTTGATAGCATTCAGAACGGCGCAGTCTTGGCGCCTACATAACGTGCTCAAGTGATTCCTTGATACCTATTTTATGGAAAGCCAATTACGGAATCTTATTAGGAATTAAAAGACCGCCATGTGCAACTTAGCCACACTTTTGCAATACTGACTAGATGCATAATTGCATATAGCCTACCTAGGTCTCCTATCAAGTTTCCAGACCGCCCAAAAATGAATTCTACCATCTGGGGATTTCGGGGCAACTTCAAATCCGCTTATATTGTCAATTTGTCAGAAATTTTATCGATTGCTGTAAATAATATCGAAAATTGTAAATAACATTGTAAATTGTAATGACACTATATTTCAATGCACGAATAACTTACCGAGGTCAATGGTAAAGCACGGTCGTATATCGGTAATATTTCGCTTGATATCTTTTGTAAGATTACAAGGCTTTCTACGGAATTCACACTAAAGATAAACATTCAGTGAAACATGATATTCAAGGTTAGACTTGCTAAAATCTAATAGAATTAACGAGATCATCCATTATAATTGATCAAAAACTTGAATTGCCTTCCTCTTCATTATGATCACTTTATTTCTCATCAATAATTAATTAATTAATCGAATGAAAGAGAAACTGATATGCAGATGGTTACATCAGTGGTTTTCACACAGGCTTACTTAGCCTCCTAAACCACTTAAAATCACATTATTATTATTATAAACAAGGACCATCCATAAATTACGTCATGCACTTAGGGGGAGGGGGTTTAAACATTTGTGACGACGTGTGACGACGGAGGATGGGGAGGATGGTTTCCAGAAATGTGACGTCACATAATACTAATATATTGTTATTAATACCGCAATGCTATGTTACCGCAAAGTTGAACGTATTTTACACTTATAATTCATTTTACTAAAAGAATTTGAAAAAGTTTCTGAATATCGTTTCAACTATAGTAGGCTAATTGTAATGAATATTTTCAAACAAATTCATTGCAATACCCGCTTCTTTCAAGAAATAAGTGAATTGAAACATTAATTTTGACATTAAAAAATGGGGGTTAACGCGTTGTGACGTCATGTTTAAAGGTGGTTTGGCTTTTTGTGACGACTTGTGGCGAGGGGAGGGGGTAAAAACTGCCTAAATTGCGTGATGTCATTTATGGACGGCCACCAAGATCATTATGAATTATATCTCGTATCATTAAGAAATAATAATATAAATTGTAAGGTTAGGCGAGACCATTATTGAATCCGAATGCTGGCGCTGATCTGCGGTTACATGGAATCAACGATGTTGGTCGAGTACAGTACATCATTAGTCTGCAGTAGTTTACCATTGCAGTCTCCCGACTTGCCTTTTACATTCACTGCCAGTCAGTTCTCTGTGACTAGGCGATGAAGGATTGGGTTGACCGTCGATACCGTCACTCGGTCTCGGACCAGTCACTCATCAAAGTGTCAGAACGGTATTGGCGTTGCTTTAGCTTCGTGTTTTAATGGCAACCAGATGCAACTCGAAATAATAGGCTATGACCACGACGACGACGACGATGATTATGATGATGATGATGGTGGTGGTGGTGGTGTGTGATACTAATAACGCTGTTCTTAATACTGCTAATGATAGCATTAATACCCTCCTACGCTTATTGACTGCCATTGCTTGTAAGTTCCTGTTAGACATCTGTTCAGCGATTGTTAGATAGGACCGAATTGCTATGTTTGTACAGTTTTGCTTTTATACCTTCCTCAGAAACAAAATTTCACTTAGCAATTTAATAATATTCTGATCTAGAATAATAATTGTATTTAAACGCTTTGAAGGGAAGAAATGGTCGACGCACAAAGCATGCTAATGAGAAAGCAATGAGAATATTGATTAATGACGTTTTTAAATCGTTCACGATGTTGTATGTTGGCATCTTAATAACTGTATGTGCTATTATCTTACTTATATTGATGCTGCCTCGCCGCTAGATGGAATTCTCTTGTGATTTGTATCTTGCTGGGACAATAGTTTTTTGGTCTTCCTGTTAATGTCTGTTGGAGAGTTGGAAGAATTTTCTTTATTAAACTTCGATTAATAATCAATCTAATTATTAGTAGCCTACTATCGTTACTCTCGTCCACCATCTAACAATGATTAATGAGAGTTAAAACCGTCACCTCAATGAAAAGGTCATCAGTTGTCGGAAGCCATGAATTGTACAGATCCCGCCAACTAGCGTTCACTAGAAGGCTCTGAAACGCTTTGTAATCAGGATTCAAATCAGCGTCAGGGACAGGAGTTATAGTCTCAATCACGATCTTTATTGCTTCTGGACCTAAGCATGAACATGTAATGCAGTTCCCTTAAGCTCCTATAGGGGGGATTATATCCGCGGACTTGAGAAAACCCACTTCTTCCAACCCACTTCTTTCGACCCACTCCTGCGTACGATCGTAACGAATTTTCTCTCAGGTTGATGGCCGTAATTCATTAATTAAGAATGGATAAGGGAAACGCATTCGATTTTACTAGGTCCCTGCCCTGGTCTGGGACACCTGTGCTTGTGAATATTTAAAGCAAAATGACTAATTGATAACACGGAGTAATACAAATTAATAATGTTCTTTAATATCGACAATTTATAATTTAACAACAGATAATTAATCAGAACTACAGTATAATGCTTGGCAACTCAGCAGACGGAGGCGAACTCCATTCGAGCGTAGCGGAACTACTTCGCGGGTCCAATTAATGTCCGAAGTAACACTCCAGTTGGAATTACACGATTCTCTGGTACCGAGGTCTGCTCGATGCCCGTTTCTTCGATAATATCCAGGTGCATTCTGTTGGCTGAGAACGAGCTGTGCAACGGTTTCAATATTATCGCTCGCTTCTACAGTTCTACTTCAGGTACTACCTCGCTATTTCTTATATCAGGTACTGCCTCTACCTCTGCTATCTCGGGTACTACCTCGACTTCTTAGGCACTACCTCAACTCCTCTCAGGTACTAGCTCAATATATTGGCCGACTCGGGTACTACCGAGAGATCTATCGGACCTTCTCAACGGGCTCTTTCCCTCTCCTAGCGCGCCGCGGTCTTATCTTTTGACGGGGCACAACCCTGCTCCTTGGGAACCGCTTCCGCGGTGGATTGACACTTCCCTATCGGAAACGTAGAACCTGTAGGTAATCCACCCTATCTGGTACTCTAAGTCAAACATCAGTTTACCGGCCCTTTACCTGTCCATGAAACCTCTATTTATAGGGTTCCCACACTGCCTAAAGAAGGTGTGCTAAACTGCAACTGACTATCGGGCCATAACTCGATGACGCCTAGCGCCACCTACTCAATATCCTACGCTAAACCACTCTGAATTTCTACATAATATTTCTTAGGCAGTTATTATTACTAAGGGACCTTAATTATTCTAATTATTAATTAATTCATTTTATTAACTATCCATCTTACCATCAGCGCCACCTAGCGACCACTAGATAGACTGCTTTTTATACTTTATTATGGGATCTTAGACTCATCTATCTTAGCTATTGTAATAATTTCGCCACAATATATGATGCTTAATGGGAATAACATTGAAAATTTTAGGAAAAATTTGTTGAAATCATATTAATTTTAGACCGGTGCCACTTCAATTGCAACAGTGTGGAGAGCCTCTTTATTTCTATATATATATATATATATATATATATATATATATATATGTTGTTCCTTAATTGCCTTATTGAAATCATATCTTTCTAAATGTAGTAAGTAAGTAAGTAAGTAAGTAAAATTTCGTGAATTTTTGCAGCGCTTTCAATAGCAAAATCGCAGTAGCTACCTATTTCTATGCGTGTAGTATGATTGTATCCCTTGGTTCTACCTACTTCCTTGAAGTGCAAGTCACGAGTGCTCTGTACATGTAAATAGTGTAATATACTTTATACAGAAAATGAAGCACACGTATATATATATATATATATATATATATATATATATATATATATCCCCTATTATTTTAATATTAATAATGTCCGCGTGCGCTGATGATATTAAAGCCTAATCATAGTCTAGATAAAACTCAGCTCATCCGGGTTTGTATTTGGTCTCTAAGGCAGCTAACTTAATTTTCAACATTGATGTCAGCACTTGATTGGCCTCTCTATCTTCGCTTCCCTTGGTGTACACAGTATCCGTATAAAATTCTAACTGGGGTCCCGCTATTCATTACTTCGGAGTAACCTAATATTTGTTTTTGCTCACGGTATATGCTTATTATACCTTTGCTGCCAATTACAGTATGTGCTCAGTATCCGTCCGAATAAAATTAATCTCAAGTAATGAACAGAGCGACTGGGGTCCCACTATTCATTACTTCAGAGTCACCTAGTCATTTGTTGTACTCTGGGAATATAGCTGAAGCTTTCCTCCACGTCCCTAAGAAACATATATCGAATTAAACGTTTCTCGCTTTTGTTTAAATTAGCATTTAATATTCGCAAATTATAAAAAAGTATGGAGACAAATGAGTGCACTATAAAATACTAACCGAGGTATGCCACACGTTTCAGGCTTCCACGATTCTCAGGACAGATGGTGACGGCAGGAAAAGGAAGTGATCTGTTGTAGGCCGTCTGATAATCAGTAACAGTTGGACAAGAGATATAATAGGAAATTCGATCATGAAACTGGAAGGTCATGAACCCCAATCCAAACAGCAGGAGGAATGCCCAAAGAATCTTCCGGGAAACTGTTCCTCTAACACTAGATGAAGATTCCACCAAATGGCTCATGTAGGCCACGGATACTTCCTGTGCAAACGATGTGAAACGGCGTCTCAAAGTCAATCTGAGGACGTTACAAAATCTAAGTCTCTTTTCATCTAAAATGTCCTTGTGGTCTAAATGTGTTCCTCTGACTCCAGAAATGTTAGTGTTACCTTCGATTTGACTTTCGCTTCGTACCTCTGACTGCATTGTGGCATATGAAAAAAATTCTGTTCAGTTTTTCTGCCTTCACGACAATTTCGGCTGTAGTCGAATTCACCTCTCGCCAAGAATGAATTCAGGAATAAAGTAGGAGCTTTCTTTTGTATTTGTCGATTATTATTCGTTATGGACCACAACCAATTTAAATTAGTTGACTCTCATTTGTGTAAACAACCGATAGGCATAAAATTGTGTAGCATGGACAAACACTTTATTATCAGCGTCAGTTGTATTGCAACTTCCTTTAAGAGTCGACTGCGTATATTCGATTCGCCGTTCATACATTTTATCACTTTTAACTGGCTTGCTTCCAGAGCAGCAGTTCAAGTTTATGTGTTTTCTCTTAGTATTTTGTATTTGTAGTTTGCATAATGCCATTTATGATGTTGACGATTCTGAATGGAAGTCGCAGAGAAAATGTTAATATATTTTGCCGCAGCATTTCATAACTGGACTGTGCGATATGTGAATATATTGCACTGCAGTTCGGTCTTTAGCTCGAACAAATGTTATACATTGCGTCTTTACCACTTAACTATGAGCGTTATGTACATTAGCCTAATATTCAAAAGAATGACCACAGCGATGTTTTACGACTCTTGTAACTTTTGTCTTCTTATTTGTTGCAGCCACACAGTTCTCTTCCGTTTTGAAATTTAAAATGTTTGCTACGTATTCAGTCAATGTTTATTGAAAGGCAATAGACAGCCGTTACATCCCCATTAGGTAAGGATATAACCATAGAAAAACACGCGCTTCGAATTTATGAACCACAATATTTCTCTCATAATGGTGTTGCGTCGGCATAGCTCAGTCGCATTCTGGCTTCCTGTAACTGTACTTGCAGGCGCATATTGCGAGAGCTGCACTTAACAAATATAGGCCTATGCTTGTCATTGGGGTACCAACATGGTAGAGAAACAGAAGACCTAGCGCCCTATTTCGGGCCTAGACGATATGGAGAGGCTGGTGAGAAAGTTGTATCCAATTGGTCAGGATGATTCCCTGTAAGCTGTCATTTAGTCGGCGCAGTTGCTCCAAAGCTCACGATTTAAATCTAATATTGTCCGAAAAAATTTGTTACTTTGGAAAAGGAACCTGCAGTAGCTACCTCCTTTCAAAACTTTCTGTACAAACAAACATATTCTCGACCAGATCCTCATCTGCAATGATTCTCTCCCTCGCTCATACTCGGCCAGTTCTAGGCACTCGTGCTTTCTCAGTGACCGCCCCCAAACTCTGGAACTCATTGCCTTAGCATGTGCGCATTTCAAATTCATTACAGATATTTAGAACATGATTAAAAACCCCATCTGTTTGACTTGGCTTACCCACCATAGTCTGTCACCCGTTTGTCCTGCCTGGATTTGACCCGGATCTTTAATGATTGGGAATTTGGTGTGCCATCAGTTGATGCGTTTGTGTGTTATTAAGAGGCGCTGTAGAAGCTTAAGATTAGATTATATTAGATCCAAAGACTGTTATTGATGGCAGACGAGAAGAAAATACTCGCTTCACTGCAGAAGACTCGACATCTACCTCCATTAATGCGATATTATTTCAGTCTATGCGTTCATCTTGTCATTAATTATATTTATTAGTATATTTTAATAGGGTTATTAGCATTTTAATCAGTATTAATAAGACTGCATATATTATTATTATTATTATTATTATTATTATTATTATTATTATTATTATTATTATTATTATTATTATTATTATTATTATTATTATTATTATTATTATTATTATTATTATTATGAGAACTATCATTATTAACTTTTCTAGTATCCGCCTGTGCTCCATTGCATCCTACCGAGTCGTGCAATGAGTCATGTATAATACTTTCCAACTGATCTGCGATGACCTGCGAGTTGTTTGCTGAGTGAATTGCTTTTAAGCGCAGTCACTGGTATGCAAATTGCGTCTACCGCCGTTGTTATTTTGATCCAGCTCTCTCGTTCGATGGAAATTTTGCTAAGGGAAACTCTCATCACATGTCTATGCGAATGACGGGCAGATCTACGCCTTCTGCCCCTCTCCTCCCCTCAGCGGAGACTTGAGGCTCTCCGGTCTCGCATTCAGGAGTTCATCCGAGAGATCAGGCGATGGACTTCAGCGATGGAATCGCACTTAATCCCACTAAGACGAGATTCTATGGATCAGCACGCCAAGGAGAAATCACTTCAGTGTTTTATCCAGGCCTGTTAGAAGGAGATCCCCCCAAGCCTCAACACCCCCACCCCCCAAAAAATCTCAGCAAATACAAAAAGTTTGCATTAAACTGTGTCTTTTCCTCTCCAGTCAAGTCAATTTCCTCCCATAGACCTCAATCCCCCCCAAAGGCCTGAAGTCTGGATAAAACACTGAATCACTGATAAATCGTGCACCGTTCCAGATTGACGATGTAGTCATCTTTCCGTCCGCCGAAGTTCGCCTGTTAGGTGATCGGCTTGAGGAATCGCTGACGTTCGTACGATACGTCAGTCAGTGGCGTAGCCAAGAGGGGTTTTGGGGGTTAAAACTCTCTTGGTTGCCGACGAAAACATTTTTTACAGGATACAAGAAGTTATAAAGACAGATCACAAGTCTAACTGCATCTGGGCACAAGGTAAAAGATACAACGGTGTATAACTGCAGCTGGTGAGAGCAGTGGCGTAGCCAAGGGGAGAGGTTTGGATATTAAACTTCCCTTGCTGCCGAAAACCAAAATATTTGTAGTGAGTTTCAATGCATTTTTAATATTTTGACGCGACTTTGGGGTCAAAACCCTCTTAGGTATGGGTATAATAGAAAGAAGTAGAATGTAACGGTGTTTAACAGGCGACGACCTTGTTGCTTGTCAAGATTTTTTGAAAGTTGGTTACGGTCAAAAGTGAAAACCAAACCCCCTTCCGGAAATCCTGGCTACGCCACTGGGTGAGAGTGAACAACTGCATGAGTATCAAATCCCGGCAGCTTAATTAGCAACTTGGGTTTGATTTCAGAAACGCAGTGCAATTAGCGATCCCTATTAAGGATAACCAACAATTGCTGAAATTAGATCTAGACTTGCAATTAGTCCAGCATGCTAATAAACGATTATAATACAAACACTGTTGCTGAATAACAGGATTTATCTCCAAATGCAACACGTGAAAGTCTCACATTTCGATGCGAGGGAAATTTATCAGTACTCAGCAGCTTATGATATCATTTAGAACAGTGCTATCCAAACGGCGTGCCGCGGCACACAACTGTGCCGCAGCAACGGTACAAGTGTGACGTGGCAAAATGTTGGAAACTAGTAAAATAATAATGATACTGTTTTAATTGGCAATTGTAAGTTGAATTAGGCCTATATCTCTTCAATGAAGTCAAGTATGAAATAGTGATTCAGATTGCAAAGAAAATATGTACTTATGAAGAACGGTAGTCAATCTTATACTGTAGGCCCTATATATTAGACTAGAGTGTAACATATAGTACTAGTACAAGACTATACAAATGCTGAAAAAAGTGTTGGGAGCACTGATTTAGAATCAAAATATAAAATTTATGGAATAATGCGCTAACACTAACAGGGTTTACGTGATACTATGCTGAACAGTGAACACATGATACGATATTTGCCGAACATTATATAATTTGAAGAGAGAGAGAGAGAGAGAGAGAGAGAGAGAGAGAGAGAGAAAGAGAGAGAGAGGCTAAATCAGCTACTGCTAGGTATAGTATTAAACCATTCGAAATCAGTTACTTCTAGGTTAGCTTATAGCAGTCAGTAATGATGATGATGATGAGGATGATGATGATGATGACAATAATAATAATAATAATAATAATAGTAATAATAATAATAATAATAATGTGATTTTAAGTGGTTTAGGAGGCTATGTAAGCCTTAGTGAAAACCACTGAAGTAACCATCTGCATTCAATAACCTAGTTTGTCGAGATAGCTTTTGAATCCTTTTACTGTTTCAACTGTCACTCCCACCTCATCCAAACTGTTCCATATGTCCACAACCCTTGCACAAATTTTTTAAATCTTTCTTGGACCAACCCTCTGTAGCTATGAAATCAATTAAAACCAAGAGTGAAAGGATGCTTTGCACTTGGCAGTGTGACTTATAGTCCTCTTAATTACAGATAATTGTCGAGACTGTAGACTCTGTAGTTTAGTCATATATTTTGCAAAGGCACATCAGGCCCTATATTTTGTAGGCTATTACTTCCGAAGGGTTGATAATGACTATAAAACAGATAGGCTAGTCAGTTAGGACGCCAGGTTCAAAATTTCGAGACCAATTGGCTTAATTAAAATTCTAAGTGACAGATAGATCCATTAAGTATGGCTATTTTTCTACTTTCGACCGTAATCATATTGTGCTATAGCACACTGCCCGTTGATGGACAAAACACGTTTTCGAGTAGTAAAGATGACTCGAAATCAGCATTCGACGAGTACGTTTTTAATATCCTAATGGAACTCGGCCAGAAATTGACAACTCTACAAGAACGTGTTTCATCGCTTGACAGATGCGAAACAGTTCACCCATTGAGTATTGAGAAAACTGAAGGTAAACTTCGAGTCTTAGATCCAATACTGGCCAAAAAGTTGAACGAAAATATTATCATAATTTGAAGCTGACATTTCAAAACTTATCGGACAAGTTTGACAGAATTGATGGCCACAATTCGAGACTGTGTAATCTAGTCATATATTTTGCAAATGCACACCAGGCCCTAAATTTGTAGGCTATTACTTCGGATTCGGAAGGCTTGATGATAATTATAAAACAGCTAGTCAGTTAGGACGCAAATTCAGAATTTTGAGAACAATTGGCTTAATTAACATTCTAAGTGACAAATGAAGTCAGAAATGAATGTCTCAGAACAGAAATACAGGAAAGGAATTCTGCGATCGGTAATCAAGGCTTGCTCTCTAGAGTTGAAAAGATCGAGAAAGGAATTCAAGCTCTGAATGAGAAACTCTTGCAATGCGATGTAATGTAACAGAATATTTGTATAGCGCCTCTTATAAAAAAATCCCATGCAGAAGCACCTCTCTTGCGTCGGATTCGTAAGGAGGAACAGCTAGCTTAATATCAATTTGCCAAATGACCAACGAACTGTCTTCTTCTTTAGGTACTGTGTATTTCTACGTTAGCGACCATGGATTTCCACTTTGTTCGATCTTGACATCCTCTTATTTATTCGATGTTGTTCTTTACTCTTTAAATTCATTCTCGTAGGCAGTCCACATAGGGTTTTCTCTGCCTTCCTCTTGCTCTTTTCCCCTCCACTTTTCCGGTTACTGTTTATTCCATTTCTTGCACTAAAAGAGTGCGACTTAATGTGATTGATAAGGAAACGAAATCCATTATAATTTGATTCGTTTGCAATTGATTGTTAAGAACACTGCCGAGGTAATCCTAGTCTGTGCGACTGCTCTTCAATCAGAGCCAACGGTTTCCGGACAAGTGGAGTATATCGCGTCTACGCCGAGCACCAACATCAAAGAAATTACTTCGATGTATACTGTGACATGACAACAACTCCCAACATTGGTTGGACGGTAAATACTTGACGGTACATATATTTCGTGCTAGAAGTTGGCCATGGCATGTTTGAACCTGCGGGCTGAATTTTGGGAGTTAGCGTCAATAGAACGTAATGACATATACTGAAATTGCAGTTTCAACATCCTGATTGTCCTATCAAAACCATTGGAATAACAAGGCTTTGATGTATGGATTTAAATAAAAATAGTAAATTTCACACAGTGTTGTTAATAAATAACATATGAAATTGTCGTTTTGAGTGTATACATAAACCGCGCGAGAGGTCACTAGGAGCACTATCTCACAGGCTTATTATCTCATTATCTCACAGGCTTACAGAACGAACAGATGTACGGATTCTTATGGCTGCTGTTCCGAAGTCGTGGTTTGTAGTACAGAAGCAGCTTTGAATGGTTAAATTCTTAGTCTGCCGTCTAAACAACAGTTTTAGTTGATTAAAAAGCACCAAAGCGGATAAGAAAGAAGCGGTGAAACTCGTTTGCTACACCTTTGAAGCAGGATCGGTTCTAGGAATTTTAGTTTAGGAAGGCCAGACATATAGGTCATGAAAATTTTGGGTAGGCCAAGCTTTGACCCTGACATGGTGCCATAGATTATATATATATATATATATATATATATATATATATATATATATATTGAAATGACATTAAATTCATATTGAAATGACATCTGTGTTCATATTGAAATGACACCATTTTATAAATCAATATACCTTCAACAAATTTTATCCAATATTTATAGAACTTAATACACATCAAATTTTCTATTATTCACAACATATGGCATTTCTATACAAATCA
The DNA here is from genome assembly GCA_018105865.1 of Metaphire vulgaris. Taxonomy (NCBI): domain Eukaryota; kingdom Metazoa; phylum Annelida; class Clitellata; order Crassiclitellata; family Megascolecidae; genus Metaphire; species Metaphire vulgaris. The sequence goes on from CM030854.1 coordinate 5,033,158, forward strand.
GTCTTGCAGTTTACGAGGCATTAATTTTTTAATATTTGAAACGAAAAACGCGTTTCCCCATTGTAAAAACGCGTTTCTACAATGGGGAAATTAGTGACAGCTGCTTCTCCAACTCTGTTCTGTTAACCAGAGCACACATTAGATTGCACCAGATGTCCGGCGACGTTGAGAATTATCAAACAGTCATGTTAGCAACCGTCAGGTTAGAGGAAAACAGTGGCGGCTCCAGGATTTGGCAAGTTTGGCCGGGGCCGTTGAGGTGGCAATTTCTAATCATAGTGGGCCAACCATTTGTTGTTAGGTATGTATGTAATATTAAGTATAGGGTCCCAACAGGGGACCACTGGGGGCAGGCACTCAATAGGGGGCACGGGCTTCCCCTGTGGAGCCGCCACTGGAGGGAAATTAATTAGGATCAGCGATAGGAACTACTTCAGTGGCGAAGAGTACCTCCTAAACTCTGTAATACTCGACTGGAATACGCTATTCTGTGGAGATAAGGGGGGAAATATTACCATTAACAGTAGGCCTACATCTAGCGGGTCGACTGAAAATGCCGGACGGGAAAATGCAGGACTGGAAAATGACGGACCAAGTGGCATGGCCTGAAAATGCAGGACGGGAAAATGACGGACCAAGTGGCATGGCTTGAAAATGCAGGACTGGAAACTGACGGACCAAGTGGCAGGGCATGAAAATGCAGGACTGGAAAATTAAGGACCAAGTGGCAGGGCATGAAAATGCAGGACTGGAAAACGACGGACCAAGTGGCATGGCCTGAAAATGCAGGACTGGAAAATGACGGACCAAGTGGCAGGCCACTTCGATACATGATGACATAACAATGATAGAAGGGACGCTTTTAAATGGTCAGCAAATTGCAAATATAAAATGTTATAACCTACAGAAGTGAGCGACAAAACGCCACGTAATAAGAAAACTAATAAGTCGCCTTTTTGTGTTAATTGGCGCCATTTGGATTTTTAAATATGGCTATGTAGACTGCGACATTTCTCGCATGTCTGACTTATCTCTCCACGCAAACACAAACAAACACACACAGACACATACACACACATACACACCTATTGGAGGGCGACGGTTGCAGAACGTAACTTTCTTTGTTGGCACATATACACGTTTTTGTATGTGCGCATTTTTTTCTCTCCTTTTTGGCTAGGCGCCGTCTCCCCTGCGCCCGTAATTGACGTAACTTCTTTACATGTCTATTTCGTGTTAGAACTTTTCTTAGTATATGTTTTCTAGTTGCTGATGTGTTAGTTGCGCTGCAATAGGTAGCTAGTTTGTTGATTATTCAGCAGGAAAGTTTTTGCTGCTATCGCTGCTGCCGCCGACAATAGGATTAATTATGTGGATTAGTTCTAATGCAATAATTTTAAATGGATTATTTTTAATGCAATACTTTAAATGTTAGGTCTGCCTTTGACATTCTACTGCTATCGTTTTTATATGTGTGCTTCGTTTTATTACTATTTGCGTTTTTTAAAATTAAATTCCTTGAGGATGCTTATGTGTTAATTGCCTTCTTATATGTAGCATTTTTATTGATTATTCGGCATCACAGTTTTTCACTTTGGATACATCTATCGCTTAAGACATCTACTCCCTAAGCCTATCCTTAGTCATTGGCACTAGTTTTTCGGCTTAGTATATAATTAATTTGCTCCAGTCCTGCATTTTCAGGCCATGCCACTTGGTCCGTCATTTTCCCGTCCTGCATTTTCAAGCCATGCCACTTGGTCCGTCAGTTTCCAGTCCTGCATTTTCAGGCCATGCCACTTTGTCCGTCATTTTCCCGTCCTGCATTTTCAAGCCATGCCACTTGGTCCGTCAGTTTCCAGTCCTGCATTTTCAGGCCATGCCACTTGGTCCGTCATTTTCCCGTCCTGCATTTTCAAGCCATGCCACTTGGTCCGTCATTTTCCAGTCCTGCATTTTCAGGTCATGCCATTTGGTCCGTCATTTTCCCGTCCTGCATTTTCAGGTCATGCCATTTGGTCCGTCATTTTCCCGTCCTGCATTTTCAAGCCATGCCACTTGGTCCGTCAGTTTCCAGTCCTGCATTTTCAGGTCATGCCATTTGGTCCGTCATTTTCCCGTCCTGCATTTTCAGGTCATGCCACTTGGTCCGTCATTTGCCAGTCCTGCATTTTCACGTTATTGTTATTTTTGCGCCCGTCATTTTCCCGTCCTGCATTTTCAGCGCTCCCCATCTAGCAAACAAGACACTGAGAATGGTTGGAAATTTTGTGCCACAGCGGTTCAACGACCACTATAATCAGTCAGTGGTAATTTATCAATTAGATAAAGATTCCTGACATCGGGAAATCGAATGGCAAAGAAGGTATCGGTTGAGTAGTTGGGGACTCAAATTGGCCTTACAGCTACAATCGATATCCTCTACGGCTCTATACGCGATTACTTCCGTAGCGTCGGCTAAAGTTGCCAGAAATTCAAAGTCGAAATACGGGAGATTGCTTCCTCGATCAATACACTCACTCCACGGTCCAGTTCATTGTGAATTATTAATTATGGCTAAAGCTATATACTACAGCACAGTACTATAGAGTATAGACTAGGAGAAAGCAATAAACAATGTTCAGTGTTCAATGCACTGCATCATCTCCATGTAGTGAATCAATATTACAAGCAAGTTATAATAATGTTATAGTATTAGTATTGTTAGGCGGGAGACTGGGGCTGGAATACTGTACGGGAGCTCCCGTAAAATGCGGAAGATCTGGCAACCCTATCGTCGGCCATAGACCAGCGCACTAATCTATGATTATCATGAATGCGGTTTTTCCATAATACTATCAATAGCAAGCTTTCAGAAACAGTTAGATTCTAACAAATTAAAATCCTTGGGAAGTTAAACACTAGCCTATATACAGTGCAAACATGCAAATAATATAACTAAACATCACAGGGTATAACTTAATCTAATTAATTACGTTTGCTTAGGCTAAGCCTCATCAAATATCTCGAAATCATAGATAGACAAGTTTAGTGTTCAACCCCATTGCATTTGATATAGGCATAAACTGACAGAAACGAAAATATCTTCGTATAAGGCTGGCTAATCCACCATAGGCGGTAATCTGGATTTGACTTCGAACTTAGTGCCTTGGCATAGGGCAAAAATTGCTCAAATACGAGCTCAGCCACAGCAACGCGTGTCCAGGCACAGCTAGAACTTTAATATAATGACTTTATTATACTGTAGGCCTATGCAGTGGCATAACTACACTCCCGGCAATTACGGGCAATGCCTGGATTAAAATAATAAAACAATAATGTGATTTTAAGTGGTCTGTGAGTTATTACTGTGCGAGTTTTCACACAGGCTAACATAGCCTGTATGAAAACCACTGTAATGACCATTTTTCTTCATTGATCGCAACCTCTGCTCAAATTACATTGCTTTAGTAGTAGTAGTAGTAGTAGTAGTAGTAGTAGTAGTAGTAGTAGTAGTAGTAGTAGTAGTAGTAGTAGTAGTAGTAGACTTCTTTAGCGCCATTGTAGTAGTACATCTGCACCAGTCGATGGTCGCTTCAGTGAATAATCGTAGTCGTGAATCATTGTCCGTGGTGAATCGAGGTTGTAATCCAGAGGTCAGTCCGTACTTCCAAATTCCAGGTTAAGGCGGATATGCAGTCAGGAATAGATGTGTTTTAAGTCTAGACCTGAAGGTATTAAGGCATTCAGTTTGGCGGACCTGTGCTTTATTACCGGTATAGTGAATTAAAATGAATACCCCTTAAAGATGAATCCCCGTCATTTTTATACGTGTAATAAAGACTTCCCATCTCTTTATTATATGTAGAATATTAACTTCCTCTGAATTTTTAGAGCTCCCCTATAATGATACGAAGTATAATTTGCAAAATGATTTCATGAGATATTAAATTTTGCAAAAGTACAAAAGATGAAGCTTCGTAAGTGAAATATAGTAATTAAACACGCAATAAGAGTAACGTTTATGTAAGTGCAGAAAAAGTATCAGTCAAAAACATAATATTATAATATACGAATCTGGAAACGTATAAATTTCGTATACAAATGTGCTGGTTTTAAAATTATTGTTGGCAGTAGAAATTCTAAACAGGGATTCTTTATTGTATACGTGTAATAATTAGGTGGAAATTGGAATTAATTTTTTCAAGGGATTCATTTTAATTCACTACACCGGCCGGGTAATGTCTTCTGTATACGCCGCGATAATGACAGGTCGAAGCCATGCAGCAGAAATCAAAATGCAAATATCAACGCACTTCTATGATTCACCAAAAGCATTATTGCCAATCGATATACTGCATGCATTTAAAACTGCTTTATTAATAATAAATGAAATGTTGCCAAAATGGTAAACTAACGACTGCGAAGTGACTAACATTTATATCTTTTAGAAAGCACCTGAAGACATCGCTGTTGGATCTGATTCGCAACTGACATTATTAGCGCATTTGTTTGCTGCTTTGCGCGTATATTTGCGCGCTCTAGAAATGCTCTTAATAATAATAATAATAATAATAATAATAATAATAATAATAATAATAATAATATCTATGAGTATTTTCGAATAAGGTTTTCCAAAGACGAAAGGATGGAAGCGAAGATTTTTACCGAGGATGGGATGAATATGCAAATGGTTTCGGAAATCCACAAGGAGAATTCTGGCTGGGTAGGCATATACGTACAATTTGCTTATTAATTTCAGGTGACACATCGACCGATGTACATTTAGGTTTCATTGAGCATAAGAGTTTAGAACGACTTAAATTTTTGTCTTTAATAGAAAAAGAACGTATATATATATATATATATATATATATATATATATAGTTTTAGAACTTTAATGTTTGCAACTATACATGCACTATATGTTTCCGGGAAGAAATTTAAAAATCATTTGACTTCAGTCAGTCAAATGCTGCGTAATTATATATATACTAGGTGTTTACCCGTCAAAAATGACGGGGGAGATTGGCTGTTCTACCACCCGATTTTGCGCAAATGCAATAGCATTTTATGACGGGGGGAGATTGGCTGTTTTACCACCCGATTTTGTGCAAATGCAATAGCATTTTGCGCAATTAATTGCCCTTAACTCGCCGCCTTTTCCTTCAACCGAGTTAACGCCCATTCGCGGGAATTTTCTGAAACTTGATAGTCAAGGAAGGTGTACTGATTTGGCAGTGTCGAACGACATGCAGTGCTTGATTCTCTTGTTTGCTGTGCTGCTTTTCACCCCGAGCAACAGCCTGCTCCTCATTCTCACTTGATTGTCGGAAAGCTCGTGAACGCTCGACATTTTTGTTTTGCACGGAGGGTTAGAAAGAGGAATAGAAAAGCTAAACAATGGTGCAAACCTCATCTTCTTAGCTCTTATATAGCCCGAGATATAGCAAATTCAAAAAAAATTGGAAACTTTCTTAGAATTCAAAACTTTCGCGAAATTCACCGATAATACTTATGTTCAAACCTTGGGGTCATCAGGTTAGAATTGATAGATCTTTGCCAAATGTCAACCGATTTTCAAAATTTTTGGTTTATTTTGTTCCTCTGACATCCCTTTATAACTTTTCCGCTGACCAAAGTGGGGTTACCGCTTAAAATATTTTGCTAGGGGGCTTTAAACATTTTTCGAAAGGAGAGGGTGATATTTTAGGCCGTAAAGTGGACTCTACCCCCAAATTTTTTTGTTTTGCACGGACGGTTAGAAAGAGGAATAAACAATCTAAACAATGGTGCAAACCTCATCTTTTTAGCTCCTATATAGCCTGAGATATAGCAAATTTAAAACGTTACAGCAATCATTTCTGAAGAACGCTTTTCCAAAAATTAAATCCCCAGTACGGTGACAGCGTCTGAAAATTTAATCCACACTTGAGGGGTAAAATTTTAAAAAATAGGGTTTGAGGTTAGGAAAGAGTAAATATATATAATAACGGGGGTGCAGGGCATTGGGAGAGGGAAGGGAGATTTGGGAGGAGGAAAGTGGGTTGTACGGGTTTTCGGAGCAGCGTTGTGTAGGTTTGGAAACGGAGTTTGGGGCCGGTGGGGTAGGGCGGAGCGCTGATGGGTTGGGGCCTGGGCGATTGGGAGAGGGATGGGTAGTTGGAAGGGGATAAGGAGAGGGGAAGGAACGGGGGTTTAGGGCCGGGGGGCGGGAATGGGTTGGGGCTGGAATGGGTTGGGCCCGAGGCGATTGGGAGAGGGATGGGGAGAGGGAAAAAGGATGGGGAGAGGGAAGGGAAACGGGGGTTTGGGGCCGGGGCCGGAATGTGTTGGGGCCGGGGTGATTGGGGGAGGGATGAGGAGAGGGAAAAGAGATGGGGAGAGGAAAGGGAACAGGGGTTTGGGGCCTGGGCCGGAATGGGTTGGGCCAGGGGGCGATTGGGAGAGGGATGGGGAGAGGGAAAAGGGTTGGGGAGACGGAAGGGGAACGGGGTTGGGGGGAATGGGAGAGGGATGGGGAGAGGGAAAAGGGTTGGGGAGACGGAAGGGGAACGGGGTTTGGGGGCGATTGGGAGAGGGATGGGGAGAGGGAAGGAGATGGGGATAGGGAAGGGAAAAGGGGGTTTGGGACCGGGGCGGGAATGGGTTGGGCCTGGGCGATTAGGAGAGGGATGGGGTGAGGGAAGGGGGGACGGGGGTTTAAGCTGCAATTAAGACGCTTCGTTAAACGCTCCGTTTTGATTAAACAATATTTGGTTGTCAATGACAACAGCGTCTTGCAATACCCGCCGTGTTGCGGACGGACAGACGCGACAGACATCGAGAATTATATAATACTAGGTGTTTACCCGTCAAAAATGACGGGGGAGATTGGCTGTTCTACCACCCGATTTTGCGCAAATGCAATAGCATTTTATGACGGGTGAGATTGGCTGTTCTACCACCCGATTTTGCGCAAATGCAGTAGCATTTTGCGCAATTAATTGTCCTTAACTCGCCGCCTTTTCCTTCAACCGAGTTAACGCCCATTCGCATGAATTTTCTGAAACTTGATAGTCAACGTAAGTGTAATGATTTGGCAGTGTCGAACGACATGCAGAGCTTGATTCTCTTGTTTGCCATGCTGCTTTTGCACGCCAAGCAACAGCCTGCTACTCATTCTCACTTGATTGTCTGAAAGCTCGTGAACGCTGGACTTTTTTGTTTTGCACGGATGGTTATAAAGAGGAATAAAAAAGCTAAACAATGGTGCAAACCTCATCTTCTTAGCTCTTATATAGCCTGAGATATAGCAAATTCAAAAAAAAAAAGGAAACTTTCTCAGAATTCAAAACTTTCACGAAATTCACCGATAATACTTATGTTCAAACCTTGGGGTCATCAGGTTAGAATTGATAGATCTTTGCCAAATGTCAACCGATTTTCAAACTTTTTGGTTTATTTTGTTCCTCTGACATCCCTTTAGAACTTTGCCGCTGACCAAAGTGGGGTTACCGCTGAAAATATTTTGCTAGGGGGCTTTAAAAAAATTTTGGGGGAGAGGGTGATGTTTTAGGCCGTAAAGTGGACTCTACCCCCATATTTTTTTGTTTTGCACGGACGGTTAGAAAGAGAAATAAACAATCTAAACAATGGTGCAAACCTCATCTTTTTAGCTCCTATATAGCCTGAGATATAGCAAATTTAAAACGTTACAGCAATCATTTCTGAAGAACGCTTTTCCAAAAATTAAATCCCCAGTACGGTGACAGCGTCTGAAAATTTAATGAGGGGTAAAATTTTAAAAAATAGGGTTTGAGGTTAGGAAAGAGTAAATATATATAATAACGGAAGGCAGGGCATTGGGAGAGGGAAGGGAGATTTGGGAGGAGGAAAGTGGGTTGTACGGGTTTTCGGAGCAGCGTTGTGTAGGTTTGGAAACGGAGTTTGGGGCCGGTGGGGTAGGGCGGAGCGCTGATGGGTTGGGGCCTGGGCGATTGGGAGAGAGATGGGTAGTTGGAAGGAGATAGGGAGGGAAGGGGAACGGGGGTTTAGGGGGGGGGCGGGAATGGGTTGGTGCTGAAATGGGTTGGGCCAGGGCGATTGGGAGAGGGATGGGGAGAGGGAAAGGGATGGAGAGAGGGGAAGGGAAACGGGGTTTGGGGCCGGGGCCGGAATGTGTTGGGGCTGGGGTGATTGGGAGAGGGATGAGGAGAGGGAAAAGAGATGGGGAGAGGAAAGGGAACGGGGGTTTGGGGCCTGGGCCGGAATGGGTTGGGGCCGGGGCGATTGGGAGAGGGATGGGGAGAGGGAAAAGGGTTGGGAGACGGAAGGGGAACGGGGGTTTGGGGGCGATTGGGAGAGGGATGGGGAGAGGGAAAAGGGTTGGGGAAAGGGAAGGGGAAAGGGGTTTGGGGCCGATTGGGAGAAGGATGGGGAGAGGGAAGGGGATGGGGAAAGGGAAGGAAAAGGGGTTATGGGGCCAAAGGGAATGGGTTGGGGCCTGGACGATTGGGAGAGGGATTGGGGTGAGGGAAGGGAGACGGGGGTTTAAGCTGCAATTAAGACGCTTCGTTAAACGCTCGGTTTTGATTAAACAATATTTGGTTGTCAATGACAACAGCGTCTTGCAATACCCGCCGTGTTGCGGACGGACAGACGCGACGGACAGACATCGAGAATTATGTAATAAGAAGATGTATATATATATATATATAAACAATTATACTTGCATAGGCCTATATATACATATACAAGATATCATATATCTTCATATATATGATATATATATATAATTATATATATATATGATATTATATATAGTATTTATATGATAGCTTGGTCTGACGTATGATGTGTAATGGGCCTACTATAAAAATATGGATCTGGAAATTTTGCATCATATAGGCCCTATAAATATCATAATAATATCATAACTACACAAAATACGAATTACATTTTTAATAAGTCAAATGAAGTTTAACTTTTTCAGGGAACGATTTCCTTCATTATGTGACATCCAAGAGAAGATACAGATTGCGGATTGAATTGGAAGAATTCGGAGGAGAAAAGCGATATGCAGAATATTTCTTGTTTAACATCAGCTCAGCCACGGACAAATACAAACTCACAATAGGATCATATCGTGGAGATGCGGGTAAGCTATCGACAGAAGAATAGCCAACTATGTGTGAAGGAAAAAAGAACAATCTTCCAATTTCTGACCATTATGAGTTTAAATAATGGCCTTTTGCTTCCATAGCACTTTTGTGTAATCTCGTTTAACCATTTACGCCACTGCTCTATTGCTTAGCTGCTAGCAATTCCTGAATTGCTTCTCTAATAGGTCATATCACATCTTGGAGCAATTGGAGCATTGGAGCAATTGGACCTTCGCTATGGGATTAACCAACTCCAATATATCTATTCACGTTGCCTTTATTCTTACAAGCATCATCCTGAAAATCCTCACAACCCGAGAGAGCCGCCTAAAAGAAATCGAAGACGCACCTTTGCATTACAGAAACAGTCAGTGATGTTATTCCTTGCCCTGGTGCTTGTCCTTAAAGATTCCTTAAGGACCAATTTGAAGTCCTCGCCCTAGCATCGCCCTTGGTGAGTCAGTCCTCGTCCTTATCCTCGTCTTTGAGGGCCAGTGTTAATGGCGATGAAAGAGGCGGAACCACCCTAACCGATTTAGGGGCCCACTAGCATTTTTATAATATAATTTATAATATAATATACATAAATTTATAATAATTTTTAAAAATTAATCTTATTTCGAAATAACGCAAGGATAGCGTAATCTGACCATTTTGCTGTGAAACTCCGCTAACAATATGATATCTGTTATTTGTTATGGGGCAATGAAACCTGGCGGTTAAGCGATTTTGTCATACTCATATGATTTTTAAGACGCGTAAAGAAGGTATGTTCCTGGAAAAAAATAAAAAATATAATTTTAAAGAAATTTCAATATAAAGTTCTCTCATTTTGCCTCATTTGGCAAAAATATGAATTATTCTGCTTAATAAATTTGCCATATTTTTCATTCGAATTGAATCAGAGCTGTTGCTTTGCATTTAATCAAAATTTCGAAGATTCTTTTCAACTAATTTTCGCCAGGTGGCTTAATGCATTTTTATATTATACGCTATGATTAGGGTCGCTGAAGTTGGCCGCGGTTTTAAATGTCAGAGAAACCCTGCTTTAAACTGCTTAATAATGCATATTCAGGAATTGGGTTTTCCCAAACATATGCTATTATTTACAGGGGACTTATAGCCAAAATGTTGCATTGTGCTTGGCTGGGAGTGACTTGCTTGCTGTAGTTTGTTACCTTGCAAGAAAATACTGGACACATGCACGTTCGGTAGCATATTTCCAAATGCTTACATGCTAGTACACCAAGGCAAATTCGACGTTTCTAATTGGCTCATTTGATCACGTGAAGCTTAATTAGGTCGCACCTATTAATAGAACAAAACGCCAAATAGTGTATGGAATTTCCCAGCATCATAGGGCTGTCCATTAAATATGTCAACAATTTTTGGGCAATTTTTGACCCCCTCCCGCTTGTCAACAACTGTCAACTTTCATTTACCCCCCTAAAATTACGTCAAAAACTTTTGACCCCCTTAAGATCAATGACAGGTCCCAATAACAAGGTTATTATTTTTTGCTGTGATGACCATTTTTCCCTGTTTTGCTCATCGAGTGTCAAAATGTGGTGGCGATGACCTTTTTTGTCATGCTTTTTTCCATTGTAATTAGTATTTAGTGAAATTTCCTATTTTTTGATTATTTGTTAAAGTGAAATTGTTGACGTCAACTTCTTTTGACCCCCTCCTCCTGTCAACAGCTGTCAAACTTTTTCAAACCCCCTCCCCTAAATTGTTGACGTAATTAATGGACAGCCCCATATCTGCAATATTAACTCGTGGCTAATAGTTTTTGAAGCAATCAAGATATCAGTATATAAACTACTGCCGGCAGGGTTATTTCTAGGATTGTCAATTGGGGGGATGTCAGTAAAATTTGGGGGTCTTTGCTGAATAAGTGTGAACAAAGTCATCTCACAAAATAAAGTCTGACAGACAAAAAAACCCAAAACACAAAAATCCTATCAAATCTCCAAAAATCCTAACAAGCAAAAAGCGTTATCAAGTCTCAAAAAGTCTGACAAGCAAAAAACGTTATCGGGTCTCAAAAAAGTCTGACAAAGAAAAAGGTCATCAAGCAGATAAATAAAGTTGGGGGTGTTACTTCTCGACTTGGGGGTGTTCGGAGCCTATTTAGGGTACATACCAACCTACCATTGTTATATTATTTTATTGGGGGCGGGGGGCTGTCGACCTCAAATTGGGGAGTGCCCCTTTTTGTGTTATCAAACCGGCGAATTTTTATTTTAAATTCGTTCGCAGAATGGTAACGCGAATGTCGCTTTAACAAAGGCTTGACTGAGGAGAAGAAAATTTCAGAGTTCTATTAATAAGTGCGACCTAGTTAAGCTTCACACGATCAAATGAGCCAATTAGAAGTCGTATTTGCCTTGGTGTACTAGCGTGCAAGCATTTGGAAATATGCCGTCCGCTATTGTCTCAAATTTTCACTGGACAAATAGGCAAAATACAGGACAGCCCGGTTAAAATCGGATATCTGGCAACCCTAAGAACTAATACATTGCAATAACAAACTACTGTCAGTGACTAGATTTCAGTCACAGGTCCAAATGCGCCAATTTGATTTTAATTTAAAGGCCTAGTTAAGAAACTTCTATGCATAAAAGTTGCTAGGAACGCCGTCAGTACTCAGTAAGCAGATTTGCAACATGTCCAATACATTCGAAACAGAAAAGCATTTGAAATCAATGCTGCCAGTGGCGGCTCCAGGATTTGGCAAGTGGGGGCCCTCGAGGTGGCAGCTTCTAATCGTGGGGGCTAACCATTTGTTGTTAGGTATGTAGTATTAACTATAGGGTCCCAACAGGGGGGTTCACTGATGGTGCCAGGCACTCAATAGAAGGCACGCCCCCGGCCACCCCTGTGGAGCCGCCACTGAATCCTGCGCACAGCAAACGCGCCAGCTCATTCCAGAGAGATTCGTACACCAGAGGATACGAGTAATCCTCGCAATTAAGAACATTTCATTAAACACTATTTAATTAAAAATAAGGACAATCACCGACAACGTCCGCCATCTTTTTCCTCATCAGCAGGCTCTCCTCTTTGGTTAATACCGCATTCATAATAACGATCAGCTGACTTTTCGATCAAAAATCTTCTCAATTTGATTGGATCTACGGCGACCTACTTCGTCCTGATACGTTGAACTTGATTCCAACCATTCGGAAAGTCCGCTCTCATTTATCGTCTGCCACCCCTAAATAAATCTATACATAAAAATTCATAACATCAAAGCGCAATAAGTCTGACGCCTCCATGATTAATAATCGTATACTCGCTAATATTCCTTCAATAACTTCGTTCACGTCCCCTTACATTATTATTATTTCAGGAGATAGTCTCATCTATCACGACGGTCATAAATTCAGCACAAATGATCAAAATAACGCTGAAAATCCACTTGGAAACTGTCCTGTTACACGCCGTGGGGCATGGTGGTACGTCTATTGCCACTATTCCAACCTTAACGGCCTCTACTATAAATACGGAAATTATTCAAATTCACGAAGCATCAGTGGAAATGGAATCGAGTGGTTTTATTGGCGAAACATCTTCGGGATTTCACTGAAGACTACGGAAATGAAGCTGGCTCCTATTTAACGTGGCTGCAGTGGCGGCTCCACCGGGGACCAGGGAGCCCGTGCCCCTATTGAGTACCTGGCCCCCTCAGTGGCCCCTCCAGTTGGGACCCTATACTTAATGCTACATACATTAAACAACATCAAATGGTTGGCCCCCCATGATTAGAAGTTGCCACCCCAACGGCCCCCACTTGCCATATCCTAGAGCCGCCACTGCGTGGCTGCATCTTCGCAAAATGCTTAAGAGTCACACTCGGATATATACTGTAACTGCTCGACCGTTACTCAGAACATATAGTAATGCACAAAAAATATAATTGAATACTAGAACGATGCTCGCTTCGCTCGCAATGCAGGATAATACTATTGTGGAGAATTTGCATTTCTTGTCTATTGTTAGCAGCTACTGGAATATACGGCGTCATTGCCGCACGTCTAAGTAATTTTTCCAACCCAATCTGGTTTTTTGGGCCTCGTTTGGTTGTTTGTTTTTTTTGGCGGAATCTGTTTTCGGAATCTCGCTTCGCTCGCAGTGCAGGATAATACTAATCCAATACCTATACCTAATACCCAATCTTTGAATTCATGCTGAACAACGTTTCAATGATGTACATACGCCACCTAGTCAAGTTCTGCGCCGCGTAATAATTAGGCCTATGTACGTTAAAATCACGCAACTGTGACCATTTGTGACGCTGTACACGTATTTTTTGTGTACGTTAAAATTGCGCAACTTCCTCAAGCTACGCCCACCAACGCATCGCGACGTTGTACACATTATGACTCTGCAATGAACAATTGAACGTACGCTTCGTCAAACGCTTCTTTGACTAAACCGTTTGGTAGTCAACCAATCAGAACGCTTGAAGGTAACAGCGGTACAGGCACAGAGGAAGAATCTTAATATAATAGATTCGCTAGAATGAATCTATGGGCTCTGAAGGCGAAATAAATCTGATGCAATTTTAAAAATAGCTTACGATGATGATAACATAAGGCATAATGTGAACTTCTAATATAGGCCGGGTCTCAAACAGCCGAGGTATAGTCATTCGTTTAATAGGTGCAAGGGTTTGTATTAAAAGTTTAACGGTAATTTCTATGATATCGATGGTAACTACGGAACACAAAAACTAGGCAAATTGGCTTCAACTTTCCGATATCTTTACCATGAGTAGACTACTTCCAATGATTATTCATTTTCATGCATGTAAGTTGTAACCATTTGTATGATTAGTCAATGCCTATGATCTGATGTTTAAGACAATATTTTATCATCATCAATAACCGTGGGTTCAGCGCCCGTTGGTGTCTGATGCAATCATTAGTGTTTTGTCCCAATCTTTAATCTTCGCTGCTATAATGGATCTCGAAGACATTTTCCACACCAATCACCAATGTCATCACACCATTCCCTGTGTGGTCTTCCTTTTTTAAAATTGTTTAAAATTTTATTCCTCGCTCTAAAAGATGACAGGTAACTTATTTTATTGATGGTTATCTGAATGTCGCTATTCCATTTCTTCTTGGCAACGACAAGTTTATATATGGTTGGCAATTAATACATCTAGAGTGTGTATATATGTCTGGCAATGAATTTATTATGAAAAAATCATTTGCAAGCCCTTCGAGTTTGATATGGTCGATGGCGGCTCAAAACGAATTAGGCCTATTCCAAATACATTATTCTATGGACTTCGTAAATTTACATGACAGTTTTATAAAGTAGGCCATGTCCATTACCACGGAGTTTCAATCTTTGATTCGCTACAATGATTTAGGTTGATTTAAAATGCAAAATTTCGTTTCTCGTTTGCAAAGAAATCAGAGTTAAAGAGCAAAGATTCAGTTTAAAGGCCAATTGTCTTAACTCTGTTACAGTTGTAGCACTGTGAATGCATCTTCGAAATCACGAAAAACATTTCAATCAATCAATGAAAATCAACGAAACTTCTATGGCGCCACAATCATAATGTCCAGGGCATCAGCCGATGGCGCACCAAATCCTAATAGAATTAGAGCCAAGTCAATCCGTAAGATCAGTCAGAACAGCGAGGGAGCAATCTAAGGGGGTAAGCCAAGTCGAACAGGTATGTTTTAAGATCAGATCAGAAAGATGATAAATTCTTAGTTATACGAGATGATATTGGTAATGAATTCCAAAGCTTAGGTCCACACACTGAGAAACAACTATAGTGCCAATGACTGTGCGAGAATAAGAAGCAACAAATGAAAGTCCTGCCGAATGCCTAGTGGATTGAGTACTAGGTCGAGGGGTAAGTCGCATCTTAAGATAATTGATCTCCTTAAGATAATATTGTTTTAAATACTAAAAGACAAATGTTATAATTAATTCGGTATTTAATAGGAAGCCAATGTAGGAACTGTCTAGCTGGAGATAAATGCATCATCGTCTCAAACGTTTGGTGCGTTTTCCTCGATCTAAAACTACCTCTAAATACCCCCTAGTCAATCCGTAAGATCAGTCAGAACAGCGAGGGAGCAATCTAAGGGGGTAAGCCAAGTCGAACAGGTATGTTTTAAGATCAGATCAGAAAGATGATAAATTCTTAGTTATACGAGATGATATTGGTAATGAATTCCAAAGCTTAGGTCCACACACTGAGAAACAACTATAGTGCCAATGACTGTGCGAGAATAAGAAGCAACAAATGAAAGTCCTGCCGAATGCCTAGTGGATTGAGTACTAGGTCGAGGGGTAAGTCGCATCTTAAGATAATTGATCTCCTTAAGATAATATTGTTTTAAATACTAAAAGACAAATGTTATAATTAATTCGGTATTTAATAGGAAGCCAATGTAGGAACTGTCTAGCTGGAGATAAATGCATCATCGTCTCAAACGTTTGGTGCGTTTTCCTCGATCTAAAACTACCTCTAAATACCCCCTAACTACTTATTGGTTTTGGGCGAATCTCACGACCTGTCCCGAACCGACTATGGGCCGGGCCTCCTTACCTCCGTGACTATGAGGGAAAGGTATGTATATATATATATATATATGTGTGTGTGTGTGTGTGTGTGTGTGCGTGAGTGTAGAGAAGTAGCCAGGACCAGGGTGCAATTTGTGACCTGGAGCAGTGGGGGAAAATAGTTTGAGCTTGGGGAGGATGTAGTTGTTAAGGAAGTGTAGCAGTGGGAGATGTAGTGGCGGGGATGTAGCAGTAGGGGGATGCAGTTGGGCAGTGGGGTAATCTCCCTTCTCCCTACAAATCGCGCCTTGGCCAGGACCCGAGAATTAGGAGGCACCGACGCTTATAGATCGAGTTAAACGCACCAATCGCTTGAAACAATGATCTTTTTGGCTCGTCAAGACATTTGGGCCGAAAAATGTGAGTGCTCCTATTCAACAATCCTGGCTACGCCACTGCATTCTCGTGACACAACTGAATTTAGAAGTCTGTGTGCATACGCGACGGTGCCAATATAATTCTCGGATCTTGGCTACTCCCCTGGGCAGAGATGGCCAATTGGCCATGGGCCCATTTTTGTCCATTTTTAGAACCCAACTCAGCCAATGCTGCGCAATATGGTTATTTGACCCAACCCACCTCAGTATCCGTCCGGATAAAATTAATCTGAAGTAATGAATAAAAGGACTGGGGTCCCACTATTCATTACTTCAGAGTCACCTAGTCATTTGTTGTACTCTGGGAATATAGCTGAAGCTTTCCTCCACGTCCCTAGGAAACATATATCGAATTAAACGTTTGTCGCTTTTCGCTTAAATTAGCATTTAATATTCGCAAATTATGAAAAGTATGGAGACAAATGAGTGCGCTATAAAATACTAACCGAGGTATGCCACCCTTTTCATGCTTGCAGAATTCTCAGGGCATATGTTGACGGCAGGAAAAGGAAGTGATCTGTTGTAAGCCATTCTATAATCAGTAACAGTTGGACAAGAGATGTAATAGGAAATTCGATCATGAAACTGGAAGGTCATGAATCCCAATCCAAACAGCAGGAGGAATGCCCAAAGAATCTTCCGGGAAACTGTTCCTCTAACACTAGATGAAGATTCCACCAAATGGCTCATGTAGGCCACGGACACTTCCTGTGCAAACGATGTGAGACGGCGTCTCAAAGTCAATCTGAGGACGTTACAAAATCCAAGTCTCTTTTCATCTAAAATGTCCTTGTGGTCTAAATGTGTTCCTCTGACTCCAGAAATGTTAGTGTTGCCTTCAATTTGGCTTTCGCTTTGTACCTCTGACTGCATTGTGGCGTATGAAAAAAATGCTGTTCAGTTTTTCTGCCTTCACGACAATTTCGGCTGTAGTCGAATTCACCTCTCGCCAAGAATGAATTCAGGAATAAAGTAGGAGCTTTCTTTCGTATTTGTCGATTATTATTCGCTATGGACCACAACCAATTTAAATTAGTTGACTCTCATTTGTGTAAACAACCGATAGGCATAAAATTGTGTAGCATGGACAAACACTTTATTATCAGCGTCAATTTTATTGCAACTTCTTTTTAGAGTCGATTTAGTACACTCGATTAGCCGTTCATATATTTTATCAATTTTAGCTGGCTGGCTTGCTTTCAGAGCAGCAATTCAAGTTTATGTGTTTTCTCTTAGTATTTTGTATGCAGTTTGCATAAGGACATATTTTATGATGTTGACGATTCAGAATGGAAGTCGCAGAGAAAATGTTAATTTATTTTACCGCAGCATTTCATAACTGGACTGTGCGATGTGTGGATATATTGAACTGCAGATCTGTCTTTAGCTCGAACAAATGTTATACATTGCGTCTTTACCACTTAACTATGAGCGTTATGTACATTACCCTAATATTCAAAAGACTGACCACAGCGATGTTTTACGACTCTTGTAACTTTTGTCTTCTTATTTGTTGCAGCCACACAGTTCTCTTCCGTTTTGAAATTAAAAATGTTTGCTACGTATTCAGTCAATGTTTATTGAAAGGCAATAGACAGCCGTTAGAGCCCCATTAAGGATATAACCATAGAAAACACGCGCTTCGAATTTCTGAACCACAATATTGTTCTCATAATGGTGTTGCGTCGGGATAGCTCAGTCGCATTCTGGCTTCCTGTAACTGTACTTGCAGGCGCATATTGCGAGAACTGAACTTAACAAATATAGGCCTATGCTTGTCATTGGAGTACCCACATGATAAAGAAACAGAAGACTATCTGGCATCCTATTTAGATATGTGAGATTCGGACAGGCTGGTGAGAAAGGTGTATCCAATTGGTCATGATGATTCCCGGTAAGCTGTCATTTAGTCGGCACAGTTGCTCTAAAGCTCAAGATTTAAATCTAATATTGTCCTAAAAATTTGTTACTTTGGACAAGAAACCTAGCTTACTCTTTTCAAAACTTTATGTAGAAACAAACAAATTCTCGACCACATCCTCATATGCAATAATTCCCTCTCTCGCTCATACTCGGCCAGTTCTAGGCACTCGTGCTTTCTCAGTGGCCGCCCCCAAACTCTGGAAGTCATTGCCTCAGCATGTGCGCATTTCAAATTCATTACAGATATTTAGAACATGATTAAAACCCCATCTGCTTGAATTGGTTTAATCACCATAGTCTGTCACCCGTTTGTCCTGCCTGATACCCTGGATTTGACCTGGATCTTTAATGATTGGGATTTGGTGTGCCATCAGTTGATGCTTCTGTGCATTATTAAGAGGCGCTGTAGAAGCTTAAGATTAGATTAGATTAGATTTCAAAGACTGTTATTGATGCCAGACGAGAAGAAAATACTCGCTTCACTGCAGAAGGCTCGACATCTACCTCCATTAATGCGATATTATTTCAGTCTATGCGTTCATTAAATATTAGTATATTTTAATGGGGTTATCAGCATTATAATCAGTAATATTATACTGCATAATAGTAGTAATAATAATGCAATTATTATTATTATTATTATTATTATTATTATTATTATTATTATTATTATTATTATTATTATGAGATCTATCGCGGGACGGGAAGATAGATGAGTGGTAATATCACTGGGCAGGCACGCCGACGACACGGGTTCAATCCCGTAGGAGCCCCTAAGGTCGACTCAGCCTTAATCGCTAGAGGGCGGTAGTAACATCAAAAATGAGTAGCAATGGCAACATTGCGATAGTAACCATAGGTTCGGCGGAAGAGACTGGCCACCGTCCGCCGCTGTATGGCTTAGCCACCTATGGGCTGCTGGCTACTAAATACGGGGATCAGCACCGGACCCTACGGGCGTGAGCCTACGGGTGAAAACCTTTACTTTTTACTTTTATGAGATCTATCATTATTAACTTTTTCTAGTATCCGACTATGATCCTTTGCATCCTACCGAGTCGTGCAATGAGTTATGTATAATACTTTCCAACTGATCTGCGATGACCTGCCAGTTGTTTGCTGAGTGAGTGAATTGCTTTTAACCGCACTCATTGGTATGCAAACTGCGTCTACCGCCGTTGTTATTTTGATCCAGCTTTCTCGTTCGATGGAAATTTTGCTAAAGGGAAAGCCCAAAACCATCCGTTCTGAATTTCCAAAGCATAGAAGCTTTCGATTTCATTCATAAATTCTATTAATATTGCATTTCTACATTTAACCTGTTTTGCTAATGGCTGAAAACTGCAGCCTATTGTCTCGCCAGTGCCTAATAGGACATACTGAGCGAAGCTTTCTTTTCCTAATCACAAAATAAGCAGGAATTAGTGCTACGACCTTATAGGAAGGAGGCCATAGAAAATAAAAAGATACCAGAAGGGAATAAAAATTCCCGCCAATAGGTATCTTAGGAAGTAGTAAACAATTTTATATTAAAAATAGAAATGGCATCATAACAGACACAAATATAAATAAGATGTTAAGGCAGTCACTGATTTGATTTAACATTTACCTAAAATGATAAATTTGTTAATATTTTTTAAAATTCATTTAAGTTTGCTATCATTTTTAGTACAGTGGGAATGCTATTCCAAATTCTGGGTCCAGAACATTTAATAGTGAAGATTCTAGTATTTGTGTGCACATAAGGAATTGTAAATTTAATATGATTTCTTATATTGTGTGAGTGTAATTTATTAGTAAATGTAAAGAATTCATCCTTATAGAAAGTTAAAGGCAATAGATTATTGGAATATTTAAACATGAAAATAGCTGTTTGTTGTTTGTATATATTAGCAATATTGGGTATATTTAAATTCAAGAATAAATTTGAAGTACTGCAGTATTGGTTTGTTTTTATTAGCCTAATGGCTTTATTTTGGATTTTTTGGATTTTGTCCGTAGTACATTTATAGTTGTTACTCCATATAATATTACAAAATGTTAAATATGGATGTATTAAAGTGCAATAGAGATTTAGTAAAGCTTTTTTATTTATAAACTTAGTAATATGTCTAATGATATTTAAATTTTTGGCCAGTTTATTTTCTAATAATTTTGTATGTTCTTTCCAGTTCAAATTTTGATTAATTATTATTCCACGGAATTTAGTAGATGTTTTTTGAAGTATTTGAATATTATTAATTTTAATTATCGGAATATCATTAGGTAATGGTTTACGTACAGAATGAGCAATAATAAAGTTCTTTTTTATCAATATTTAATAGTAATTTATTTGTGTAAAACCATGCTGAGATTTTGTTAAGTTCGTCATTTATATTATGTACTAGTTCATTGATCAGTTAGATGATTAGTTCATTGAAAAATAAAATGATGAAATTAAATGAGAGGACGGCATTTTTTGTTATGAAGAAATAGTTACAACACATGTTCCGGATTCCGTATGACGGTTGTATAATTGAAATGGTAGAAAGATCATCCACGAAGATCCTAATGTCCTAATGTACTCAGGACAGAAAGACATCAAACACGGATGTAGCAATCATAACCTCGCCAGCAGTCGGACCCAGGATACAAGAAGTTATAAAGACAGATCACAAGTCTAACTGCATCTGGGCACAAAGTACAAGGTACAAGGGTGTATAATTTCAACTGATGAGAGCAGTGGCGTAGCCAAGGGGGAATGGTGGGGTTAAAGCACCCTCTTTTGCTGCCGAAAACACAATCGTCGTGCGTATGGCGCTATAGAAGTCGTCGAGAAGATAAAGATAAAATATTTGTAATGAATTTCAATGCATTTTTAATATTTTGACTCGACTTTGGTATGGGTATTATAGAAAGAAGTAGCCTAGAATGTAACGCGGTGGTTAAAGGGCGAGGACCACTTTCTGCTTGTCAAGATTTTTTGAAAGTTGGTTACGTTCAAAAGTGAAAACCAACCTCCTCCCTTCCGGAAATCCTGGTTACGCCACTGGGTGAGAGTGAACAACTGCATGAGTATCGAATTCCGGCAGCTCCAATAGCAACAGGGGCTAAATTTCAGAAACGCAGTGCAGTACAATTAGCGATCTCTATTAAGGGTAACCAACAGTTGCGGATATTATGTCTATGCTCGCAATTAGTCCAGCATGCTAATAAACGACTAATAATATAAGCACTGTTGATGAATAACAGGATTCATCTCCAAATGCAACACGTGCAAGTCTCACATTTCGATGCAAGGGAAATTAGATCAGTACTCAGCAGCTTGTGATATCATTTAGAGCAGTGCTTTCCAACCTGTGTGCCGCGGCACACAACTGTGCCGCAGCAACCGTAGAAGTTTGCCGTGGCAAATGTTGGAAAATAGTAAATAATAATGATACTGTATTAATTGTTAATATTGTAAATTGAATTATATCTCTTCAATGAAGTCAAGTATGAAATAGTGATACAGATTGCCAAGAAAATATGTACTTATGAAGAACGGTAGTCAATATTATGCTGTAGGCCTACAGTATAGGCCTATTAGACTAGAGTATAATATATAGCACCACTAGCCCTATGCAAATGCATCATTAAAAATGAAATGTGTGAATTTCGGCTGTAGTGTGCCGTTGACTGTATGTTTAATGGATAGTGTGCCGTGGCTGGAAAAAGTTTGGGGAGCACTGATTTACAGTAGAACCAGAATAAAAAGCACAATAATTATGGAATAATGCCCTAACAGGGTTTATGTGATACTATGCTGAACACATAATATGATTTGCCGAGCGTTATATAATTTGGAGAGAGATTGGCTAAATATCAGCTACTGCTTGGTACAGTATTAAACCCTTTTGCAGATCAGTTAATTGTACACTGTAGGTCAGTTTGCTGCAGTCAGCAGCTATGCCATCAATTAAAACCAGCACGAAAGGATACATTTCACTTGGCAGTGTGTCTTATAGTCCTCTAACTACAGATAATTGTCGAGACTGTGTAGTCTAGTCATATATTTGCAAAGGCACATCAGGCCCTATATTTGTATAGGCCATTACTTCGGAAGCCTTGATGACAACTAGAACTCTATAAAATGGCTAGTCAGTTAGGACCCACGTTTAGAATTTCGAAAACAATTGGCTTAATTAAAATTCGAATTGATTGATACATCCGTTAAGTATGGTTATTTTTCTACTTCCGACCGTAATCATATTGTGCTATAGCACACTGCCTGTTGATGGACAATGCGCGTTTTCGAGTACTGAAGATGACTCGGAATCAGGATTCGACGAGTACGTTTTTAATATCCTAATGGAACTCGGCCCACAATTGACAACTCTACAAGAACGTGTTTCATCGCTTGACAGATGCGAAACCGTTGACCCATTGAGTATTGAAAAAATTGAAGGTAAACTTCGAGTCTTAGATTCAATACTGGCCAAAGAGTTGAACGAAAATTATCAGAATTTGAAGCTGACGTTTCAAAACTTATCGGACAAGTTTGACAGAATTGATGGCCACAATTCGAGACTGTGTAATCTAGTCATATATTTTGCAAAGGCCCTAAATTTATAGGCTATTACTTCGGAAGGCTTGATGATAATTATAAAACAGCTAGTCAGTTAGGACGCAAATTCAGAATTTTGAGAACAATTGGCTTAATTAAAATTCTATAGACAAATGAAGTCAGAAATGAATGTCTCAGAACAGAAATACAAGAAAGGAATTCTGCTATCGGTAATCAAGGCTTGCTCTCTAGAGTTGAAAAGATCGAGAAAGGAATTCAAGCTCTGAGTGAGAGACTCTTGCAATGCGATGTAATGCAACAGAATATTTGTATAGCGCCTCTTCTAAAAATATCCCATGCAGAAGAACCTCCCTTGCGTCGGATTCGTAAGGAGGAACAGCTAGCTAAATATCAATTTGCCACATGACCAACGAAATGTCTTCTTCTTTAGGTGCTGTGTATTTCTACGTTAGCGACCATGGATTTCCGCTTTGTTCGATCTGGACATCCTCTTATTAATTCGATGTTGTTCTTTACTCCTTAAATTCCTTCTCGTAGGCAGTCTACATAGGGTTTTCTCTGCCTTCCTCTTGCTCTTTTCCCCTCCACTTTTCCGGTTACTGTTTATTCCATCTCTTGCACTAAAAAGTGCGACTTAATGTGATTGATAAGGAAACGAAATCCATTATAATTTGATTCGTTTGCAATTGATTGTTAAGAACACTGCCGAGGTAATCCTAGTCTGTGCGACTGCTCTTCAATCAGAGCCAACGGTTTCCGGACAAGTGGAGTATATCGCGTCTACGCCGAGCACCAACATCAAAGATATTACTTCGATGTATACTGTGACATGACAACAACTCCCAACATTGGTTGGACGGTAAATCTTTGACGGTACATATTTCGTGCTAGAAGTTTGCCATGGCATGTTTGAACCTGCGGGCTGAATTTTAGGCGTTAGCGTCACTATAGATTATAGAACGTAATGACATATACTGAAATTTCAGTTACAAAATCCAGATTGCCTTGTGTCCTATCAAAACCATTGGAATAACAAGGCTTTGATTTATGGATTTAAATAAGAATAGTGAATTCCACACAATGTTGTTAATAAATCACACTTGAAACTGTCGTTTTAAGTATATATATATATATATATATATATATATATATATATATATATAAACCGCTTGAGAGGTCAATGGGAGCATGATATCACACATACTTGTTATCTCATTATCTCATTATTTCACAGCAGTGTTCTTCAGGTTAACTATAACATTAACTGAAAACACCGAATAACTGGAAAAATGTCAGTTAACTGTAACTCTAACTGAAAAGTGATTAATAACTTTTGTTATAACTGTAATAGAATAAAGTTGAAAAGTTAAGGAATAGAAAAGTTATTGAAACTGAAAAATAATTTTATGAGTGAGTATGATTATCATCAGTATTACGGTCTTCTGTGTCAGCTGCACTTGTGGGTCACGATTCAGGACTATAGTTCAGACCTCATATAAACAGGGTTGTTATTGAGCTAAATAGCACTCAGTGAACTGGACAAGGTCACGCCAGGCTGCTAAATGGGCAAGTGCACTAAGTGGTCTACATTTCATTGTTAACGCTGATCTGATCCATCTTTTGGTTGTGGACGTGCCTCAGCTCAACTAGTTTACGTAGTAATTCTTAATCAATTTTGTTTTTCTTACGATTAAATTTTAGTTAGTATTTGCGCAAAATGTTTAAGCCGTATATTGCTCTGTATTTTTATTAAATAATATGAAATGGGATATGAGACAAAGAGAACTTTAACTGTAACTATAACGAAAAAATCATTAACTATTAACCCCTTCGGTACCGAGTATTTTTCCTATATTAGACCTCCCGAGCCCGGGTTATTTTTAGTAACGTGGGGTTAATTTTCCTATATGGTTCTAGCTCGCAATAAGAGTAGCGTTTTTGTAAGTGCAGAAAAAGTATCAGTCAAATTTTTAATTTATTTTGTGGAAAAGAGGAGGAAGCATTATCAGACATACATTGCAATAAAGAGTGTGTCCTGGAAATTCTGAGTCAAATGAAAACTGACAAAAGACCTGGAATAGACATTATAGGCCTACATCCAAAATTTCTGTACGAGGTAAGACATGAGGTTAGTGAGGTAATAGCCACAATATTCAATATGTCACTTAAATCTGGAATAGTCCCTAGGGACTGGAGGGATGCAGTAGTCACTCCTATATTCAAAAAGGGTAACCGTGGGGAGCCAGGAAATTATAGGCCAGTGAGTCTGACCTGTATAATATGTAAAGTTCTGGAAAAAAATAGTAAAAGCAAATATATTGGACCATCTTATGAGACACAAGATTTTAAAGGATAGCCACCATGGGTTTATTAAAGGAAGATCTTGCTTAACAAACATACTAGACTTTTTAGAGGAGATTCATGACAAGCTAGATGAGGGAAAAGCAGTTGATGTAATATACCTGGACTTTGCAAAAGCATTCGATAAAGTACCTCATTCAAGACTGGCAGTCAAGCTTCAGGCCAGTGGAATTAGAGGTAAAGTTCTTGGATGGATAAAAAATTGGCTGCAGAGCAGTAGACAGAAGGTAAGTATAAGAGGCAAGTATTCAGATTGGGCTGAGGTCATACATGTAAGTGGGGTGCCACAAGGTTCAGTGTTGGGACCTCTATTGTTTTTAATATACATCAACGACATCGATGATGATATAATGTCAAAAATTTCCAAATTCGCTGATGACACAAAACTGTGTGGACAGAGTGATAGTGAAGCAGAAGCAAAAATTTTACAACAAGACCTTAATAGACTATCCCAGTGGTCGGCAGATTGGCAAATGCTTTTTAATACAGATATATGGTGATGCACATTGGAAAGAAGGGAACAGATCATGAATTTAAGTTATGTGGGAAGGGACTAAAAGTTACAAACGAGGAGAAAGATCTATAGGGGTCATCATGCATAACAGCTTAAAGCCATCTAGGCAATGTGCAGAGGCAGCTAAGAAGGCCAACAAAATTCTAGGTATGATCAAAAGAACGATAGTGAGCAGAGAGAAGGATGTAATAATAAGACTTTACAAAACATTGGTACGCCCACATTTAGAGTATTGTGTTCAAGCATGGTGTCCATTCCTGAAGAAAGACATAGAGACCTTAGAAAGAGTGCAACACAGAGCAACAAAGATGATCAAGGGATATCATAAACTAACCTATGAGGAAAGGCTAAATCACTGTTGATTGACAACCCTGGAAAAAAGAAGAGAGAGAGAGGGAATTTGATCGAGACATACAAAATACTAACAAACAAAGTGAAATGCCAAGAGAAAGATTCTTTACAATGAAGCAGTATGATCGAACCAGAGGACACAGCATGAAACTGTTCAAGAAACGGGTTGGGAGACATAAACAGCATTTTTTAGTGCAAGAGTGGTGGACAGATGGAATGAACTGGATGAGGGGATAGTAACGGCTACAACTGTATACGAGTTCAAACTAAACCTCAGTAGTTTAGGATATTAGATTGGACGGGAACAACAGTGGTTCTCATACAGGGCAGTCCCTACTGAACCACTTTAAACCTTGTTATATTATACTAGAAAGATGCTCGCTTCGCTCGCGCTCGCTTCGCTCGCAGTGCAGGATAATACTAATCCAATACCTATACCTAATACCCAATCATTGAATTCATGCTGAACAACATTTCAATGATCGCCACCTAGCCAAGCTCTGCGCCACGTAATAATTAGGCCTATGTACGTTAAAATCACGCAACTGTGGCCATTTGTGACGCTGTACACGTATTTTTTGTGTACGTTAAAATGTACGTTGCAACTACCTCAGGCTGCGAACAACTGTTACCAATAGCAACGTCGTCGCACGCCCAGCCCTCTGACGCTGCAATGACTAGACTAAACCGTGTTAAACTACGATTCTACGAACAATTGTTACCAATAGCAACGTCGTCTTCGAACATCGTCCACCAACGCATCGCGACGTAAGGACTAAGCGGTCTAAACCGTCTACCAATAGTCAACGCTCGCCCACCAACGCATCGCGACGTAAGGACTAAACGATCTAAACCGTCTACCAATAGTCAACCAATCAGAACGCTTGAAGGTAACAGACAGAGAGACATACAGATAAGGATTTTAATATGATAGATTATATTAAAAACATATAATATAAGAATCTGGAAACGTATAAATTTCGTATACAAATGTGCTGGTTTTTTAAAAAAATTATTGTTGAAATTCTATACAGGGATTCTTTATTATACGTGTAATAATTAGGTGGGATTCATTTTTTCAAGGATTCATTTTAATTCACTACACCAGCCTGGTAATGTTTTGTGTATAAGACGCGACAATGACAGGTCGAAGCCAGCAGAAATCAAAATGCAAATATCAACGCACTTCTATGATTCACCAAAAGCATTATTGCCAATCGATATACTGCATGCATTTAAAACTGCTTTATTAATAGCCTAATAAATGAAATGTTGCCAAAATGGTAAACTAACGACTGCGAAGTGACTAACATTTATATCTTTTAGAAAGCACCTGAAGACATCGCTGTTGGATCTGATTCGCAACTGACATTATTAGCGCATTTGTTTGCTGCTTTGCGCGTATATTTGCGCGCTCTAGAAATGCTCTTAATAATAATAATAATAATAATAATAATAATAATAATAATAATAATAATAATAATAATAATAATATCTATGAGTATTTTCGAATAAGGTTTTCCAAAGACGAAAGGATGGAAGCGAAGATTTTTACCGAGGATGGGACGAATATGCAAATGGTTTCGGAAATCCACAAGGAGAATTCTGGTTGGGTAGGCATATACGTACAATTTGCTTATTAATTTCAGGTGACACATCGACCGATACATTTAGGTTTCATTGAGCAAAAGAGTTTAGAACGACTTAAATTTTTGTCTTTGATAGAAAGAACGTATATATATATATATATATATATATATATATATAGTTTTAGAACTTTAATGTATACAACTATACATGCACTATATGTTTCCGTGAAGAAAGTTAAAAATCATTGACTTCAGTCAGTCAAATACTGCGTAATTATATATATATATATAATTATATATATAATTATATATATATATATAAACAGTTATACATGCATAAGCCTATATATACATATACAAGATATCATATATATGCATATATATGATATATATAATCATATATATGTGATATTATATATAGTATTTATATGATAGCTTGGTCTGACGTATGATATGTAATACTATAAAAATATGGATCTGGAAATTTTGCATCATATAGGCCCTATAAATATTATAAATTATAATATTATAACTACACAAAATGCTAATGACATTTTTAATAAGTCAAATGAAGTTTAACTTTTTTAAGGGAACGATTTCCTTCATTATGTGACATCCAAGAGAAGATACATATTGCGGATTGAATTGGAAGAATTCGAAGGAGAAAAGCGATATGCAGAATATTTCTTGTTTAACATCAGCTCAGCCACGGACAAATACAAACTCACAATAGGATCATATCGTGGAGATGCGGGTAAGCTATCGACAGAAGTAGCCAACTATGTGCGAAGGAAATTAGAGCAATCTTCCAATTTCTGACAATTATGAGTTTAAACAATGGCCTTTTGCTTCCATAGCACTTTTGTGTAATCTCGTTTAACCATTTACGCCACTGCTCTATTGCTTAGCTGCTAGCAATTCCTGAATTGCTTCTCTAATAGGTCATATCACATCTTGGAGCAATTGGAGCATTGGAGCAATTGGACCTTCGCTATGGGATTAACCAACTCCAATCTATCTATTCACGTTGCCTTTATTCTTACAAGCATCATCCTGAAAATCCTCACAACCCGAGAGAGCCTCCTTAAAAGAAATCGAAGACGTACCTTTGCATTACAGAAACAGTCAGTGACGTCATTCCTTGCCCTGGTGCTTGTCCTTAAAGATTCCTTAAGGACCAATTTGAAGTCCTCGCCCTAGCATCGCCCTTGGTGAGTCAGTCCTCGTCCTTATCCTCGTCTTTGAGGGCCAGTGTTAATGGCGATGAAAGAGGCGGAACCACCCTAACCGATTTAGGGGCCCACTAGCATTTTTTATAATATAATTTATAATATAATATACATAAATTTATAATAGTTTTTAAAAATAAATCTTATTTCGAAATAACGCAAGGATAGCGTAATCTGACAATTTTGCTGTGAAACTCCGCTAACAATAGGATATCTGTTATTTGGAGATCAGGGTTTTTGACCTGGCGGTTAAGCGATTTTGTCATACTCATATGATTTTTAAGACGCGTAAAGAAGGTATGTTCCTGGAAAAAATAAAAAATAAATTTTAAAGAAATTTCAATATTTATTTCTCTCATTTTGCCTCATTTGGCAAAATATGAATTATTTGCTTAATAAATTTGCCATATTTTTCATTCGAATTGAATCAGAGCTGTTGCTTTGCATTTAATCAAAATTTCGAAGGTTCTTTTCAACTAATGTTCGCCAGGTGGCCTAATGCATTTTTATATTACACGCTATGATTAGGGTCGCTGAAGTTGGCCGCGGTTCTAAAATGTCTGGGAAACCCTGCTTTAGACTGCTTAATAATGCACATTCAGGAATTGGGTTTTCCCAAACATATACCGCATTCATAATAATGATCAGCTGACTCTTCGATGCAAAATCTTCTCCATTTGATTGGATCTACGGCGACCTACTTCGTCCTGATACGTTGAACTTGATTCCAACCAATCGGAAAGTCCGCCTTCATTTATCGTCTGCCACCCCCAAACCAATCTATACATAAAAATTCATAACATAAAAGCGCAATAAGTCTGACGCCTCCATGATTAATAATTATATAATCATACTCGCTAATATTCCTTCAATAACTTCGTTCACGTCCCCTTACATTATTATTATTTCAGGAGATAGTCTTATCTATCACAACGGTAGTAAATTCAGCACACATGATCAAAATAACGCTAAAAATCCACATGGAAACTGTCCTGTTACACGCCGTGGGGCATGGTGGTACGTCTATTGCCACTATTCCAACCTTAACGGCCTCTACTACAGCTACGGAAATTATTCAAATTCACGAAACATCAGTGGAAATGGAACCGAGTGGTATTATTGGCGAAACATCTTCGGGATTTCACTGAAGACTACGGAAATGAAGCTGGCTCCTATTTAACGTGGCTGCATCTTTGCAAAATGCTTAAGAGTCACACTCGGATATATACTGTAACTGCTCGACCGTTACTCAGAACATATAGGACAAACAAAGGAATATAATTGAATTTTCGCTAAAACGAATCTATGGGCTCTGAAGGCGAAATAAATCTTCTGCAATTTTAAAAATAGTTTTCGACTGTAATAACATAAGGCCTACTGTAAACTTCTATTATAGGCCGGGTCTCAAACAGCCGAGGTATAGGCCTAGTCATTCGTTTAATAGGAATAAGGGCTTGTATTAAAAGTTCAATGGTAATATGTTATTTCTATGATGTCGATGGTAACCACGGAACACAAAAACTAGGCAAATTGGCTTCAACTTTCCGATATCTTTACCATGAGTAGACTACTTCCAACGATTATTCATTTTCATGCATGTAAGTTGTATCCATTTGTGTAATTAGTCAATGCCTATAATCTGATATTTAAGACAATATTTTATCATCATCAATAACCGTTGGCTCACCGCCCGTTGGTGTCTGATGCAATCATTACAGTTTTGTCCCAATCTTTAATGTTCGCGGCTATAATGGATCTTGAAGACATTTTCAACACCAATCACCAATGTCATCACACCATTCCCTGTGTGACCTTCCTTTCTTAAATTTATTTTAAAATTTTATACCTCGCTCTATAGTCTATAAGAAGACAGGCAACTTATTTTATTGATGGTTATCTGAATGTCGCTATTCCATTTCTTCTTGGCAACGACAAGTTTATATATGGTTGGCAATTAATACATCTAGAGTGTGTATGTCTGGCAATGAATTTATTATAAAAAAATCATTTGCAACAGTCCTTTCGAGTTCGATATGGTAGATGGCAGCTCAAAACGAATTAGGCCTATTCCAAATACATTATTATATGGACGTCGTAAATTTATATGACAGTTTTATAAAGTAGGCCATGCATGTCCATTGCCACGGAGTTTATCCTTGATTCGCTAAAATGATTTAGGTTGATTTAAAATGCAAAATTTCGTTTCTCGTTTGCAAAGAAATCAGAGTTAAAGAGCAAAAATTCAGGTCAATTGTCTTAACTCTGTTACAGTTGTAACATTGTGAATGCATCTTGAAAATCACGAAAAACATTTCAATCAATCAATCAATCAATTAACTTCTATGGCGCCACTATCATAATGCCCATGGCATCAGCCGATGGCGCACTAAATCCTAATAGAATTAGAGCCAGGTCAATCCGGAAGATCAGTCAGAACAGCGAGGGAGCAATCTAAGGGGATAAGCCAAGTCGAACAGGTATGTTTTAACTTTTAAGACCAGATCTAAAAGATGATAAATTCTTAGTTATACGAAATGATATTGGTAATTAATACCAGAAACTAGGGCCACACACTGGGAAACAACTAGTGTCAATGACTGTGCGAGAATAAGAAACAACAAATGAAAGTCCTGCCAAATGTAGAATAGTGGATTGAGTAATAGGTCGAGGGGTAAGTCGCACCTTAAGGTAATTGGGCTCATTATATAAGATGGTTTTAAATACTAAAAGACAAATGTTATAATTAATTCGGTATTTAATAGGAAGTCAATGTAGGGACTGTCTAGCTGGAGATACAGTAAATGCATCATCGTCTCAAACGTTTGGTGCGTTTTCCTCGATCTAAAACTACCCCTAAATAACCCCTAACTACTTATTGGTTTGGGGTGAATGTCACGACCTGTCCCGAACCGACTATGGGCCGGGTCTCCTTTCCCCCGTGACTACGCCAATAAAATATGTATATGTATATATATTTGTGTGTGTGTGTGTGCGCGGGCGTAGGGGAGTAGCCAGGACCCGAGAATTAGGAGGCACCGACGCTTATAAATCGAGTTAAACGCACCAATCGCTTGAAACAATGATCTTTTTGGCTCGTAAAGACATTTGGGCCGAAAAATGTGAGTGCTCCTATTCTGCAATCCTGGCTACGCCATTGCATTCTCGTGACACAACTGAATTCAGAAGTCTGTGTGTATACGCAACGGTGCCCGTATAATTTTCGGATCTTGGCTACTCCCCTGGGCAGAGATGGCCAATTGGCCATGGGCCCATTTTTGTCCATTTTTTAGAACCCAACCCAGACAATGCAGCGCAATATGGTTATTTGACTCAACCCACCATTATACATTGCAATTTATTAAGCCATGACTTATTTTATGATCCCCCAATCCAACCCTAAATACGACAAAGTCTGACTCAGACCCAACCCAACCTAATCCAACCCAACCAAACCGAAGAGTTTAAGCAGATTCTTAACCTAAGATCTATAATTTATGCTTCAAAATCTTTCTAATACAAAATTCGTAATTTCGATCATCAATACTCGATTGTACTGTAGCAATTCTTTATACAAAATTATAAACATAATTGCTACTATGGCACAGACTCTGAGACACTAGTTGAGGGTTAGTTAAACAGTGTTCTTTACTTGCTGTTACGATGAAAGAGAGTCATATTTGCAAATATATAATTTGATACTTAATACAAATGCTTACAATTAATGTCTGATGCGCGTACGAATTGTGCAAAAATGCTAACATCCTTTAATAATTATTATAACCGGTGCAATCGCTAACAATGAAAAGTTGAGAGTACGCACAATGTTTGTTCTTCATGCTGCACAATTTTCCTCAAATCGGATGTTTTGCAGATCTCAATATTCTATAGAACCCAATGGACACAACTATATCTGTTATGAGATCGAATATAAATTCAAAAACTTCGAAAACAGTGAGAACAGTTCCTCCAAGGATCAATCCCAGTGAACCTCCGAGGTCACCGAACAGCTTCAGGGCGTCGTAAGCTGGTTTCGTCTGAATGTTGACATATGTCAGCTTCGAGTAGAAAATGTCCAGAAACAGCACTTCTCGGTTGAGTCTCGACATGTTGATGTTTCGTCCTCTGAAATCCAGACGTTTTGAAGTGCGGTTCAGATAATACTGAGACATGGCAGAGGACGACACAGAAAACGGATAGCTTCTTTGATTGCACTGAATAGGGCATTCGCATTTACGCGATGCTCCAGTTGAAATGAAGGAATCGAATGCCACTAAGACGCAACCGGCAAATTCTTCTGGATTGCAAATTGTGAAGTTTGCTATAAAGAAAACAGCCGTAATTAATTGATTAGGATAACATTTGGCTAAATATTTTATTGAATACGCATTTCAAATGAATTGACAATTAAGTATACTATCTATTCTATAACATGCAATGAAGTCCAAGCTTAGAGAAATTAACCACTCTTGCGATGAGTGAAGATGACTTTACACAAACCATCAGTGAAATGGCGAAATTGCTTTTGACACGTGTGAAAAACTGCTACTGTTTTTCATCACGTACTTGCTACTTTGTGTGCTCGATGTAGCCTATAGAATGGTAAAATTTTCACATTATTTGAACCGGAAGACGGCAATAGGACTACATTTGTTGAGTTTATTGAGTTTATTTTTCACATACACACATGATCAATCATAAATATAAAATTAATATATAAAACAACGGAAAACATACAAAGTACATGTAGAGTACAAAATGATAACCTTATAGCTAACTTATACCAAGTGGCAAAGAAATAACATTAAAAAAAGAAAAGACAACAGAGATGTTATGAGCTATTACAGTATGTGAAAATTTAGTGAAACTTTAACAGAAGTTCAAGGAAAAGACAAAACTTTGAGGAGATCAAGCGCCAAATGAGATGCTTATCTTAGAAAATGTTGCGTATGAACTACCACCCAGTCTTAATTACGATTTCATGAATAGAGACCATGATATTCACTTATCAATGTTATCGGCACAGCGCACGTTTGTTCGGTGTCACGTTAGTGTCATATTCCAATACTTGAATATAGTGGCTTTTAAAATTATAATTTCTCATAGCAAAATTTAAAGAAATAGATAAAATGAGATATTAGCTAAAACGAATAAGATACCTACCACTGTAATCGACTGAGCAATTGCAGATCTTATGGACGTAATTGTATGCACACTCGGTAAGGCAGTTCATCGATGTGTAGCCTTTTTCATTATGGCAATCTCCATAGGGGGCTGGCAGTTGCGATATCTATTCAGATGTATGAAGCAATTGTGGTTTAGGTCGTTTAACAATTTGAAATTGCAACATTTCCAAAAATGTTTACTTATAACGGAAGTAGATTTAATCGACAACTTACGTTTATATGATACACACAGGCCCTCTGAACTGCAATGCTTTAAACCGCATACGAGTTATTTCATTGCTTTTACAGTGACTCATATTGTTTCAGCCAATATCTTCTCCATGTCATTGCTGCAGTGGTTCTTACCCTTTTCATGAATACGCACCCATAAACAGTGGTGGTTCAAAGAACTCTTGGTGGGGACAGGCCCGCCGAGAGAAATTTCGGGTCCCTGTAGAGAACAAAATAGCTTGACGACTTTTTTTGCTTGTCAGCCTATTTTATATTTTACATCTTAAAATTATCTGACGACCTTTTTTTGCTTGTCAACTTTTTTTCACGCCGGGCCCCCATTTTTCTCGCCGGGCCCCCTCTACTTTAGTGTTATTATTCATATTATTGTTAATTATACATATCCATCATCGCCCCCCCCCCCAGACCGCCGGGCCCCTGTGCAGTTGCTTCCTGCAGCCCCTCTCGGCGGCCCTGGGTGCCAGGGTGGGGATGCAATAAATATATAGAAAGTTGGTGGGGCATGCAATGGATTCTAGGAAGATCCCGCCAATTGTCAGAGGAATTATATGTAAACGGTTTAGAAGAAATCTGTAGATTTGATTTATGAAATAGCCTACGATGTTCAGAATTGACAATGCATAAAAGCCATTTTAGTCTGGTTGTACAAAGTCATAGTGCAACATCGAGATTTCTATTGTTGGAAGCGAATTTGTCTATGACATTGTCTATGGATATGTCCATATCTCTGTGGATTTACATCAAAGCTAATCCGTTTAGACGATCATCTTCCATTAAAGACACATTTTGGTGGACCGGTGGGGGATGCAAGTATAAGAGAACGAAGTACCCTATCAGCCTAACTTATCTAAGGACAGAGGTTTACGCTCTGAAATATATAGAAAGCATGAAGCAATTGTGGTTTGAGTTTGCAACGTTTTCAAAAATATTTGCTTATATTGGAAGTAGATGTAAGCGACCTTGTCTTGTCTTGTCTTGTCTTCAGCCATCCTTGCTACGAGGGTAGACCGCATCATGAATGAGATTTTTCCATTGTTTTCTGTTATCTGTCATTCGGATCGCCATTTCCATTGTCTTTCCAGTCCATTGCATGATGTTATCAGTCCATCTGGTTCTGGGTTTGCCTTATTTCTTTTTCCATCAGTTGTGCTCTGTACTGTATCATTTCCTTTTCCAAACAGGTGCCTGTTTTCCTCATGATGCGGCCAAAGTTTCTTCCTCATGATGTGGCCAAAGTTTCTTCTTTTGATAGACCAACAATTTTAAGCGACCACTTACTTTTATATGATACACACAGGCCCTCTGTCTACTGTAGTGATCTAGATAAAAGAACCTGGGACATCCCTTAAGGTTAATTGCTTAAGCCACCGTCGTCTACGCCTGCCGTTACAAGAGGTCAGCCACGGCCTCAATAGGTCTACTCGGATTCGATTCGAGTATCAGACCAGTCGTTAATATTATCTTGATAAGGAGCAGTAATAGTTGATTTCAATTTCTTTCTAAGTTCGAATGGACTCACGAGTTAGAATTGGTTGGAATTATGTAATAACAAGAAATGAGTGATACAGTTTCATTAAATTGCAAAATTTTCTACTTAGAAAGCTTCTGGGTACTTTATGCTCTAAACTGCATAAGAATTATTTCATTGTATTAACACAGTGTCAGCCAACATCTTCTCCGTACTATCACTATGGTGGTTCTTACCCTTTTTGTGATTACGTATCCCTTAAACAAGTATACAATAGGAGATCGACTTACCATAACTACCCTATCAGTCTAACTTACCTAAGGACAGAAGTTTATGTTCTAAAATATTCTAGAAAACAGATGTAATATACATCTATCACCGATTGCATACATGCCAGAAAGTGGAATTTTTCTTTTAGTATTTTAGAATTTCTAATTTAGTGCAAAATTGCTACAGTTCAAAGTACTATGTGCGCTGTTCATTGAAGTAAGTCTTTACAACAGAACTTATTTCCCGATCATCCTGAGTACTCCAGCGTCCTTCAAGTACACTAACGAGGTTCGAATACCCCAGGTTACGAACCATTGCATTACTAGTACCACAGAACTACATTTTCTTCCTTTTGATAACAGCATATACGCTGGACCGTCTTTATGCATTGAAAATTGAACACTGTGCCCGGGGCCCCGCGCATCCACGGGCCCTCGCGCGCTCCATCAGGGACCCCACGCGCTCCAGGCTTTTTATGTTTTGACCTTTTTAAAACCTATTTTTGCTTATCATACTGTTGGAGGATAAATTAATTGAGAGATCAAGCACCAAAGCACGTGATGATATTTTTTCTCTCATAAACTTTTTTGAGCATCAGAAAAACGTTTTTACCCCCACCTGAGCCCCTCAGGCCGCCGGGTGCCAGGAGCCTCACACTGGCAAAGACGGGTCTGCTAATACGGTGGAAAAGATCGGACGCTACAATTGCAACGGAGGATAACGTGGCTTATTCAACTTATAATAGTCCCAAGTAGAAATGCAATAGCCAATTACTATTCGCTTTGAACGCTTTATTTTGGCTGTTTTGTCGTGTTTGTTTGTTGGTTCGTGTCTCGGATTATTTAGCGCCGTTCTTTGTAGTTTTAACGATGTCTTGCTCAACACTGTGTCTTGATTGAAGTGGTGCCGTTTTAGAAATCAATATAACCAACAAATTTTATCCAAATTTTATAAAGTATTTGCCCACAC
Organism: Metaphire vulgaris; assembly: GCA_018105865.1. Classification (NCBI taxonomy): domain Eukaryota; kingdom Metazoa; phylum Annelida; class Clitellata; order Crassiclitellata; family Megascolecidae; genus Metaphire; species Metaphire vulgaris. The sequence continues at coordinate 5,069,888 of CM030854.1, forward strand.
TAACACAATCGTCTATGCTACACAAATTTAGAACATTTTAACAAAATCAGCTGTAGAATTTACGATATATAATATTTTCAAAATTTGAACTGAATAACGCAAATTTCCATAATAGGAAATCACCAATGCAGTCGCGCCATTGCGTCGTCTCTGCATCTATGCGACGTCTCTGGCGTGTTCTGTGAAGTCCGGCGACGGATTAATTATTCTCTCGCAGAGGTCCGTTCCTCAGGGATTCATTCGTCGTCTAATTTCTACCACGCTGAGATTTCTTCTGCCATACGTCCGGACTTTTCTAAATTTTTCCTCGCTTCGCTGACTCATCGAAAGGTTTTCTAACGGACGACCGCCTTCGTAAGCATTCATTGCTTGATTTCGTCAAGGCGTCGCCATCTTTTGTATTGCCTGAGTGGATTTTTTCAAAATTCCGTCCCCCATTAGTATTTCGACGCTGCCGACAGGGACCTTGGCATTCGCCTTCATTGCGGTGTCGTATAAAATTATTTCCCCCATAAAGTTATTTCCTGGTCAAGTTTTGATTGGTCGGTAGATAGCCTGTCAATCAAGATTAGAACCGCCCTCCCATAGCAACGACAACTATAATTTTATTTCCTCCTTGGGAATTCTTTGCAGGCAACCAATGGCAATGCTTAAGCAATTATATGGGTGGAGCCATGAGGCATAACACATACGCAAATCTCATGCATATACACAAGTTCATAAATATTCATTACCTATAACAACGGCGATTGGCTGCCGATGACAGTCAATCACAGTCGTCCTATCCAACATTTGTTTTTCGAATGCGGTCAATCGCGATTTTGACAAAGTAGTTTCAAGTTTGCATTTGACAAAGTAGCTTCAAGTTTACATTTAATGAGATAGAAATTGCAATAATCACTTGCTGTTAAATGTTGTATTACGCTCATTGTTATATTGTTCTGCAGTGGTTTTTTGTTACTCATCCTCGTACTGTACATTCATTGGTTTGTCAAAAAAACTTCTACGGCGCCACAATCATATCAGTGGTTTTCACACAGGTATGCTTAGCCTCAGAAACCACTTAAAATCATATCATTATTATCATAATGCCCAGGGCTTCAGCCGATGGCGCACAAACCCAAATTGGACTAGAGCCAGGTCAATTAATTACGGTATCTGTAAAATATAGAAAATTGGCATTATCCATTGAGCAAAAATATACTTTATGGGCGCATGAACTGTATATATAATTGCTTAGCGATATCAGATCAGTTGGAAAGATTTTAAGAACTAAACTTTCCTACTTATCTACACATAACTATATAGTCTACTGTTGGTGAGGAAATGAAATTATGGCCGGTTATAAATTTATTTCCTAGTCTACGGTCTATCTATACCTGTGTATAGCATTGGTTGGAAATGATATCCTATGGGTAATAAATTTATTTCCTAAGAAATAAAATTATAGCCGGTTATAAATTTATTTCCTATCTATCTATACCTGTATATAGCATTGGTTGGAAATGAAATCATATTCTATGAGTAATAAATTTATTTCCTAGGAAATAAACTTATAGCCGGTTATAAATTTATTTCCTATCTATCTATAGCTGTACCAGTATCTAGCAAAGGTTGGAGATGAAATCATATTCTATGGGTAATAAATTTATTTCCTAGGAAATAAAATTATAGCCGGTTATAAATTTATTTCCTATCTACCTATACCTGTATATAGCATTGGTTGGAAATGAAATGATATCCCATGGGTAATAAATTTATTTCCTAGGAAATAAAATTATAGCCGGTTATAAATTTATTTCCTGGTCTACTGTCTATTTATACCTGTGTATAGCATTGGTTGGAAATGAAATAATATTCTATGGGTAATAAATTTATTTCCTAGGAAATAAAATTATAGCCGGTTATAAATTTATTTCCTATCTATCTATGCCTGTATATAGCATTGGTTGGAAATGAAATGATATCCCATGGGTAATAAATTTATTTCCTAGGAAATAAAATTACAGCCGGTTATAAATTTATTTCTTATCTACCTATACCTGCATCATGTAGCATTGGTTGGAAAGAAAATCATACCCTAACCATATACACATATAAGCAGGGCCGTTTGAAGGCCTTCGTAGGCCCTGGGCACTCTCATAATCGTAGGCTCTCCTCAACTTGAAACCTCCAAGTTGCCAACTACGCAATCAACTGTGGATTAACCACGTCGACTCGCAAGGTCGGTTTTGCGGCTTTCCCGTCTTTTCACATATTTCGTTAGGCCGTTTTCGGGGCCCCATTGTGTATCTGGAGAACCTGCAGAACGTAACACCTGTCGACCATTCACTGATCGCGAAAGCGCGAGAAGCAATCCATTGGACAGAAGAATGTGTCAGTAATAGTGGCACGTTATTCAATAGCTTCCTTGCATAGCTCACTTGACCGCCCACCTGTCACCACTATTGTTCCCCGTCTCGGCGCAAGAACCAATTATTGTTACCTGGAATATGTCATTTGCGGCACCCATTCAGAAGGGGCTAGAGCGACCGCTTGCACACCTTGCTAGAGAACAACCCACTAATGTCCTCCAGGAGCTCAGGGTACATGGAAAAATACGCACAGAGGGATCGAGGCGATGGAGTTAAACTTTAAAGTTAAACACTTTAGCATTATTTTATGACTTCATGTTTAATAATGATTTTGGAATGCACCCTCCTCAGTTTTCGATGTCAAAATTCAAATCTAGTTCAACTTCCTTCTGTCAACTGATGAAACAGTTTATAAAGCCAAGGCACTAATTATGGTGTATCTATCAGATCTGGAAGAGGCAATTACTGACGAGTTTCTTCTATTTTCACAAATATTTGGCAAGATTAAAAGAGTGGCTGAAATGCTTGGCCTAGGGCTCAAATAAAGAATAGGATGGTGATACGTTTTCCAAATGTAAATATTGCTTTCCGAGTCTACCTTTCAAATTTTTGGAACAAGTTCTAAAGGTGAACGTTCTTTTTCCAAGCTGAAACTTATAAAAACTTATCTTCGGTCAACGATAGGACAAACACGACTATCTTCCCTGGCACTACTTTCATTCGAAAAAGACGATGCGGGAAATGACATTTGAGGACATCATAAGTGACTTTGCTTGCTTATGAAAAGACCCAAAAAGTTTATATCGTAACACTGCTCAAGTGCTCACATCAATAGATGTTATACTGTTTGTGACTGCTAGAGTTAAACGTTATTAAATTTGTATCTGCAAGACTGCAATTCCTGCCATAGCCTATTTTTTACTCCCTTCATGTTCTCCATATACATCTGACTTTCGTAGGCCCCTGAAAAGGTCGTAGGCCCTGGGCACAGTGCCCACTGTGCCCAGTAGATAAAACGGCCCCATATAGCTTTATAGCCTTCTGTTGTGGTTAGGTTTTTGAGTAAGATATAGTAGACTAATGGCTCGTCTATAAATTACGTCACGCGGTTAGGGGGAGGGGGTCCGGCCATTTGTGACGAAGTGTGAGGACGGTGGTTCCGTAAATGTGACGTCCCGCAAAAATTTTTTCCGGTGAATACCTTTGACATTTTTTCTTGTCAGGGATTTTGGAGAGTAAAAATACAATTATGACCTTTTTTGCTTGTCATGGTTTTTCGAGAGGAAAAAATACAAGGATGGCCATTTTTTGCTTGTCAAGACTTTTCGAAAGACGAAAATTCGGGGGGGGAGGTCGGCCCGTGTGACGTCATATTTTAGGGGGTCCGACGTTTTGTGACGTCGCGTTACGTAGGGTAGTGCCAAAAATCGCGTGACGTAATTTATGGACGACCCAAAGATGAATTCAGGCTTAGTCGGAGTTTATGGTAGTTGCTAGTATTGTTCATTAGGAACTGGAATTATGTAGCACCAGCATTACTTGAATATTGTGTTTAAAGTACTTTTGTGGTTTTCTTCCCTTTGCCTCTTCTTCTTCACTTCCTCCCAATCAATGCTTCATATGAAATCGTATAGTTATTATTATAAGATAGCCATTATCAGCATTATTGCTTGCTAAGTCTAATCGTATCTGCATATAATCAGCTGCTTATCAATCGCAAAAGAATCGCATTTTCGGGTAAACTCACTACGGGCGGTCTTGAGCATGTTTAACAGTTTAAGTCGATATTGATCATCTACAACAGACCGCTTACACTTATTTTCAAACGCGGATGCTACTAAAAATTGAATCATGCATTTCACTTAAAATATGCCAATGATTTGCCATTGTTCTAGCACAGCTGATCTTTATTTAATGATCGTTGTTCTGATAATAATTGTTTCGACAAATGACATGTTTCTCTGGCGCTTCGTCATAAATCGTCTTTTTAATGTCGACTTATACACAGAGGATAAACTGATAGGCCTATTCAGATTTCTAATCCGGAAACGCAATTTATCGTCTGTTGGTAGTATCTTCCTCGTCACTTTAATGAAGGCCATCTCTTGTTGCTAAGGATAGCATTCACTATATATTACTCTACTGAAGCATTTTTTCAACTATGCTTTCTCGTGGAAAATTTAAATCCGTTTTTCAGTTAATACCATCAAGATAACGCCAAAATGCCAAGTGCCAATGAACTAGATAGGTAGGAAATAAATTTATTACCCATAGGATATCATTTCATTTCCAACCAATGCTAGATACCAGTTTACTGTAGTAGATAGATAAGACATAAATTTTTAACCGGCTATAATATTATTTCCTAGGAAATAAATTTATTACCTATAGAATATAATTTCATTTTCAACCATTGCTAGATACAGGTATAGATAGATAGGAAATAATTTTATAACCGGCTATAATTTTATTTCCCAACAAGAAGCAGGCTATGTAGTTATGTGTAGATAGGTAGGAAATAATTTTATAACCGGCTATAATTTTATTTCCCCATCAACATCACGCAAAGCATTTACGTGAAGATAGGTAGGAAATAATTTTATAACCGGCTATAATTTTATTTCCCAACAAGAAGCAGGCTATGTAGTTATGTGTAGATAGGTAGGAAATAATTTTATAACCGGCTATAATTTTATTTCCCCATCAACATCACGCAAAGCATTTACGTGAAGATAGGTAGGAAATAATTTTATAACCGGCTATAATTTTATTTCCCAACAAGAAGCAGGCTATGTAGTTATGTGAAGATAGGTAGGATATAATTTTATAACCGGCTATAATTTTATTTCCCAACAAGAAGCAGGCTATGTAGTTATGTGTAGATAGGTAGGAAATAATTTTATAACCGGCTATAATTTTATTTCCCCATCAACATCACGCAAAGCATTTACGTGAAGATAGGTAGGAAATAATTTTATAACCGGCTATAATTTTATTTCCCAACAAGAAGCAGGCTATGTAGTTATGTGTAGATAGGTAGGAAATAATTTTATAACCGGCTATAATTTTATTTCCCCATCAACAGCACGCAAAGCATTTACGTGAAGATAGGTAGGAAATAATTTTATAACCGGATATAATTTTATTTCCCAACAAGAAGCAGGCTATGTAGTTATGTGAAGATAGGTAGGATATAATTTTGTAACCGGCTATAATTTTATTTCCCAACAAGAAGCAGGCTATGTACTTATGTGTAGATAGGTAGGAAATAATTTTATAACCGGCTATAATTTTATTTCCCAACAAGAAGCAGGTTATGTAGTTATGTGTAGATAGGTAGGAAATAATTTTATAACCGGCTATAATTTTATTTCCCCATCAACAGCACGCAAAGCATTTACGTGTAGATAGGTAGGAAATAATTTTATAACCGGCTATAATTTTATTTCCCAACAAGAAGCAGGCTATGTAGTTATGTGAAAATAGGTAGGATATAATTTTATAACCGGCTATAATTTTATTTCCCAACAAGAAGCAGGCTATGTACTTATGTGTAGATAGGTAGGAAATAATTTTATAACCGGCTATAATTTTATTTCCCTACCAGCACCAGCACCACCAGCAGTAGGTTATATACACGTAGTTATAGGTAGGAAATAAAGTTATTACCTGCTGCCAACTGTATGCATTAAAGTGATTTTAGATGTTATGTTGATAGGCGGAAATAAATTTATACGGAAATAAATTTATACGTAAGCCGCATAATTTTATTTCCCTAGCAACCGCAAGCTCCGCCCAGGAAATAATTTTATGGCGGAAATAAATTTATACGACAGCGGCACTATAGGCGTTGTCTTAGATAAATGAAAAATAAATATATCTCAATGCTATGCATATGTTTCAATAATCTTACGTTTCTGTAAGAGAACGAAACAGCAGTCGACATCCCAGGAGACACTCTGAATCCGAGAGTGGTCACAGGCGGAATTTCACTCGGATCGTGCAACAACACCTATAGAGTGGAAAGAGTAAAAATCATTGGCTGAACAATAATATTAGCGCTCGCAGTCACTCTGCCAAGCAAGCCGCCATTTTGATAGCGGACTTTGGCGAAAACTCAGCGACGTCGACGACCGACTTGAACCTTCCAGAACGACGCGAAAAGTGGAGGACGGCAAGAATCTCTTCGAAAAACCGATGAGTAGACCGCAGTCCTCGCAATTGGGCGCAAAATTCAAGCGCCAAACGTCGGTAAATGCCGAGAACGGCGGCGAATCGGTGGCACGTACAAACACGTGCTGGCCGCCATGACGGCGCCAAAACCGGAAAAAATGCGAAATTGCGGTACATTAGTAGATTGAACCATAAACTGTATTCAAGGATATATTTGTCAGATTTAATAACTTAAGCGCATTGTCCCGCGTATTCGCGTTAAAAGGTATTTTGTTGTCTATCTTTTATTAGATTTTGGTATGCTCATGACTGTACCATCAAAGAAATGCATTCAGTCAATAATAAATCCTTACTTCACAATCCGTGAACCAACATAATCTCTAGCATGCGTAGGCCTATATCAGGTCAATCCCAAAACATAACATTTAACTGATTTTGTTCCCAGCTTCAACAGGAACACCGCATCAGCCGAAACGGAAACGTTCGACCTGAATCTTGTCTGGCGAAATATGTTATGTTAATTGGACAATTTATATAGCGCTGTAGTATAGTTAAAAATACCAAAGTCAAAAGCGCTTTGACAACGCTGACATGTCAATGAAGGTCAGAAGGTGGCGACGTTAAAAGATCCACTTGGATGGTAAAAAGAACTTTGCCGCCGTAAATAAATTCGGTGTTTAGTCATTGTGAAGAGGTCCTTCCTAGAAATAGGTACCCAGTATGCATGTCTACTTTCAATCAACATCGCAGCGGGCGCTCTGTCGTACGCTGAATGCTTTGATGATGCTTAAAGGCACTTACCTTAAATCCAGCAGCAGGAGACGCTGCAATCAAGGCATCAGATTGATTGCTGTAGAGGACAAGACGAAGTCCGTTCTCGACCCCAGGCACAGTTGTGCGAAAATTTGACATTTCTGCAACGCAAAATAATATCCATCGCGTTAGCTAGACTAGAGCCACAGTCGTGCGAAAGTTGACAGTCTCTAGAGTAAATATCACATCGCTATGCATATACTATTGACCATACTATGCTTTAAGAATTAAGAGTATTGATTCTAATTTATTTTCACCAAAATGTCTGACAAATTAAGCCAAGAAAACGATTGACGTCAAATTTCTAAAACTGTTTTGGTAATGTGGTAATGATGTTCAGAATAGGTTTAATTCTGTCACTAGATGCTCAGCAGTACGTATTTTAAACTTTGTTTGTATTGCCAATATAATTAGGATGCATTAATTTAGGGGAAGGGAGGCCAGAAACCATCGCCAGATGGCCGCCATCTAAAAGGCATTAAGGTCACCACTGGTTCGAAACGATGAACTGATATTAAAGCAACGCCTGAGGTGGAAATGGCCTTGGAGACCACCCATGCACCAAATTGCCGTGGAGAGGGAGGGTCACAGCAATGGAATTCGACCGAGGGCACGGGGTGTGAAATAATGATGTAGATAATCTTATAAATATAGATAATCCATTATAGATAATATAGAATTATAGATGATAGCGATAATCGTAGAAGCGCCAAGGTAAGGTGTGATCAACTTTTTTCAATCAATCAATTTTTATTTATCTCTCAAAACCAGCATCATAATTTGAGATACATAATGATGCAAAAAGAATAGCCTACTTAACTAACTTATACTAGCAAAAGATCAAAATTAAGATCAAATAACAAATTAATAACTAACTAACTAATTAAGTTTATAATTTAACAAAGAGAGTGATAGCCAAATAGCTGATCAGAGATTGATCATAGTATTATATTGCAATGATTATTATTAAATTATTATGATTATTAAATTATTTGTAATTTGTAATGTGTCCACGCAGTCACTGTATTAGTTGCCACATAAATCTCTACGTTGTATAATAATAATAATAATAATAATAATAATAATAATAATAATAATAATAATAATTATATTACAACCAATGACATTAATGGATGTCCGTTGGCGTCGATGTTCAAAATAACAGACGGGAACGAAACACTGATGGACGCCCGAAAGTGGTAAATAAATAATTGAAACGAGAGGGCGTTGGGAGGAAGGAGAGAAACAGAGAGAGAGAAACAGAGAGAGAGAGAGAGAGAGAGAGAGAGAGGGCGCGTGGGCACCGGAGGGCAGTCGGCGTTGGACAGTTGAAAGATGTAGACGTGCTTGCCGGGGAAAGGTCGGAGCAGAGGGAGCTGAGTGCCTTCGACCGCTAAAAGAAAAACTCTTCCTACGTGCTAAGGATCTAATAGACTCACTTGTCAATGTCAATGTCAATATGTCAACTTATATAGCGCTTATTTAAAGTCAGGCTTAGCGAAGCGCTTTACACATTACACTTATACGAGATCTTAAATAAGTGTGTCTTTAGTCTCGTTGCGAACTCATTGTCCAATTAGACCACCACCGCCTATTCTAAGTTAAATATCTTTCATTGCGTTGATGGTAGACAATGATTCACATTGCGTGCATGACTAACCGGTATTAATGGTGAAACACAATCGAAGTTCGTAGACGTTAGATTTAATATCAGTATTTAAATTGCAAGGCCTTCGACGGAATTCACACTGCAAATAAACAGACATTGAAATTATTCAAATGGTTTGATAAATTAATTGTCAAATAGTCTACTTTGTTGACTGTGTAACCGTGACCATGTATCAGGACTACTACTGGAAAACGTGCTTTTTCTGTTACCGGACCCAGACTTTGGAATTCTCTGCCGGTACAGGTCCGCCAACCTGATTGTCTTACCACCTTCAGGTCTAGACTTAAAACACATCTATTCCTAACTGCATATCCGCCTTAACCTGGAATCTGGAAGTACGGACTGACCTTTGGATTACAACCTCGATTCACCACGGACAATGATTCACGACCACGATTATTCACTGAAGCGACCATCGGCTGGTGCTGATGTACTACTACAATGGCGCTAAAGAAGTCTACTACTACTTCTACTACTACTACTACTACTACTACTACTACTACTACTACTACTACTACTACTACTACTTTCCGCGCGTCCGGGCTTAAACTGAAGACCGGGGCTTAAATTGAAGACCGACTTTCACTATAACAGAAAACGATTCGTAAAGCGCATGTCCGTTTCAAATCAACGTCTGCCTGGTTAGTGCATGTCCGAGCAAACAGTAAAACAACTTCGATCGATTGAGAGACAATGCAAGACTAAAACGTCAATGATCGAGACTAGCTATAAAATAACGAAGACAAAATGTCGAATATATTTATGTCGCCACCGGAAATAAACTCCCTCATTTGTCAAATTGTTATATCGACATGCCAATTTGTATGTTGAGACACGTTAACCAAGCAATAGGCTTAAGCTGATGCTTTTGAGTGACTAAGCATTTATTAGAATCGTTTTATACTGTGCAAATAAAAACGAAATAAACGAAGAGCTGTAGGCTGTTTGCGCGTGTTTGTGCATGCCTCGGTTTATCGCCGTTTTTGGCAGTTTTGCCGATGTACTGCTCTTGACAATCGTAGTTATGGTGGACATTGAGCTTTACTCGTCGTTTTCTAAGAATTGGCGTCTGTCTTTGCGCTATTTCTAAGCTGATAGATCATAGGAGAGTTTTTATATCGTTAGGTATCGATGTGGTTGTCCACCATCTTGTTTGGCCTGCTATCCTTCCTGTCGACAGAGTCGTTGACTAGATCTTCGCTTATAACATGGCGCTATAAAAGTTGCTTCGGAAAAAGGAATAAATAGCACAATATTAGATTAAATTACCAGACTCTTTTAGCTCATGCAAATGCAAGACCAACAATGTAAAGGTCTCAAATAATTCTAATATGAAAGCAAGTCGCACTTTTATAGTATTTTGAAAGCATACGAAACTTAATAGGAGTTCATAGCCCGTGTGGCATTGCAGTTAAGCTATCGAGTGCTCCGTTGGAATTTGGATGTTGACTATTGCCTGGCTAATCATATAGGCCTACCTTTCCCATAGCTATTTAACCCATTTTAAGAAAGGCTGAGCCCCTAAGAATAAGCAGCTACTGTTGTGCTGCTTTCCAAGGCGCTATAGAAATCTACAAAATTTTACTTAATAATAATAATAATAATAATATTATTATTATTATCATTATTATTATTATTATTATTATTATTATTATTATTATTATTATTATTATTATTATTAAGACATATTGTATGGCTTGTCTCCTTGTCTCTATTACGCAAAAACTTCTCAGAGAATCCTATATTTGATTTTTTCTATTTATCATTAAATGCTGGCATTCTTGACAACTGCTTAAGCGTGTTCCCATCTATCTATCCTAGCCTGGTGATGCCTCAATCAAAATTAGCGGCCGGTCATCCGATTAAAAAATCTCAGCTCACGTACGCAAAGTCGGACGCCATTCGTTTCACACCAGTGCTCTAGACTTTCCAGAGTATTCCATATTAGTTAGGCACTCCTGCAAAATTGGTTTAATTTTTAATAAGTGCATTTATGGCACCTGCAGGAGAGGTCAATCGTTAGGCCCTATAGTTTCCAGTGTCTGAAGATTTCATTCTATATCACGTAAATTTGATCGTATTACCTGAATTAAGATTTCATCGAGTGTCGGAGCGGCCGACCTGTAGATTTTCTTCCAATCAACGTCCCAAAAACTGCTGTTGAGCGATTTGTAATCTGGCTTCAAATCAATATCAGGATATGGCGGAACTGCCTGAGCAACAATATCCGCCACTGAGGGACCTAGGCAGAGAACAAAATCTCGTTTTATTCTGAATACATATACTACGACTGTTCAACAGTCCGAAGAGACTTTTCATGTTCGCAAAATGTCCCGATAGGCATTTTGAGATAGTGATGAGGCACACGGTTAGCAACAGCTGCCTGTAGTATCTGCGCAATGATTCGTCTGGAGGTTTTAACCTCGCAATTTCACGCTGCAGTTCGTCTGTTATTTCGTATCGACTATCGATTGGTCGATAACGCCGCTGGATCTCAGGATGGCTACTTACTGTACAGTGTACATACATATAGCGTCTCTTGTCTTGTCTTGTCTTCAGCCATCCTCGTTACGAGAGTAGACCGCATCATGAATGAGATTGTTCCACTGTTTTCTGTTGTCTTTCCTTCGGATCGCCATTTCCATTGTCTTTCCAGTCCATTGCATGATGTTATCAGTCCATCTGGTTCTGGGTTTGCCTTTTTTCTTTTTCTATGAGTTGTGCCTTGTCTCATTTCTTTTTCCAAACAGGTAGGCCTACCTGTCTTCCTCATGATGTGGCCAAAGTACGACATATAACGTACTTCCCTAATAGTATTGGAAGTGGTCGTGTGCCGTCTGGTGAAGATCATAATAAGAACACAATTAGTTAAGATGATATTTTAACATTTCACAAGTTCACAACTTTGAATGCCTATAGAAGAATTGATCAGTGCCAAGAAGCTTATGACAATTGGCAATACTTGGTTTATCAAGCCATTGACAAATATTTTATTATTATTATTTCCAGACAATTTCTCCAGCGCAGTAAACAAGGCTAAGGCCTACGACAAAAGCGCTTTGACATAATTCTATCAATAAAATCCGATATTAAATAATTGTGTTTTTAAGTTCCTAAGAAAGGATTCCGCAGAGACAGCTTCCGACACAACGTCAGGTAACGAATTCCAAAGTAACGGATTCCCTTTAGAGAATGACCTTTCTCCAAACTTGGAGGTCTTTGACGGAGGAGGGACAAGCAGCATGACTCGACGACTCGACCGAAGCTTCATTCTCGACTCATTTGACGTCGTTCGCTGCACCAGCGCACTCAGATATTCTGGGCAGTGTGGGTCATAAAGGGCTCGGAAAGTGAGCCAACAACGCTTGAAAACAATACGCTGTTGAACGCGTAACCAGTGGAGGCGATCACTCAGCAGTGGCTGTGTAGAGAGGCAGTGAAATTGCACCGTCGTTATTGATGGTCAGTAAGGAGAATAGAATAGTAATCGTTCGAAGTATATCAGGAAGAAAGACAAAAGAAAGACCAAGGAAGATGCTACTGGACTGGATGATGAAAACAGATGCACAGCGTCACAAACCTATGCAAGAATCAAAGAAGAAGCAAGGCACAGAAAGGAATAGAAAAAATGTAGCCCTGAATCTGTCCCAGGACAGAGAACATGATGATGATGATGATGATGATGATGATGATGATGATGATGATGGTGAAGAAGAAGGAGATGTATTGTGTACGGTATTGCCCCTGTGCAATTTAGACGAGAGTGTCAATAATTTCAAATCAGTAAATCAAAGGAAACCACCTTGTCGGTTGATTTAGATACGCATGCAATTTCAGTAATCTGATTCCAGTTCAAGACGAGCCAATGTGCCGTGGGGAAGAAATCCTGAAAAATATCTCGTAGGAGGTTAACAGCGCTGTTCAATTTAAATTTATCATTGTTTTTGGGAAAAGAGGCACTTTAATATTGCGAGACATATTCACATATAACCATTATTCTACGAAGATCTGTTTGGCAGTCAAAATAAATTAACGTCCAACTCAAATAGCTCAAACAAAATTCGAACCCACCAGCTTTAAAATAATATATTAACGCAGTGACCTATAGAGTAATCTGGAATAATTTATAGAGCGGAAGTAAAGATGGCCACTAAGGCATTGGAAAAGGAAGAAATAAAAATGAAAGATCAGAGCTCCTTTATCATTCAACAGAAGAGATATAGGCCATCATGGGCACGTGGACGCTCAAAATGTCCGCGGACAAAGTGTCACGGGCAAAATCTCATGGGGACAAAATGTCGGCGAACAAAATGTCACGGGCTATATGATTATGGTAGCATTTTGTCCGCTGACATTTTTTCATAGCACCCCATTGGAATAATGCTTTTATTGCATCGTTCCAGTGTGTTGGTTATTCTAGTTTGATCTCTATCTAAGTTAGAGATACATCGAATCAGTTTTGCGAGGATGTTTATTTTGGAATTCACAAATAAGTTAGCGTTGAGCTTAAAAAATATAAATTTGACGTTTAATAGGTAAGTTAGTCCTCATGTACTTTAAAAAGGTTGCAGATTTGTTTTAAGTTGTTATGTTCTAAATAAAGTATTTTAAACTAGCCTATCGTCATTATGGAAGAGAATGAGACATATTATATAGAGGGGTCGGCGTTAGGTTAATCCCAACCTCAGTGTTATTTCTAGGATTTTTAATTTGGGGGTGTCGGGAAAATCTGGGGGTGTCGGAATTTTAAGTCTCAGCCCGAAAAAGGCTGACAAGCAAAAAACCTTATCAAGTCCCAAAACCAACCAAAAAACCTTTAAAAAGCCTCAAAAAATTCTCTGACAAGCAAAAAAGGTCATCCGAGAATAATAGTTGTGGGGTGTCCTTCTCCATTTGGGGGGTGTTCTGAGCTAATTAGTATGCACTTTGTATGCATATCATTGTCGCATTACCAAATTTTGGAGGATGTCGACCTCAAATTGGGGCAGGGGGTGTTGGGAGGAGGGGGGTTAGGGGTGTAAAATTATCCCTGCCCAACCTTTAAAGTTTTAAAATAAGAACTTTACTTTAAAATGCTAACCAAATACTCCTGATACACGTTTTCTGCTCATACGAATCTCAGGGCAGATGGTGACGGAAGGGAAAGGAAGCGACGCCCTGTAAGCGATCTGGTACTCCGACGCAGTTGGACAAGAAAGGTAATGAGAAATTCGGTCATAAAACTGGTAGGTTATGAATCCCAATCCAAACAGCAGGAGGAATGCCCATAGTTTCTTGCGCCCCGCTGAACCTTTACCGCTCGATGAAGGCGCCACCAGATGACTGACGTACGGAACCGACACATCCTGCGCAAAAGATGTGAAACGGCGTCCCAAAGCCGATCTGAGGACGTAGACAAACCCAATTCTCTGTTCGTCTAGAACGTCCTTCTGCTTTTTGTCACGGGCTTCTGCAATTTGCTCCACGGCGTCGTCGTTGTCATCCTTTCTCTGGTCTCTGTCTTGAGGAATGATGACGTCTGGTTCTGTGATATATTCGGTCGGTACTGCAGATTGCACTCTAGAAGACAATTGAGCAACGGGATCCAGTTTTCTGTCTTCAAGGCAATTTTGGTCGCACTCGAGTTCGTCTTTTAGCGTATTTTCCATAGTGAATTGATGATTTAATTCGAGTTAAGTCCTCCGATTAGTCTTAACATGAATGCGATATGAATTATTTATAACAGATTGGTTGTAATCAACTTCGAATAATTCGCTAGGTATGCCGTTTGGCTAAGCGCTTCCACCTTTTAGAGTCAACTTCGAATATTTTCTAGCAAACAGTTCGATCATCAATTCATCATTGTGAACAATAGTCCTAGAGTGACTACTAGTAAAATAATATGAATGATAGTGTGGCGGCTCTAGAAAAATGCTGCTGTTTGATAAATGCTTTATTGAACTAAGAGGAAGCGTTTATTGACTTAGATATCGATCCACATCGTGCTTTTAGTGTCAAAGACACTTCTGATCTCTACGGCCATGTGACGAAAAAAGAGATCGAATTGCTGTATTAAAATTTACCCCAAAATCTAGCCATGAAATTGCACAAATTTGGGAAGGCAGCAAATAGAAGCTAGCAGGGATGGTTCTACATCGCGGGTCCTGAGTGAAACGGGTCAACAATATTTGATGGGTTACATGAGCCATGGAACAATGGGTCTAGAGTCTAGACCGACGTCGCGTCGTATACTTATGACTGCAGATTCAGTCACGCAGCGCATGAAATTTTAAGTTCGCTTTCATTGATAAGATCACGACGACAAAATGTATTACAATATAACAGAATATTTGCATTTGTTCATCTTCTGAAGAATCACTCTGAAGTGTTCTTGTTGCTGCGATTAATGAATATCGATAAAGAGAAGAGTGTTAAGTCCTTTCAAAACAGGGTGTATGATCTATAGATAAGTTACGAATACAATAGCATTCCAGAAGTTGAGACTGACTGATTCAAAATCTCATTTCAAGAAAAATGAGGTTCATGCTTCACACACACTGAGGAGACTTTGAATCGTGGACCGGAGACATGGCCGATCAACGATGGAGCCAAAAAAGATGGAGAAGCTCTCGCAGATATGACGGAGTACTGTAGTAAATAAAACAATGAACCAAAATGTTATATGCATTATACTGTAATATAATAATTATAAGGTATGGTCAAAGTGAACAGAGCTATGGAGATAATGTAGTCATTTGTGAGCTAAGTACTCGTTGAATAAAGCAAGCTGGCGTCCAAAATATGAAACCGCCGGACAAGGCTGACACCCTTTTTTATTGTGCTTCGATTATCACTTTCCCAGCCTTATTTGGCTCTTAACAGTCCTGCAACAGGCCAACATCCTTCAGTCGCTAACAGCGCCTATAACACGGCCAACATCCTATTGATTTTTGGCAATAGTGTGTCAACCTATTTTGCCTCTATCAAGCGCCATCTTGTAACGTAAAAATTCTCATAATAGTGGTGAATCGGAGAACATCCCAGTACGGACGTCCGAAAGTTGGATTTCATTTGGAAAGTATAAGTCTATATTTCAGCATAGGCTTAGATGATACAAATTAAAGGCTTATTTAACGTTAGATAGGGCACTGCGTAGAGGTTTAACAAGAACACTGGGTCTTAAGAAATTATGTCTGCACGTTTACGTTTCGTGTGAAAATTCTACTCTAAAATTTAATGAAATTTTTCCATTCCAGGTTTCCTTTCCAGTAGGGTTAAGAAAGACTGCCATTGTTTTGTTATTGTGTGAGCCTATTAGTGATTCGTCATTTCAAGCGCTGGACATCGGGTACTTTGTATTTTATTGATTCGGTACTCGAATAGAATTAAAACGGCGAATCGAGATAGGACGGTGAAAAGAGAACAGACGAGATACAAGAGAGTTGTGCTACATAAAATGAAAATCAAATATAGAGATAACAGTGAGAGCCTAGTAGATAGAGATAGATAAGCTATGGACTTTGTAGACAGGGTAACAAGTATGAACACATTCATTGTTGTTTCCACTGGAATTGAATTTTACTAGACTTTGCAAAATGTTCAGGCTTATTAATTAAATCACTGAAATCGAACAACAGGCTCATATTGCTTAGATCCATGCTGATTAATTATCCATTTTACATAATTTGTTTTTGTTCTTGAAAGAAGCAGGTACCAGAACACGATGAGTGAATTTTGGATACGCAAGATCGAGAGGTATTTTTCTATACTTGACTCGAACAACAATGGGTATTTAACCAGAGAAGATTTCGAGATGATGGCCGATAGGTTCTCAAAAGGAGAAAGCGCAGACTCTAAACGAAGACATGAAGTCAAAGAGAAACTCTCTATGGTATCAACAGAATTATATTTAGCAATCAAAGTCATAGATTGACATTCTGATTTGACATTTATGTAGAGTAGTGAAGATCCCTAAATTGGATGGCGAAACCTACATGTATTTAAATTGAAGCATTAGTTTTATAGGCGAAAATGTCTCTATAGCTAAAAATGCAGCTTTGAGCGGATAGCGAACTGAAAATTGAATACTGTAGGCTTTTTTGCATACTCAAGAATTCTTCATCAAAGTCTAGAGTGGTAAATTTCCAAGACATGTGATTTTCATCTCAGCTTGCTAATAAAGACGCGGTATAGGCTGGGCAGTAGTGGTAATATTTTTATTATGTAATCGCTTGGTCATAATGTAGCTCATGTCACAGTCACTGTGTAACGACCTTTGGCAAATTGATCGCCCATCATTATCGGTGCAGAAAACTCGCAATCGTGATCAATAAAGAGTCGCTTCAATAACTGTCAATCATGGTACGATGCTGAAGGGGAAAATCCCACTTATAAGAATCGAGCAATGTCTACCAGTGGCTCTGAGCACCCCCATCTGATATACATGTAGGCGATCCATTTACCAGTTGCATAATCTATTGTGGAATTTGTGGTGAAATAAAACAATTGAACATGATCTCGTTAAAATTTACTGTTATAATTTAGCCGTATTGGCCTAGTAAGTAAGTAAGTAAGTAAGTAAGTAAGTAAATAAAATCTCGTATATTTCCATAGCGCCTTGGAAAACAGCACAACAGTAGCTGCTTAATCTTAGGCGCTCAGTCTTTCTTAAAATAGCTACAGGAAAGGTATATGATCAACCAGGCAATAGTCAACATCCAAAGGGCAGTATACTACAATCTTTGGCCGCAGAGTCATATAACTCACGGACATCGAATTTTAACTATGTTGTTTAGGTTTGTGATTCGTTTCTGAAAGTCGCTGGCAAGGATGGAAAGATAACAAAGATTCAACTGGTGGAAGCCATGAAAAGGCTCCGTCGTGATCAAGATTTTCCGAAAATGCTTGAAGGTCTCGTAGGAATAACCTTCTCTTTGGTGGACACAGATGGCGACGGTTACATCCAACAACCAGAGTACGTCAGATTCCTCTTCAACTTTAGAATTCCTGATCACGAGCGAATGGCAAACATCGCCTTCAAGGCCCTTGATACCGACCAAGATGGGAAATTGAGCGCTAAAGAAATGATCGCTGGCTATACAGATTACTTGCTGTCTGAAGATGAGTCAAGACCTGGAAATCTCATGTTCGGATCGCTGTCATAAAATGATTCCATGATCGACTGACATTTCAAAACCAGATTTATTGCCAAAGCGTATTCGCTTTTAGTGCTTAAACAATGGTTTGCTTTCAAAATCTATATTACTTGGCTTTAGGTGACTTTCTATGGATGACTACTAATATTTAATGGAAATAACTCAAGCGTTTCTTATGTTTCAAACTCTCACTTGGTTTCACATGGTGCAACTTTAACAAAGATGAATGAAAGTTTCGCGACATTGGTTTCTGTTCATGTCTGTAGCAACTACCTAACATATTAATCGCAATGTAGCAAGAAGCTTTTATCATTGTAGACCTATTGATTATTTCGAAACTCAATGGGCAATGCCAGTTACAGGTTCTCTTTGTGACCGAATAAATAGGCTACTTATATCTGAAGTTTTATGCGGTGTTTGGTAGGGACTTCTGTGTGTCTAATTCAGCGGTGACGTTTGACCAAAGACGAGAAGTTTGTCAAATACTTATTTTACCGAAGACTGAATATGATCGGCTTATGAGAATAGAAATTTCTGTTGGAGTGTGACAGTTTAGTAATTATGTAATATTATTATATGAAATTTTATTTTGGTGATGAAAAAATACTAAATTATTTTAAACTTTCGAAAGTTGAAAATTGAATGTTTTACATTTAACATCAGTTTGCTAGTATAAATAGAATGAACTACACTGGATGTCGTTTTATTGGTTTCCGTAGAAATTTTAACCACTTTCTAGCTATGAAGTGAGACAGCACTTTTGGTGATGGAACAATAGGGCAGTTAACGTTTCATGCATAAGTAAATAGTAATCTAGATTAGACAGGAGGAGCCAGATGCCCATTGCCTTTTGACTGGTGCGTCTTAAAATAGACACATCTACTGTAAAAAAACCACACGAATTTGTATAAAATAAATTTAGTCATCATTTTGTGAAAGCTTCGTAGATCTCAAGAGGTTAGTTCCAGATATGATATTTATTGAAACCTTGACTTTTAGAATTCGAAGAGTGGAGTCAATGCATTAGAAATCAAATGATTTCAAACGTCTAATGCCTGTCAACGTGCTAGTTTGTTCGTAACCCTAGCGTACTGTAGATTCGAGAGTTATCTACACGCCCTGTCTTATCTAGTTCTTCAGAAACTGCAGTCTTTGCGTTGTTTCCATCGCAATCGATTCTAGTTGTTATCGGTGGATTTATATGACGGCTATTTTGATGTCTCTTTGGTAGATAATGAATGACGATAACCTGCATTTTCTGGAAATACAAAATTCATATTTGTCAATTTAACGGAACCAGTTCTGGTCGAAATACATATTCAGATTACAAAACAGAAAAAATAACAAGCCATCTACATAAAAGTACAGTATCTCTTGTACAGTATCTTGCATATATTAAGCATGATTTCTGAACGTTTTCTAGTAGTTTAGTAGCATTTGCCATAATGTGTGCGAGTCTTGAGTAATATTGAACCCTGGTGAGCTTGCTGAAAATGTTTTGAATAACAAATCATTTGCATGCAAATTCAACATATTATTGTTATAAAATCTAGAATTAAGTCCAATTAATAATCGAATTACATTCGTTCTTCCGAGAGATGAGTATAAGGATGTGAGAAATGGGCGCCTCGTACATTACTTGTTCTCTTCAGATTTGCGTAGATATTTATATGTACTGTAGCTTAACCCCTTAACTGGGGACCCCGGATATGTCCGTCCATTTTACATTGAGTTACAGTTAAATACCCAGTTAAGGGGTTAATATACCATCGTCCGCCCTCACTTGAAACGTCCAGGTCTGGATCCGTTGGACGTCTCTAACTTTCGTCCGGTCTCAAATCTGTCGTTCTTGTCTAAACTGCTTAAGCTTTTGGTGAACAGACAGCTCGTGACCTACCTCATAAAGAATAATCTACTGTACTACCAAAACATCAATCGGCCTATCGTCAAGGCCACTCCACCGATACGGCCTTGCTGAAGATACTTAATGATATCGTAGACTCGACGGCGAACGGAGAACTGTCACTCTTATGTCCTGATATTTTCCATCTTTGCGAAAAATTATATGTCCTATGACTATTTAATACAAAATTCTGAGGTTTCAGCATGTCATAAGACACACGGGAGGGACAAAATAACGGAGGAGATTTGTCATAATTAACCTCTGTTATTTGATTTTTAACGATAATTAATCGTTATTTCAATATGAGCAATTATTGCCATGTACGATAGACTATAAATTTGAATAGAATTAGATGAATCATGCTGAATGTTCATTGACATTGAAACAGTAGTCATCACAGGTAATCTTAAACGTTTCTAGCGCCATTTCATAATGCATAGGTGCATCAGATCAGTGGCGGCTCTAGGGTTTGGCAAGTGGGGGAGCCGTTGGGGTGGCAACTTCTAATCATGGGAGGCCAACCATTTGTTGTTTAATGTATGTAGCATAAGTATAGGGTCCCAACTGGGGAGCCACTGGGGGCAGGCACTCAATAGGGGTACGGGCCCCCTGGCCTTCCGGTGGAGCCGCCACTGCATCAGATACGCACACCAAGTCACAATAACCACATAACTAGGTCGAATCCATATACTGTATGGCCGTACAACCAGTTGGCAGTATATGGTGGGTATGCCAGAAGAAGAATAAGATTAATTGTGTTCTGAAGGATGGAAGTTAATTTGCAGTGATTAGTGACGAGGCAGGCAATAAATTCCAACGCAATGCTATTTGCTAAAGGTGCGCCCATGATAATGATAATGTCATGTATGAGCTAGTAGTTTAAGCACAACATAGGTCAGGCGCATACGCACCATATATCTATTCTGACCCGGCAACAGTCGTAGACGTCCTAGACCAGGCCTATGAAGATCGCGGCGTCAAATTTTTTATGGGCCTATGCATCGTCACAAGATGTTCTTGAAGGTGAAAAGATTTATTGTGTTATTCGTGGGCCAAGGATTTGTAGAATAAAACACGACGTGTGCATAAATTAAACCGCTGACCTCGTTTTTTCGTGTGGCTGGATCGTCATCTCATGTAGCCCCTTTTAGCTATTAACTGGCATGAGACATGCCTAGCAAGCTATTGATTTATGACAATATTGTTCAACCTACTCTTCTCTTTCAAACGCCATCTTTTATTCGCATCGGATTTTCATAATATTTGTGAATACGAGAACAGCTTAGTACGGTCTTCCGAAAGTTGGATTTTATTTGAAAAGTAGTCTATAATTCTGTATTTCATCAGAGACTTAGATCATAAAAGTTATAAGATCGTATATAATGATTGGAAAAGCGTTGTATAGATGCTAAAGAAGAATGGATTAGTGTTAAGAAATTTTGTCACTGCATGTTTAAGTTTAATGTGAAAAGAGTCGTATAAAATTTCCATCTTTATCTGATTTTACGGGGAAAGAGAAACTGCCATCGATCATACTGTACACATTTAAGCCTATAGTGATTCATCATTGCAGAGGAGAAATGTCGGATTCTTTGTTTGTTATTGATAATTTCAATATATCATTATATTCTACTCGCCTAGAATAAGAACTGAGATCAATATATATATATATATAGGACGGTGAAAAGCGAGCATATGAGACAAGAGAGGGTATGATATCCTTGCCTTTGCAATTAAAAATACAGTTATTAGACTTTTTATAATGTCTATGCTTATTAATTAAATCATTCAAATCGAATAACAAGCTTACGTTGATTAGACCTATGTCGATTAAATATATATCCTTTTGACATCATTTGTTTTTTTAGATAAAAGAAGAAGCTAGTCTATGATGAGTGCATTTTGGATACGCAAGATAAAGTCGTATTTTCGCCGACATGACTTTAACGAATCTGGGGATTTAACCAGAGAAGATTTCCAGATGATGGCCGATAGGTTCGCAGAAGGCGAAAGCGAAGATTCGAAGCGCAGGCATCAAGTCAAAGAGAAATTCTTCCTGGTATCAACAGAATAATAGCGAATTGAAGTCATAGATTGACCTTTTGATTTGTTCAAAACCATCATTAGAGGCTCAGTCCCGAA
Source organism: Metaphire vulgaris (assembly GCA_018105865.1). Classification (NCBI taxonomy): domain Eukaryota; kingdom Metazoa; phylum Annelida; class Clitellata; order Crassiclitellata; family Megascolecidae; genus Metaphire; species Metaphire vulgaris. The sequence continues at coordinate 5,092,076 of CM030854.1, forward strand.
AATACACGTCAAAGCTAAAAATCAAACTCACAGTATCTTGTTTGCTGGTTATGTGATCAAGAGACATTTGTCATTCGAAAGAATGTATCGCGTCCACTATTCACTGAAATTTCAATGGTCAAATATATTTATTGAGTTTTTTTTAGCATGAAACAATATTTGTGTCTGTAAGTCCTAATTGTCCAGTGTAGTTAACATGTCTTAATATTTGTAGTTGTGTGCGTTAGCCTAACAATTTGGCCATCTCACGATAATGCCATATTAGTATACAATAATATAATTTTTTCTGGAGAATGACATAATTCACGGTCATCGGGTTTCAAAAATTTTGTTTCTAGGTCTTTGATTCATTTGTAAAAGTCGCTGGCAAGGACGGAAAGATAACTGAGGATCAGCTGGTGGAAGCCGTGAGAAAGCTTCGTCATGATGCAGAATTCCCGAAAATGCTTGAAGGTCTCGTTCAAGAATGCTTCTGCTTGGTGGACACAGATGGCGACGGTTACATCCAACAACCTGAGTACGTCAGATTCTTCTACAACCTTAGAATTGCTGATCACGAACGACTGGCAGCCATCGCCTTCAAGGCCCTTGATACCGACCAAGATGGGAAACTGAGCGTTGAGGAATTGATCGCTGGTTGGAAAGATTACATGCTGTCAGAAGATGAGTCAAGACCTGGCACTCTCATGTTCGGGCCGCTGATCTAAGATGATTCCATGATCGACTGACATTTGAAAGCCAGATTTATTATCAAGCGTATTCGCTTTTATTGCCTAAACGATGGTTTGCTTTCATAATCTATATTACTTGGCTTTAGGTGACTTTCAATGGACGACTACTAATATCTAATGGATATAACGCAAGCGTTTCTTATGTTTCAAACTCTCACTTGGTTTCACATGGTGCAACTTTAACAAAGCTGAATGAAATTTTCGCGACGTTGGTTTCTGTTCAAGTCTGTAACAGATACCTAACATATCAATCGTAATGTAGCAAGACGTTCGACCTGTAGTCATGTGTTTTTTTACTTGGTGTGAGTTATCTGATGTTTCTGTGCTTTACAAAATGGCGTTATAAAAGTTCAAGATTACCTATGATGACTACTGTTTCAATGTCAACGAATATTTCAGCACGATCTATCTCGTTCTATTCAAATTTGCAGCCTTTTGTACACCGGCAAATTTTTCTTTGCCACAAACTCCGCTATGTACCTTTGATGTTTCTTGAGCTTAAACTCACCACAAATTGAACAAAAGCTGTCAGAACTATTGGCACAACCACGACTTGTGATTTTGTTGAATGCAAAGTGAATGGATACTAAAAGCCACGAGCCTAAAAGATGATTCAAAAAGAAGCGGAGGAGGCACGATGACTCACAATCGAGGGACTCGATAACCTGATCACCGGGCGTCCTGATAATTTCCATCTTTGCGAAAAAGTATGCGTCCTATGACTATTAAATACCAAATTTCGGAGGTTTCGACATGCCATAAATCATAAGACATACTGGAGGGCAAAACAATGGGAGGAGTTTTTCATCATTGGCCTCTGTTATTTAATTTTTTAACGATAATCGATATTTCTATATCAACAATTATTGCCATGTATTATAGGCTATAAATTTGAATAGAATGGGATGGATCTTGTTGAAATGTTCATTGACATTGAAACAGTAGTCATCATCGGTAATCTTAAACGTTTATAACGCCAATTCATAATACACATGAACAGCAGATAACGCAAACCAAGTTACAATAGCTGCACGACTAGGTCAAATCCAGAATCAAATATACTGCATGGTCGCACAACATACCATACAGTCGGTGGGTAAGTCAAGTGGGTAAGTCGGTGGGTAAGTCAAGTGAAAAATTTAAAAAATGTTAATTGTTTATTGAAATATGGTAATTAATTTACAGTGATTACACGAGGAGGCAAATAATTCTAACGTAATGGTATTTGCTAAGGGTATAACCATGATAGGGCGAGAAGCTAGCAGATTGGTAACACCCTAGAGCAGCACCTGAGGGAACGGGTTCAACTCCCGAAGGGCCCTTAAGTTCGACTCAGCCTTCATTCGCTAGAGGGTGGTGGTAATTGTGTAGCAGCTTTACCTGCGAAGGTAAAATGCGAGTCTGGAGAAAACAATGCAAACTAATCTAGATTAATGATGTAAGCCATCTGTGCCGCTGTTTGCCTAACACTAGAGATCAGTGACGGGGATCAACGCTCGAAATCGAGTACGGGCGAACCTTTGCCTTTTTAATGCCCATGACAATGTCGCACATGAGCTGGCAGTTTAAGCATACAATAAGTCTGACGCAATCACACCAATCTATTCTATCCCAACAACTGTTGTAGACGTCTTATAGTCAGGTCTTTTGAGATCGCGACGTCAAATTGTGCATAGGCTATGCATACTGACAAGTTGTGGTTGTACATGTAAGTGAAAAGATACGTAGTGTCATTCGTTAGCCAAATACTCGTCGAATGAAACACGAAGCGTGCAAAAAATGAAACGGTTGACAATTTTTATAACTTTATCGTCAGCTTATGCAGCCCTATTTAGCTCTTAACGACCATGAGACATGCCTAGCAAGCTAATGCCTCATGACAATATTGCTCGACCTACTTTCCTCTATCAGACACCTTTTACAGTAATCACATACGGATTCTCGCAATATTGGCGAATACGAGAACAGCTTAGTAGGTTCGTCCGAAAGTTGGATTTTATTTGGAAAGTATAATTTTGTCTTTCATCATAGGCTTACATCATAAAAGTTATAAGATTATAATACTGATTGGAAGAGCGTTGTATAGACATAACTGTCATTACATCTTTATCTTTAATGTGAAAATTATTCTCGGCCATTTGAGCAATTGTTGGCATCCCAAGTTTCCAGTAGATACCGTGAAAAATTATAGTCGTATAAGATTTTCATTTTTATATTGTTAATACGGGAAAAGAGAAACTGCCATATTTTCCTAATTAGTCCTATGTAAACCTATTAGTGATTCATCATTGTCCAACATATATATCGGCTTACTTGACTTTATTGATATATTCTACTCGCATAAAATAGAAACTAAGATCAAGGTAGGACGGTGAAAAGAGAGTAGATGAGACAAATGAGGGTATAATCGCCTTGCCTTTTCAATTAGAAATACGCTTACTAGACTTTGTAGAATGTCTATGCTTAATAATTAGGCAAGATAATTAAAGTCGAATACCAAGTTTAAGTCGATTAGAACCATATCGATTAAATATCCATGTGACATCATTTGTTTTTGTAGATAAAGGAAGAAGCCAGTCCACGATGAGTGAATTTTGGGTACGCAAGATAAAGTCATATTTTCACCGGCTTGACTGGAACAAATCTGATGACTGGACTAGAGAAGATTTCCAGATGATGGCCGATAGGTTCGCAGAAGGCGAAAGCGAAGATTCGAAGCGCAGGCATCAAGTCAAAGAGAAATTCTTCCTGGTACAAACAAAATAATTCAATCATTAATTCATTTATGGATAACTCCTATAGCGCCGTAGCATAGTGGAGGCCAAAGTCAAAGGCGCTGTTGAGCAACGTTGACAAATCAACACGGAACGGAAGATGGTCTAGAGGGAAAGTCCACTCGGATGGCACGAAAGATTTTACTTGACTCTTCCTAATCGTAATGCTGAAAATTGCATACGGGGAAGGCCGCATTAGGAAGCTACATCACTTATCCCTGGGATGCATAGACCTACATGCCAATGTTATTGTAGGCCTACCTTACGACAGGCAACTGGTCATCATCATCGTCTTCAATAACCTTTCAGCCTCGTTTGATGGCGAATGAGAAGTGACCAGATATAAAAACGAGTGGTATCTTCCAGTAACTCTGGACACCCAAATCTGATATACGCTACCCATTTACCAGGATGAAGCAGCAAAACATGCAAATGTGATCCTAATGATCCTATGTTGTTGTGGAATTATTGGTAGTGCATTGGCGGCCACATTATTAGAATAAAATCAGAAAAACAACACAATTGAGATCTTATGCTGTAATTTCGATCAATACAGCATAACAACCAATATCTTCATATTCATTTATAAAGACAGTTGCACATAACATATTTCATTAAAAGGAGTGCTATCTAATAGTCCGGAGGCCTGATTTTAATTGCAAAAGCCACTGCGACAGCGTATTAACTGCGCAAGACCAGATCGGGCATAAATGTTTATTACAGCAAATAATTACAAATATTGTCTTCAACTGTATTTGCACACTGCTAAAATCGTTAAAATTCACATATTCCTAATGCATGTCAAAGCTAATACTCAAACTGTCTTGTTTCCTGGTTACGTGATCAAAGAACATTTATTATCATCCCAAAGATAAAATCGTGTCCACTATTCACTGAAAGTTCAATAGTCAAATATATTTCTAAAGTTTTTCAACGTGAAACAACATTTGCATTTGTTAATTGTCCAGTTAAATCAATATGTCGTAATATTTGCAGTTGTGAGCATTAGTGTAATCGATAATGCAATCTTTGTTTATAATAATATTATTATTTTTGACTGGAGAATGACATAACTCACGGTCATCGAGTTTCAACTATTTTTGTCTAGGTCTTTGATTTATATGTGAAAGTAGCTGGCAAGGACGGAAAGATAACAGAGGATCAGCTGGTGGAAGCCGTGAGAAAGCTCCGCCACGATCCAGAATTTCAGAAAAAGCTTGAAGGTCTCGTTCAAGAATGCTTCTGCTTGGTGGACACAGATGGCGACGGTTACATCCAACAACCAGAGTACGTCAGATTCTTCTACAACTTTAGAATTGCTGATCACGAGCGACTGGCAGCCATCGCCTTCAAGGCCCTTGATACCGACCAAGATGGGAAACTGAGCGTTGAGGAATTGACCGCTGGTTATATCGATTACATGGTGTCTGAAGATGAGTCAAGACCTGGTACTCTCCTGTTCGGACCACTGATCTAAGATGATTCCATGATCGACTGAGGTTTCAAAGCCAGACATAGTGCATTAGCATGATCACATTACTAGACATGAAAATGAAATTGAACGTGTGCCCTGTAGTGCAAGAGTGCTTTACTAATCTATTATTACATGTATCCAAATGTATATCTTTTAGACGACTACTAATATTCAATGTAACTCATTAACTAAAGAAATTTGTATGTATCAGAATCTCACCTGGTGGTCTTACATGGTGTAATTTTAAAAATAATAAATAATGAATACACATTTCGCGACATTGGTTTCTGCTAGTGTCTTGCGTTACTACGTAAAATGCTCTTTTTAATGTAGTTATATGCTTTATCGTAGAACTAATCGTTTTGAAACTCAATGACCAATTTAATTCTCGTATATCGACCGTGCCAATAATCTTACTTATAGGTTACCTAACGTTTTATGATATGCCGACTGCGATGTTTAGAAGGGACTTTGCGTTGATCTTGGGTTATGATTAAAAACCACAAATATGCAAAATTACGAATTTTATTACAAATAAACTTTGATTGTGGCTGATCAAGATATGTCAAAATTTCTGTTGTTTTCTGACAATTTATTAATTATAAAAATCTTTGTTCGCAAACGCATAAAACATAAGATGAACATCATTCTTAACCAACGATAACACATTCTGTTATTACACAATAATTGACAAAATAAAGTGGTTTCTTGCTAATATATTACATTTTGTTCTGGTGATAATACAGTATTATAGGGGCTGAACTCCTAAAAGTTAAAAATGAATATCTAACATTTAAAATCAGTTTTTGCAATAAATCGAATGACCTAAATTGGGTTTATTACTAACTATGGAGTTAGTCACAGGACTTGATAGCCAGTGTTTATTTTAGACCTTCTCTGGGAGAATTCCCCTAAAGTTTTAAAATTCTCCCCAAAAAACAAACAATTTTTTAATATATTGCATGGGAGATGGAAATTCCTCCCCCCACAAAAGTGTGACGACGGGGTCTTTTTGGAAAGGGGGAAAATGTAAGAATGACAATTTTTGCT